>JAOXNO010000013.1:116965517-116990157 GCA_028565335.1 Limnodromus scolopaceus
CACAGCACCCCACCACAAACTAATAATCTTGGGCACTAGAGCATGCCCTGAAGAACCATGTCTACACGTTTCTTAAAGAAGATAGAAAATGTATTTTACAAATATCTGAAGATAAAGATAATTTACAAGAAAAGAAGTTGAAAGTCAGTTCACAATGGAATAACCAGAAAAAGTTCAGACAGATTCTGTCAATGGTTTTCAAAGGGAAACACAAAAAGTTTGATGTGTGTAAGTACTGGTTTATGAACCAACTAACAGATAGGCATATTTGTAATCCCCTTTGGAGACAGGCTCTAACATTGAAACATGGAACTTGATATAGTCCTTAAACTGTACCAATGTCTAATCTACCCTTGAAACTTGCTGAATCCTTGAACTCAATGTCATATGTTCCCATTCATCCTGTTCCTGTTGTGCAATTACTCATTGTTCAGAATTTTTAAAGAAGACATAACTCGGTGCATTTAAGTCTCCTCGATTGCTCCTACCTGTTTAGAGAATAAGACAGAGTGAAAACTCCCAGTTTATCTTCTCTCCTAGATACTGCTTGATGTATTTTCAACTTTTTTTCCTTCTTCATCACCTTCGCAGGTGTTAATCACAAATTTCCATACCTCAAAACTAAAGAAAATGACCCTCCAAAAATCTCGTTATAAGAGCAGTATTGGTATTGTAGTGTTAATTATACCACAATTATGGTCTCTTTAATTATATTATCATCTACTACTTTGATACAGAGATCTCCTGTCTTATTCAGAGTACAAAATGGACAGTGCTTAATGAAAAAGTATTTAATATTTTGGTTTTTTTCCTCATCATTCAAAGACTGGTCCATACTTTATTTACTGCATGCTCTTAAAACCCACTCTGAAGAGAGAATTTATTAAATCTCCTGATTTTTCCTGTGATATTCATCACTATAATATCTGAACACTGCTGAAATAGTAACAGGTTTGCTTTCACAAGTTACTGAAATGCCACCAGGCATTTTGATTGTTTGCAGGCAGGGAACTGAAGACAGAATGATTAGAAACAAAAACTGTCCACTCACTTTTGGTGTCAGCCTTTCAGGACCATTTAATAGTTTGGAAATCTGCAAGTGCTCAGGGCAGAACTCTTGGGCATCAGTCACAAGTATGTGCACTAAGGAATTTGGAAACAAACCATTTGGACCTAGTGACAGAAACCCAGGAAAGAAGTTGCACATAATACAAAAATTGTTTGCATTGTCTTCAGTAGCCTCCAAGGAATGGTATCAAAGACAGAAAGAAATGATTTTATCAGACGTAATTAATTTGCTTCAAAGATAAGACCATCCTTTCCTTACCAGTAAGGTTAACTCATTTGTGCTATGTTGTTCCACCTCTACAGCCAAAGAGGCATCAATTTTGCAGACAGATTCATTTTCTAAACCGCACTGTTTTACCGTCATGGGGTGAAGCCTACCAGAAGGCATTGCTCAGTAAGTGAGATCCTCCCTGCATCTGCCCAGCTCTAACTTTTTAGATGATTCTGATAAGTGCTGGGAAAACAAAGAGAGCAGAGATAATTGTCATGGGAGGGATTTCCCCAAAAAAGCTTATTATTATATCTTCTCTGGTTTAATGGCTAAGGTTTTCGCAGAAAAGAAAAAAAAAAAGGAGCATGTATGAACTCTCAATGGCTTTACATCTGTCTAACATGTTTAGGGATGAACGCCAGAAGGTGACAGTGAGCCAGGTAACAGCAGCTCATTGGCCTTAGGTACAGAGAAAATCAAAGATGTGACACGACAAATATTGTAATACAAAGCACTTTCTTTTCTTACATTAATTATTCTGAGTACACTTCTGAAAAATATATCCTCCTCTGAATCTTGTCTCACATAGCAGTACTGTCTGAAATGATACCAGTAGTTATGAAATCTTAGCATAGGTTCATACAGCTGCACTAAAACTTCATCTGTATTATTCTGATTTATTAATTTTGTATTTTGAAAAATTTTCTTTGTTTTAAACTTTTTATTTTGACTGCATTTTGCATTTTTCACTTAGACATCTATTGCAATATCCAAGATTAGTGCTGAAGAATTATT
Organism: Limnodromus scolopaceus; assembly: GCA_028565335.1. Classification (NCBI taxonomy): domain Eukaryota; kingdom Metazoa; phylum Chordata; class Aves; order Charadriiformes; family Scolopacidae; genus Limnodromus; species Limnodromus scolopaceus. Next base: position 116,967,592 of record JAOXNO010000013.1, read on the forward strand.
TTGGGAACACACTTCCAAACAGCATATTCTCTTTTCCCTATTCAGAAATCCCTTGCTGGCAATTTTGCTGCCCAGAAGGCATTTCTTTCTTCTTTGCTAATAGATTAGATGCAAGGACTCAGACTGTGAATCCCCAGATCCCTTTGGCTCTCCCCTTATAGCTGTATGTCGTTAGAATATCCATTCCAATGTTTTGATCATTCTCCTCCCTTGTTCCAGTTTTTACTTGTTACTGACTGGTAAAAATTTTAAATTAGGGTTAATTTACCTGGAATTAATGAAAAGAATTGCCATCATGAGAAATATGTTTTTATGAGGTCTCATTAGACCTTTTCGTTTTCTTTTTTCTTTCTTCTTTTTTCTTTCTTTTTTTTTTTTTTTCTTTTTTTAAGCATCTCTGGAATCAATGAAAATTACATCGTGTTGTATACAGAAATCCTAAAATTAGTGACAGTATTGTAACTTTTAAACTGTCAGCAGCCACTTCAAGAGCAGCTGGTGTGGAAATGGAAACCTCTGAGAGGGCACTGAGGAGAGCAACTGAAGCAGGAGCCGCAATTACTACCATTCATTACTGCCATTAGAGTATACGACAGGGACATACGGATTTGAATATCTGCATGCTATGAAAAGTCTTGAATACTGATCTTCCTGTACCTTCGAATAGTGAAAACAGCAGAGCACCTTTACTTCCAAGCTATGAATCTCAGTGTCACACAATTTTCTAATTCAGAGCTATTGGGAAATATCTCAGTATGGGCATTTGGAGTGCAAAGACATCCCTATTGCCTGGGAAATGGTCGTGATCCTGGAATTTTTAGTAAATATTCAAGCTGTGAGACTCACCATGGATTCCCAGCTTCCAGGAAAGAATAGACTTAGGGTGTAGCTTAATTATATCCAGACTGTGTAATGGGACTGGCCAAGATGTATCATGTCTCCCCATCTGTTGCCACCTTCTCTTTCCTGATGCCTTAGTTTCAGCTGGATTCAAATCAAGATATGTCAGCGAAAGAAGGATGTTCTAGCAGGTCCCTGATCAAGGTAATAAAAGAACAGGAATTGAACATCCCACTTAAATAAAAACATTAAGTACATTTGGGTGAAGAAATTAGGTTAGTAACTTCACATTTAGCATTCCACTTGGCATCAGAGAACTTTGACTGAATTGAATCTGTGGAGTTGCAGCAATGAGCAGTATGATGCTCAGCTCTCAGTTGCCCTGGCACCTAGTTGAAGTCCCTGGGCTCCTTTTTTATACGTAGGAGCATGTAAATAAGGTTGAACTGTAAAGATTTCCATGTTATTCTTAATTGAGACTTAAATATAGTATATCATTACCTAATTAGGTTGGGACTCTATAAAGCGCCACGTTAATTTCTGCATGAATAGAAGGACACAAAAAGAAGACCTCCCAAGACTTTGTGAGGAAAATATGCCTCTTAGGAGGAGGCAAGATGGAAATTCTTGGACAAAACTTCAATATCTCAAGTTGTCTGTTCTTGAGGAATGGCTTTGTGATGACCTGCATTTCTTTCTATCTTCTTAAAAGTCACCTTTGTTTCCATGGAAACAAAAAGAAAGCAGAAACACCAGGTAAACTTGATAGATGGGAAGAAGGTTGTTTGTGTAACAGCTCTATCAGTGCAGTAGAAGGAAAGTATGAAGCAAGCAACAAAGAAAGGAATCCATTTTATGATGGCTGGCAATGCTAAATATGACCTGAAAATAATATATATGATTTACATCTTAATAGAATAGAATAGTAAAAAATAGAATAGTTCAGTTGGAGGGCACCTGCAATGATCATCTAGTCCAACAGCTACCAGTTCAGGGCTGCACAAAAGTTAAAGCATTGTCCAAGGCATTATCAAAAGGCATTGTCCAAATGCCTCTTAAACACTGACAGGCTTGGGGCATTGATCACCTTTCCAGGAAACCTGTTGCAGTGTTTGACCACCCTCTCAGTAAAGAAGTGTTTCCACATGTCAAGTCTGAACCTCCTGGACACAGCTTTGAACTGTTCCCATGAATCCTGTCACTGGATCCCAGGGAAAAGAGATCAGCACTTCCCTAGGCTCTTCCCCTCCTCAGGAATCTGAAGAGAGCCATGAGTTCACCCCTCAGCCTCAGCCTCCTTTTCTCCAAACTAGACAAACCCAAAGTCCTCAGCCGCTGCTCATAGGACATGCCTTCCAGCCCTTTCACCAGTTTTTGTGCCCTCTTCTGGACGCATTCAAGTAACTTAACAGCCTTCTTAAATTGTGAGGCCCAGAACTGCACACAGTACTCAAGGCAAGGCTGCACCAATGCTGCATACAGCAGGACAATCACCTCTTTTGACTGGCTGGTTGTGCTGTACTTGGTGCACCCCAGGGTGCGGTTTGTCCTCTTGGCTGCCAGGACACACTGTTGAGTCATATTGATCCTGCTGCTGACTAGCACCCCCAGATCCCTTTCTGTAGGGGGATGTCCCTGCATCTCTCCAGCCACTCCTCTCCCAATTTATACTTGTGCATGGTGTTGCTCCATCACAAGTGCAGAATCCAACGTTTGTTCTTGTTAAATTTCATACCATTGTTGGTTGCCCAATACTCTATTCTATCTAGATCCCTCTGCAAGGGATCTTGTCCCTGGAGAAAGTCAACAGAATGTCCCAGTTAAGTATCATCAGCAAACTTGCTTATGGTGCATTCAACTGCCACATCCAGATCATTGATAAAAATATTGCATAGAACTGGCCTTAGAATTGAGTCCTGAGGAACATCACTGGTGACCGGTCTTCAGCCAGATGTAGCCCCATTCAGTACAACCCTTTGAGCTCTGCCTATCAGCCAGTTCTTCACCCAGAGCATGTACCTGCTCATCTCACAGCAGGACAACTTGTTCAGAAGGATGCTGTGAGGAACACACATGTCTAATTATATAGACATTTCTGTGAGAATATGTTTCTCTCTAATACACAGCACTGGCAGCTTGTTTGCTCTGTAAGTGACATAAGTAGGGAGCAGAGAGAGACTTTTGCACACATATTTAATCACTTTCTTTTGTATAGAGTAAGATCTATAAGAGTTTTTCAGAAAGAATTTATTTTTGTAGCTTAGAGTTTGGTGAACAGTAAATGTGTTACTACAGGCTCCAAACCTTTAGGTTCAGGTTTCTCTGATTTTCTGAGAGAATCCTAGGCAGAGGAGTAGAGAGGGATCATGTCCAGAATATAAACCTGCCTAGCGAGAGCAAGAAAATGTCATTATGACTATGGAAGTAAAACCTTCATGTGATTGTAGGTGTTCAGTTCAGTACAGATTCAGCTGAACTACTCTTAATTGCACAGCTGCAGACGCTAAAATATCACCTCCCATTCTGCAACTGTGTTTACTGCCATTGAAAATGCATGTACAGTCATAGCTCAGGAGCTGAATTACTTATTTAGATATATTATTGTAATATCCCATACAATTACTTCCATGTAAATTGCATTCCTGATCCCAGAGGCATACCTTGTTATTCAGGAACTCTGGAACCCCCACATTGCTTTACTGTCAGTCAACCAGCCATTAGGTCTCACAGATGTCCACTCTCTCTCATTATTGTTACAGGAGATGAAGCAAAGTCAATGAAAGCAAAATTCCTAGAAAGAGTGGCACAATAATGCAGGTAAAAGCTAGTGAGGTGAATACATGGAAAGACTAACACATAATAAAACATCTGAGGGTTCAGCAGTGGCGGCGTTCTCTGACATTTTCCTGAAGCACATGGTATCCCAGTAAATGTCATGAAAGATTAGAAAGAGCAGTGTTGAATTTGGTAGATCACCTTGTGATATCTGGTAATGATACAGTGAGTTTATGTCAACAAGCATCATGAGGGCTAAAGTGGGACTTTAACCACATTTAATCCTTAAAAGGCTCTTAACTTTCCCCAGAGGCAGATTTTATTCCTAGATTTAGTGTAAGATTATGCTTTTGGTAAAGCCTAGCTGCTCTGTCAAGTTGCTTTCCTAATGTAGAGTGTTGTGCAGTGCCACTGTGTGTTAAATGGCTTTCACACTTGGACAGGCAAGAGTTTAACTTCCCTCTTATGTTGGTCGGATAATTTCCAACTTCGCACGTGGAAAATTCCATGCACATGGAATGTACACCCACGGTGTACATGGGTTAGGGTTGTGAAATCAGTTAATCTTTTTTTCTAGCACAAAACTTAACATTAACAAAAAGTTACAGGCAAGCTGTTGTAGTATTAAACAAGGATAAGAACCTGTCAGATGCTTCTTGAGAACTCTAGCAAGTAAGCAATAATCTTTCTTTAATTAGTTTATTTTATTAATGAGTAGAAGGGTGCATTTAAATGAGGACATGCCATAAAGCTCTTCTCACATTTTTTTTTGTAGAAATTACAGACTTTTCTACTAGAAGAAATAGTATTTTCTGGTCATCTTTTCTCAGCCAAAAGAAATCATATTGTGTTATAGAACTGGTATATTTTACATACATCTACTCAGGTGGCATCCTTATTTAAGTCCATATATGAAAACATGTTGCATGTTCTCTGGGTACTAAAAATCCATTTTCATCCTGGATATTGCAACTGACAGTTTTCAAGTGCAAAAATTGTATAACACGTAAGAAATTGCCTATTCTTTGAAAATGAAATGCAGTTCTCAGTCAGTGAAGCTGAGACAGAAGAGTAAAATCCCTGGAAAATTATACTTTACAACAGTTTATTTCATTGTTGCATTCTTCAACAACAAAAGTGAAGTTATCAGAGTTATGTATTATATCTATACAATTTGGTCTCCTTGACAAGTACTTTCCACACCCCTGAAATGCATTTAGCAGTAATTACATTATTTATTCTCAAAGCATTTTTCATTGTCAAATGTACTAAAAAAGAGCAAACAATGATTTCTGGCATTAGCCCTTTTAGCTCAACATTTTAATTGAATTAGCTGATGAAACATGCCATTTCATATATCTATTTGGCAAAAATCCTTCTTTTGTTTGCACAATAGAGTTGAGAAGATTGGTAAAACATTACCTACCCTGTCTGCCCCAATTCCCAGCTTAAACAAGGAAATAATAGAATCAGAAATATGTGCATTTAACAATTAAGTGTAGTAACTGCCATGGTACCTATCTAACACTGGGATTTTAGTTATTCTGGACATACCTGCCCTTTTGAGTTGCCCAGTTGCTGAAGCATAGGCAGGTCTAGAACAAGTTATAGGACTGGAAGAAGGAAAATGAAAGTAATTGCATGATGGGAGGAAGCAAAGCCAGGTTCCTTTCTCTGGATCCCAGGTAAGTCACACAATTTTACAGTAGGCACCAAACAAACAAACAACAGATCCTGGAAGTAAACCTGAAAGTTATGTGTCTCATTTTGAGTAAGAGCCCTAACAGTGAAATTGTAACCATGTTCTTCCTTGTTTATTTTCTCCCTCTGGTTCCATCATTCTTGCTTGCTTAGCACAACGACAGCCTCAATAGAAAATATTCCTTTTTTTCATCTAAGAGTACGTTTAAAGGCTTTCAATAAAGAAATTAGAGATATAAGTTTGGATCTCCTTGGGCAGACTATAGGACCTTAATTCAGGTCATGCAATTTACTGGACAAGTAAATCTTCTTGGCCAGCAGGAAATTATGCAAACAATATATTGTTTTCTTCAGTTCTGTTTTCAGCTCAACTATTACAGAATTATAGATCAGGCCTATCATGAAACTATGCTGTGAAGTAATTTAATCTGTGCAGTCCTCATAGGGTTGTTTGTGGGGCCAACAGATTGTGAGTTCAGCGTTTGTAGCAGCCAAAATTAAAATGTTCAAAAATACACCAAGAAGCTTTTATGCAAATAGCACATAGACACCTAAATGGAATTTTCCTGATTAGTGTAGGTGGTGTAAGATTAATATAAGACAAAATGTGAGATGAGGACATCTTCAAATAGCTAATTGTTCTTTGGAATCGTAAGTGCATGTGATTTAACATTCCTGGAATGTCACATATAACATTGTTTTCTATTATACCAATGAAGCATCTGAAAATGAATTGCCATAGAGAGTGATTTACCTCCAGCTAGTTCAGGATGTGAACCGTCCAAGTTCACTTCTGTGCATTTCCCTGTAGAACTACTAGATCTGTGTATAATGCTTGGTTTTCTGTACATCAGATGGCAGAATTATGCACGGTTAAGTGGAAATCACCATAGATTAAACAAAGTGCCACAGCTAGTCAGAAAAAACAGAAGAAATCTGAAACTTCACTTCTATTCTGAACCTAGATGCCTACAGAAAACTGGTAGTTGTTTTGCACAACTTGTATTTATAGCTTATAAACCTTTCTGGACTTAGGTACTTAGAAGTCACCTGAGATATGTTACAAAGATGTTTAAATTGTCCTCCAAACAAGTTTACAGTTAAGTATTTTTAACTACTGAATTCTAACCATCAGAACTCTGTATTTTAAAATTTCTAATGTGAAGACAGAATTCGGTTTTAATAAATGTCATCACCCTCTTCATGTACCTTGAATTGGGTAATTAGTTACAATGATATCTTACTGATCTTAGACGATATGTTGTCTAAAAAGGAAGAAGAGGGTAAACAGAATTGAAATATCTTTTTTTTTCAGAATAAAAACACTTATTCTAGTAATTTTTTTATTCATACTCAGTGACATCACTGCTGAGATCACACTTACATCACTGAGGATGGAAATATAGACCTTTCCCTTTTCACTTCAGCTCTGCACATTTCACTGTCTAGACTTATCCTCTAAGTACATGTCAGAGGGAATTCTTGCATCATGAATACTTGGCGCCAGACCTGGTTCCATCAGAAACTTTATCAGGCTTACCAGTGATCTGCCTGTGTTGCAAACCAACAGATAAAGACTAAGAGTTCTTTTTTTCTGTCTTCTGGATATTGCCATTCTTCAAGAACATAGTGATGGGACTGTCATGTCACTTTTCATAAGTGAATAAGCTCACACAGATATTGCCACGTAAATAAGCTGGGGCTGTTTTGTTTTGTTTTTCTAGAAGTGGACATTTCTTTGTGGGGAGCTGCTAGCAGTTTAGTTGTGCTTAATATCTGTAAGCCAGTGACCATACGTTGCCAGTTTTCAATAACCAGCTAAATAATATCTGATAAAGCTTCCCAATAAATTTTCTGGATAATGACATGTCATTGTTGCCTTGTAGGGGCTATATGAATGATCCTCTACAGATAACAGGTGGTGCATAGTTACAACTGTTGTTAATTTTAGGCAAGCACTATTTATTGCCTAGCTAAGGAGACCATTGCAGGCTCTGCTGCAAGTTATTGCAGAGTACTATGGTGAAGTCAAAAGTAGAAATATGATTAAAACTTTATTGAGACACCGTTAACCTACATGTGACAATTTTTGTGAAAGAGGCAGGTCAGGAATTGATTCCATGAACCACTGCTCAGGCATACACTTTTGACAACACTTTAAATGTCCCCGATGTAAGTCATGTAGTCATGTTATGACAGCATTGTATCTTGGTTGTATGTATATCAAGACCCTTATTTGTAAAATGACAATTATCTTTCTGTGGGTACACACACACATATAATGGTAAGTAAAGTACTTAGGTTGTGCTATAACTAACAGCAAAGAACCAGACAAAGAAACTTGAGTAAAAGTGTTTATGAACCCACAGGGGTCATAATCTTTAAGAAAGAAAGAAGTAATAACAGGAAAATGAAATCCAACAGATTTCAGGAAGGCAGACTTTAAGAAACTTGGAAAACTGCAGCCTATTTGCGGAAAATATATTCAAAGGGAAAATGAGAACTGACAGGTTCTTCTAGAAATGATAGTATGGTCACAAATGCACGCTATCCCAATGTAGAAGAAAATTAGAAAGTAGATAGGACATGAATTGAACTAAATCATTAGCTCTTCTTTGACTTCAGAGAAGGAACACATTCAAGAAGAAAGATGCAGGAAGCAGAAAGCAGGTTACAGTCAAATGTGAATGTACAGCATGTGAATATAGAGAAAAAATAAAGTACTTGGCTGTTCATGGTCATAAGATCATAAGTGGGAATAGTTAGTGGGAAAGGTATACTACCTACAGGTGATACCAAGGAAGTTTAATGGTCTTTTTTACATTAATCCTTAATAAAATGGACAGTTTTGATCAACTGACTTACAGAATGAATTCCCACAATAAAAGGGTAAGAGCTCAGCCTTCAGTACAGCCTATATAGCATACTTGGTGCTTAGATAAGATGCTTTCAAATCAAGCAGGCTGGAAGAATTTCATCATAAGGTATGTAAGAAATACGTTCTGAGTTCTCAGCATCCTCATGGGTTATCTTGAGATTCAATAGATCAGGTATCAGGACAATGGAAGAGCATTTCTTTCTTTATTCGAAAAGAGGAAAAAGAGGAAATATAAGGCAGCCAACATTCAGTACTACTACAAATGATCAAAAAACTGTTTGTAAGTCCCTGGAAGGGAACAAGGAAATGAGTAGCAGCCAAAAGGATTTGTCAAGAACAACATCTGTCAGAACAATTTAATTTCTTTCTGTGACAGGGAAGTAGACCTTATGGACAGAGAATAGCCAGTAGATGTAATACATCTTGAATTTAGTAGAGATCTTGTCACAGTTTCATGACATCATTATAAGCAAGCCATTTGGTCGATAGAAAAAAAATCTTGGAAAACTGTTCTTAGAGAATCACAGAGTCATTGAGGCTGGAAGGGACTTCTTGAGATCATCTTGTCCCTTCCCTGTGCCCCTTCTCTGCCACCCCCACTCCATGCTTAAGCAGGATCAGCTAGAATGCATTGCCCAGGACCACATCCAGTCAGAGTTTTAGTATCTTCAAAGGTAGAGACTATATAACCTCCCTGTGAAATCTTTTCCAGTGGTTCCTTTCCTCACAGTAAAAAAACTGTTTCTTTTGTTCAGATGGAGTTTCATGTCTTTTAATTTGTACCCATTGCTTCTTGTCCTCTCAATGGGTGCTACTGAGACAACTCTTGTTCCCTTTTCTTCGTTCCCCCCCATCAGATCTATAAACACATTGATAAGCTTCCCCAAGCCTTCTCTTATCCAGGCTGTAAAAAGAACATGAAAGAAGCTCCAGTCCCTTCACCATCTTTGTGATTCTTTGCCAGACCCATTTGAGTAGGTCTGTGTCTTTCCTGTACTGGAGAGCTGAGAACTGGACACTGCACTCCAAATGTCACCTCAACAGTGCAAAGTCGAGGTCCTCCTCAACAGGAGAATCACCTGTTGACAATGTTCTGCCAAGTGCAGCTCAGAAGGCTGTTGGCCTTCTTTCTCCTGAAGGTACCTTGCTGGCTTGTGGTCACGACCCCAAGGTCCTTCTCAGCAAAACTGCTTTCCAGCCAGTCAGCATGTACTGGTGCATGGGGTTATTCCTTCATAGATGCAGGTCTTTGCATTTTCCCTTTTCAAACTTTATGAGGTTCCTCTCTGCTCAACTTCCAGCCTGTCAAGGCCTCTGAATGGCAGAACAAACATCTGGTATATCAGCCATTCCTCCCAGGTTTATACCACTTGAAAACATGCTGATGGTGCAGTCTCTCCCGTTTTTAAGGTCATTAACAAAGAGGTCTAACACTGCTTCGCCCCCGTATTGGTCCCTGAGATACACCTCTGGTTTCTGGAGTCTAGTTGGAATTTGTGCTGCTGTTTACAACACTCTGGGCTCACCTGAGTTTTGGCTTTGCTTCTTTCCTTCAGGTCAGACAGACCAACTTTCCTTCTGGCCAGCAGCAAGATCACAAGAAAAACAAGGAACATTCATAGTAACCCTTCATGAGGTGGCTTTAGTCGCATGTTTTCCTCTCCTGCAATAAAATGAGAATTGTATAATTGACACTGAAATTTTCAATGAAATGACAATGAAATTATGATTTGCCATATGTGAATAAACAAGAGTATAAGACATACTCCAGGGATTTCTACAGAAATTGAAGAAGGTATAGGTACAAACTCTGGATATTTTCATGTTGTTGCAAGGCTTTTCCTGGGTTTCTTAGATTTTGTCTCTACATGGAATTATATACAACCAAGTTCTGAGATCCTGTGACAACCACACTGCAGAATAAACCTCAGGGGAAGGAGGAAAGCAACAGGCAGAATAGCAGTTGATGGAAACTTTACTGTCCTTATCAATTCTATTTCTGTACAATTCCATTGCTATAAAAATCAAGTCTGCACTTATTTCTCCTCTTACCCAATGTGTGTTCAAAAGTACTTTGAGAGATTTCCTATTCCAAAACAAACACTTTTTACCCAGATAGAATTATAAAAACAATTTCTTTGGGCTATGTTACAAAAACTATTCAAATACAAGGATTTAAATTATTCATTTTTACAGTACAAATAAAATTGCTGAAAAGTGGCTTTATTCCACCACCTTTGTCACATGTGTCTGGCCTAGTCTAGAAACAATTCCAAATCTGGTCCAACTCACATAAAAGGTTATTAGAGTGTATTGGGAACAAGTGAAGCATGATTTCTTGGGGCCAAAAGCACTTTCTCTTATAGAAGATATACATTTATTGAAAAGAGTGACAATAGAGATTAGAAGAATGTAGGATTAAGATTTGTAGGTCAAGTTTCTAAAAGCTTTTATTGGCAAAATGTTTCTTAGAACCATTTTCAGACATTACTCGAGCACTTGGTTGTCTGTATCTCATTGAAAATTAATGGAAACTAAGAGCCAAAGGACATCAACTAAACTGAAAATAGCACATCAGTTTCAAAATTTTTATCTATCTTGCTTCTTCATCTGTCATTTTAAAAGTGTAGTTTAGTGATTATAAGGATTCTTGTTGATTATCAAAGATAAGCACAGGACAAATCACGTTTTGAAGTAAATCTTAAGAAAAGGATCATTTTCCTCTCTGCTTAAGTATTTAATAGGCTCTATGAAAAAAAATAGGTTTTAATCCTGTTTAGCATCAGATCAGAACACAATATAGGATGTCTAATTTCTAAACAATGCTATTACTTTTCACAAATTATATGTTTACTCCTTTTCTTATTTCCTTGGGTTTATAGATTACCTTTTCCCAAAAGAGGCATTTTCTTTTGAGAGTGATTCTGATGTCATCAAATTATGCTTAATTGGAATGAATAAAAATTCAACTCTAAGATTAGAACTGAAAAACATTCAGTTTCAGGATTTACATTGTTCCCATTCTACAAGTGGAAGACAAGAAAAGGCAAAAAGTTTATGTACACTTATACTTCCATTTTGTTTTCTCAAATGCTGAATCTTTGCAAACAGAAATCATCAAATGCTACCAAGTAACATAAATATTTCATGAAAATGTACCACCTCTAGGAGATGTGTACATGCTTTGGGGAAGTCACAACTGAATAAAGCATTCACATTAAATTCCAGACATATGCTAATAACTTCCCAATCAACTCAATCACTCAGTTCACTCAGAGCAGAGATAAAACAATGACACAAAAAAGATATGTTGAATACCTTGTTTATCAGACACCGTGTATGCAAAGATGCACGGTTTTTGAAAGATGTCTTTTGAAAGCATGCCACAAAAATGTGTCTTCTTTGCCTACTGGTTTCACAAATGGCCAACTGTTCCCATAACACGTATACACACACACATCCCCCTACAAATTCATTCCTACCTTCAAGAGAGATGATTTCCAAGATTTTATTTGTTTCTGTGTACCATTTGAGGAAAACTGTGTCTTAAGTACCGCTGTGCATGTAAGAGCAACCTAGCTGTTTCCATCTGGCACTATTGCAAAGAGATCTAGCGCTGTGAAGAATATTCAACACTAATTAACAGTTTGCACTGAGAATAAAACCACACAGTTCAGTAGCTGCCCACAGAAATATCAGAATCAGATTTAAAAAATACTTAACTTTGGGAACCGGTACAGTGTATTAATTTAGCACCAAGCTAAGGCAGTTCTCTGCTAAGAAGCAAGGAGGGGTCCTGCACACTTGCTTCTGAAGTTCTGACAAGGTTTCAAAACCCTGTATTTCTGACATATATCTCTACTTTGAGACTCTTTTACTCTTGACAGAGTACTGTGCTGTGTAGGCATTACCTAAATTTTCAAGACAGCTTTGTCTTCGGTAGCATTGCTTTTCTGATGATGCAAACTATTGCAACTGAATTAAAATTAACCAAGTTTATTGACTCCGTGGAAGACCTTCCACAAGCTCCTAGTTATTTTCAGAAAACTGTTTTTCAAAAGAGGAAGGCAATAAGTAATAACATGAATGGATTCTTATTAAAAAGTGGGCAGAACTGTGAACGTGCACAGAGTCAGACTGTAAATTCTGTAACAATTGTAACTAGATGCATAACTACAGTTGAAATTTACTGACCTATCAGACATTGCTGTGCATTCACGAAACAAATTGCTCTTGACTAATTGAATGTCTGTAGTGGTCAGACAGATTGATTAAGTTTATAGAGATTTTGGCTGTTGTTTTGCTATGAGTCTAACTCAGCATGATTTTATAGGATTTTGTTCTTATTTTATTAGATATAGGGTATTTTCAGCCTTCAGAACTCACACAGCATATATATTAAACTATGAATTTAACAAGTTATAAGGAAAATGTGCATATGAAAAAAAAACCCCTTTACACTAATTATTTAAGGTTTTGATGACTGAAGTCTGCTGATTTTTTAATACTTTTTCTAGAGTCCTGTTTCTCCCTTCTATTTGTATTTTCAAAAATTACCTTCGTATCTTCCCCTTTTATTGTATTTTACTGATTAGCATTGCCCCTCAATGCATGGTTCTTCACAAAATTAATATTTCTTAAGTAAAGCAATGTATGAAAGAGAAAAATACATGTAGTTCTTCACATTTATTACTAGGCTCACACAAGTAGTGTATCTGCTATTATTTCATACAGAACAGAAGCCAATTTTCCTGCTAAATCAAAGGCTAAAGAAGATCAATCTGCTGGAAATGGCTATAAAATGCTAGTTTTTCCCTAAAATAGCCAGTAATGACTGCTGCTGTGTTTTCCATTCACAATGGGCGAACATGTACTTATAGGCCAGATTACTACTATTTTAGATCAAATGAAAACAACAAAGAAAGAATAAATTTGTAAGGAAAATACCTCCAAGTGTACTTGGGCAGAGAGTCTTCACTCCATTGTGTGAGTATTAAGAGTGAAAATAAACCTGATTTTATTTTTTTTTTAACTGAGAATTTACTATCTTTTTCTTTCTTCAATGATGGCACTGCTCTGCTTTTTATCAGCTTGCCTTCGAGGGGGGAAAAGTAGTAAACAAAGAGAGAGTGGATAATTATCTTTCAAAAAAAAACCCTAAAATGCTTCTTCAATCTTGGATTCGAGAAGTGATTTATCTAAAATGATGCTTCAATTTGATCCAAGTTTTTAAAAGGATACACACAAAAAGAATATATGGAAAATAATAAACCTTTTTTTAAATGATTGTATAATTAATACCTGATTAAATAAATCATGGTACTTTAGTACTATTGTTAAGAAGCTTGTTCATAACTCTATATTACTGGGAGAGTGACTGTGGGAACTGAATTGAAAATAGTCTTTTATTTATCTGAAAATACAGAGGTTCTCCAAAAGAACTAAACAAAGAAAAAATATCTTGCAGCATTGTCGGTAAGGAAGAAACAATATCTAGTTTCACAAATTAGTGCTCTTTGGTAATTAATTTAAAAGGAAAATAACTGCCTCAGTTCAAACACTAAAACCAAAAAATAAATAATTAAACCAATAGATGTAAGAAAAGATAATCTTCCTTTTGCTTGTTTGTTTAGCTTTTCCAGGGAACATCAAACAGATCTGTAAAGCAGAGCACTCCAAGTTCATAAGCGCATATAACTCACAGGAGAGGCATTGGCATTCAGTGGTTAATGGCCTGGGTGACAGCAGGCTGTGAAACCAAACATGTTTAAACATGGACTATTTCCATGTATAAAAGGCTTTTTACAAACTTTTTTAAAAAACCTTTTTAAAACACATTTATTTATTTGTTCGTTCATTTATTTATTTATTTATTATGAGCATCTGTCTGTTTTTTCAGTTGTGTAATAGAATAATAACAAACATAGAATGGTGAATTATTTAATAGTCCAGAAATTCACTACTGCAAAACTGTTTGTGTAAGCATACATTGTAAGTACCTGAGGATGATGCTGGAGTTCATAATTTTTCACCTTTAAGTTATTCACTTTAGATCCAGGGAGCATCAAAATGACTGGAAACTGCTTGATGTACACTGTGAGTTGTTGATGATTAACTCAGGCCAGGGAGGTTGGACTAGATGATCTCCAGAGGTCCCTTCCAACCTCATATCATTCTGTGACTCTGTAATAATGTTCATTTCAGGTTTTACATTAGTAACATATAGCAAGAACACTAAACAATTATTTGTCAGCGCTGGAGTTTTGTCTTGGTAACCCACTACTAATTAGAGGAGTTCTGTTAAAAAATATTGATCTAGGTAGTCTTACTATAGACTAAAACCTGGCAGCTGCTCTAGTTTTGATCTGCAGGTTCAAAATACAAGGCTTGTGTTGCTATAAAGCCGTATGTAAGTGCTGAACAAGATGATTAGGTATTCATAAAACTAATTTATCAGTCTATTCATTCTAGTAGCAACATAAATTAGCATGCTATAAGTGAAAACAATCCTCCGTCATTAATAAACTCAGTCTTCCATGGCAAAGACACAAAAAATTAGACAGAAAGAACACTATTAACTGATGGCAGGTAGTTAAAAGTTATTTTATTTTTCATTAGATTTAAATAATTGTGACATGCCGTCTACACAAAGAATCTGGACATCCCAACACTTAACTGAATGACATCCACAGTGAAATTACCGGAGGTGATAATTACTTCTACAAAAAAAAGGTGCTTAAATGCAAGTTTAAAGGAGGGGTGCTCGGCAGATAGCATATGATAGGCACCTGCTCAAAAGTGAGAAGGAAATATGAATAAAGAAGAGCAAAGCAATAAGGTGGGAAGGTTGCAGAGAACAGTGGGACTGTGACAGTCACAAAAAGAAGAGAAGGCAGAGATATCAACAGGGATAAGACTATGTGAAAATTTTAAACATGAGGACGTCTTAGAAACCAAAATGCATTACTCTGAGAGAATAGCCATCCGTGACGAGATTTATAGAATGAATAATAGAGCTAAAAGAAAGGAAGACAGATTATCTGGCATTTTGAGTACAAAAGTTGACATTCTTGGAAGTCAAAGAAAAAATTAAGTTAATCAAACCATGATGCAGTTGTGATGTGTATTTTAGAAGATGTATAATTGCAGAGAAATAAATGATAATTGAATACCAAGAAATGGAAACTGGAACTGGCAGTGAAGATTGCAAGTAGGTATCTCCCCAGATACATTTACTGGGGAAGGATTTCTGTGTGCTTACTACTTAAACTTGCATTATTGCTCATGCATGTAAAAAGTCTGTAGATTATATACGCAAATTTATTTTATGACACTTTAGAAAAACACCAGGTCATCTCTATATTATGCTACCAAACCAGATTTTAAAATCTGGACCTGAGCCCCAAGAAACACTACAGAATAACTGCGAAATGAGAATCTATCAGAAAGGCTACTGAGTGGGAAGTTAACATATTAAGAAGAAATTTATTTGGAGGTAAAACTCCAGTGAGCAGAAAAATTGTAAGAGGAAAAGCTAATTAATTTGTTGGAATCAATGAGGGAATAAGCTAGAAGAATCAGAATTTATAAATTTGCTCAGTGATCTAATATTTATGCTACTTTTAAAATCCAAATTGTTTCCCAAGGAACTTTTATACATAATTAGGCAGAGCACCTATGCATGGCCATACACCCACAGTTTCTTTTTTGTGAGTGAGAGACTGTCTCAGGGCAGCACCCTTCAGGATCTGGCATCAGGACACGACTGAGGACTGCCCAAGTACCTGGGAGCCAGTGTGGAAGGAGGAGACAAGACGGGATCTGAGCAAATATGGGAACACGTTGAGCTACAGGGCTTCCTTTCATAGTTCTTTGATTGCAGTCTTGACCCAAAATATGGAAAACTTTCTAGAAATGTCTTTCCTGTAAGTCATTCCATATAATTACCTTGTGAAGAGGAGTGACTTGGTTCTAACATGGATTTTAATCCATTCTACAGCTGGCATCCAGTTTTAAACCTTTAAACTGCATTCAACTGAGGTTTGTTAGAAGCAACTCACCATAACATATATGCTAGTTCACTGTGTGAAGGAATATTGCATCAGGATTAACGAGCGAGCTCTTGCCTGTTTCCCTTGGCTACTTTACTTAGAGGGCTCATCTATTTCAAAACATGCAGAACAACCCATGGGTAAAGCTACACGTTACTGAACACTTGCTTTTTAACGTCCTGATTTCCTATTTTGCTCTGCACTGCGCAGAATTCAAATTACTTCTGATCTCAAGTGGACCCTCAGAATTTATCAACATTGAAGAACTGAACTGTGGCCTTTGGAATGGGTTTTGAATCCTCAGTATAGAGCTGTGCTACGGTATATGAGTCAAGATTAGCACTGCGATAGCTTTTATGATATTTTATCTGACTATGTCATGAGACTCCTCCATATAGTAATCCTCAGGGATTCTTTCATTGTCTGAATTACACTGCTGCATCATCTCTGCACAGTTTTGGTTATCATAGTTGTGCTAATTGTATTGTTCTTTTAATGTGATTCACTAAATCATATTGCAAGTACATGTCATGAATTTGTGTTTTTGAAAGCATAGATCAGCAGTGCACCAAACATGATGTTAAGGAGTGTCCAGCTAATCTTTTGCTCTATTTCAGTATATTTGCAACTGCAAGCTTATTTTATAAGTATTCTTGACTGAGGACATACATGTTTTGGATTTGAAGATGTCGATGACTTTTTAGGCAGCTATATTTATGTAAGATCATAAAAATTTACATAAAATAATGAAATTTACATAAAATCATCATCATATGCAGACCATCTCCACCCATGGAGCGAAGCTCCCATGAGCCACAAAGTTTGTATGCAAGTTTTGATTGTGCTTATGGCATTTTTCCTAGATTTGCTATTCAACAAAATTTCTATCACTTGTACTATACCCAGAAGAGAAGGCTGATTGATTTTCTGTTCAGGTCTCTGCAACTTCATCAGTCAAACAGATCAGAATAACTTTGGCTTGTACCTTTCCAAGCAGTTACCAGTAAAGGAATGCCCTGATGATTATCATATGATGACTGATTTCATTTCCTTGCTCACAGATGGAAACTGATAATACCCTTGAAATCTTTTCCCTAGATTCTTCAAGTTGAGAATACTGAGTTTTCTTACCAGCTTGTGCAAATCATACACTCTAAAATTTTTATTTGTTTGTTTGCTTTCACAACTGCAGAGATACTCAGTGATCTTGAAAACTGATCAATTATTGGAAACAGTTTGTAATAATTTTTCACTTACTGTAGACCAAATAATTTTTGTTTATTATGTTAATGACTGACCCACTTTTCCAGAAGCATTGTGTGACAGTTAAAAGAAGCCACTTGTTGATACTGTATTAGGAATTTAATTTTCTAACTACAGACCATACACAGCTTTCAGCTAATCAGAAACAAATTCAAAGCTTTTTTTTTGTCAGCAACAGCTGAAAGCTGAAGCTTGTCAGGTGGCTTTTTTACCAATTTTCTTTCATAAAATTTCATTTCCCATTACTTGGAATAAAGATGTTTTGCTTCCCCTGCAGACAAGTCGTATTTTATTTGTGTGGCTTGCCTAGCCTTTCCTGACACTGGAGAGACGATATGAAGACTGTTGTTTCTGGGTGGCAACTATGACATTTCTGTACAGAGATGTGATAGACCTGGCAAAACTGTTATGAAAACAAAAACATGCCATATCAGTTGGTGGGTTATTTTTTTCCTGCTTGTTTTGTCCAAACTGTTTAAAAAAACCAAACCTAAATCACAAACCAAAACCACACCACATTTGCCTTACTTTTACTGTGCTCCCTAAAATCCTAATTAGTAATTTTACTTTTAACCACAATATTTAGAAGATATATTAAAATGCTGAGTTTATCCACCCCAAAACAAGGGCGTTTTTCCTAAGTCATGGCAGTAAACTATGGAAGTTGTTAGAAACATTTTGGAACTCTCTTTAGCCATTATTTTGTAGGATAACTGTATTGTCTTTAACAATGACAGATTATTAAAAAGCTCAAAAGGTCTTCTGAAAGTTAAGACAATATAAAGTGAATTAAACTAGAATTAGCAAGAACTTTAGGAATGTATTATTTAACAGTAATTGCTTGCATCACTTTTGGTCTGATTTTTAAAAAAAAATTTTAGTAATTTCTGGTTTCTCACTGATAAAAACAAGAGGTGTAAACTGTAGGTCAAACAGAAAGCAATGCAGCTTTTGGCCCTGTCTCTGCAAAGAGTAAGACACTGTTTAACTTTTATACAATTTGACTAGTCCCATTGCTATTTTCAGTTGTGCCTAGGTCTTCATAAATTTGAAGCCATTTTTAACAGACGTTTCCACTACTGATGGGGTTGAAGCATGGAGACAGGGGCAGGACATCATTAGAGCTTCCCAGTAACTATAGCAAAAAAACCCGCAAACCCCCAAATCCACACATCTTAAATTTATTTCACTGCATTAACATTTTCAGTTTATTTTTACATTCATCCTTCAATACTGCAATCACCTTTAGGGGAAAGAGAGAAAAGGAATCATACATTCAAGCTCCTTCTTCCAATATACTATAGCTCAATCCTAACACTTAGAATGGGCAGCAATGTGTGTGGAACATTTTGTTTTCAGGAAGGCTGTATTTATTGCGAAACTTCCTCTGATTTGTATGAAATACCATCCTGTTGAGCATCTTAATTTTAAAGGGAAAATCTCATCCTGATCCACAACCATAAACAAGAAGTGATGTATGACATACTGTGTCCATAGCGTAGCTGCAGGAGGCTGTGGCTGGTGGGCACATCTTTGAATCATAATCCCTTCCTTGCATATTTCTTCTCGCCAAGAGAGGGAACTGTTGGGGATGTGTAGTATCGTGTCACCTATCCAAATATCAGTAATGCAATGGAAGAAAACTAAGCATTGAGTGACCATTTATTTTATGTGCTTGCTATCATGCTCTGGTTACCCTGTACAGAGGTCTCTGGGTACTTCCATTTATCCTCATCTTGATGAATAGCCCAACTGTCATTCCAGGAAAGCATCTTCTTGAGAACTTATTTTTAAAAATCAAGACGTTTATGGTAGAGCATAAGTAATGTTTTGATTGAACCATTTAGAGATATTTAAACCATTGTTTCTAGCCAGGCTAGGAGCAAGGGGAGGAGTTCATTGAGGTGCTAAACCCTATAACCTGGGCCAAAGGGACCAGGGGTGGAGATTGTGATGGATATACCTTTAAACTCTTGTAACCCATTATTTGTGCTGCATCTTACAGGAATTACAATAGCAGGAACCACCTGAACCAATGAAGGACAAGCCTTACAAGAAGCAGTGCAAGTGCAGCAGTGACTCAACCTGTGTCATGCAACACACCTCCTCACCTGTCCTCAGTGACCACCATAACAGATGTACCACAACGTCATGGACTAAATGAACGGAAGGGGCATTTTGTGGACATTTTACCGGGATGATCCCCAGATCAGGGAAATAATATCTGTATATTATACCAAAGGATGAGAAGGGGGGGGGTGGTTCATGAGGATGTCTTGGATAGTGTGGGACCTGAGCCTGATGTAGATGGTATAGAATAAGGGGTGGGTTCTGTTCTGACTTCGGCTGAGATAGAGTTAATTTTCTTACTAGTAGCTGGGATAGTGCTATGTTTTGGATTTAGAATGAGAATAATGTTAATAACACACTCATATTCCTGTTGTTGCTAAGCAGTCAAGGACTTTTCAGCTTCTCATACTGGCCTGCAAACAAATAGGTGGGGGGCACGCAAGAAGCTGGGAGGGGACATCTATTTGCCTGTGATTCCACACCTATGCAAATTATCTCTAGGGCTGTTTCTAATCCAGAAAACAAAACAAAACAAAACAACACAACAAAAACCCACAAAGATTCAGTGTATGTAATAACTAATGAGAAAAAATATACGTGATCATTTGCAAAAAAACTGTATTACTTTCAGATATTGCAGTTTTAATTTAATTTAATGCCTTAGTGTAAATTTATTTCAAACTGTAAAAGTGACGTTCCTTGTAATGTTACTTACATTCTTTCTTCATTTCAAATCCTCTGCAATCAACCACCTTTTAACGACACACAGGATTTGATCCTGTGCAGTGCTGCCATTTAAGTCACTGAGAATAAAAACATTCCACACCTTACAAGACTGAGTCTGTAACATTTCTAGAGCTTTGCCGTAATTCTTCTCTCTTGAATTAGCATGATTTCACCCCTAGTAAGTTAAATGGTTGTTCTCATGGAATTGTGAAGTTGAGTTGTCTTGGCTGAGTTTAAGACAAAAGAATCAGTATCACATGGTTCTTAGTTGTTTGGAAATTACATGGTAAACTGCTTTAAAATTTTGCCTTTTACTGCTTTGTCACTCATGTAGTCTGCTGGAAATTCCAGAAATATTTAGAAATGTCTTGGTTCTCCAGATTTTCATAGCTTTATTCATCATTATTAGTGAATCTTCCAGTGTTGTAAAAGACACAGTGTTAATGAAACCTCAATTTTAACTACAGCATGAAGCAAATGGTTCCCTCTACCTCAGAAGATGAAAAGGTATATAGAGGTTTATAAAGGCTGATCTAGGGAGTGAGATGGCACCTGTACTAGGAAGTGTTGAATAGACTATGACACTTCATCTCAGAAAACAAATGACCAGGAGAAGACATTACGGAGGTTTTAAGTGGTGGGATGAAAACAAATAGAGAATGATCATTTTTTTCTAACCATACAGGAACATACCAAATAAATGTTGAAACTCATAAAAGACAGTTTTTCAAGCAGCAAGCAGTCAACAGCTGAAGTCCTTGCCAAGATGTTTTCAGTCCAAAAGCATAAATAAGTTCATAAAAGATTAGATAAATATATGGGAAAAATATCCCTAGAAAGTGCTATTAAACACAGATCCTCTGGCTGAGGCATTCCCTAAGCTGCAGGTTGCCAGAATTTTTCATTGCTCTACCCATTAACAGGAGGTTTTCCCTAAGCAATGCTGACCCCATTCAGAGGCAGGATTCTGGGAGAGATAGATCTTTAATCTGACCTAAGGCACCTATAAATATGTATTTACACTGTCCTGAAAAACTCCAGCTCAATTTGAAACCATGATTCCAGCAAGTACTTTGATGTACTGCCAAGATTTAAACATTTTGCTAAAGTATTACCTTCCACAGTAATTTTTCACCTTTTGTGCTGTATAGTATATTCTCTTTTTCCATCTCTATTTTTGATTGAGCCACAGTTTACTCTAAAGCAGAGGTTAGAGCTCCATTAACACATAGGTCAGTTGTATTTAAACGGCAACATTGAACCATGACAGGCAAATAGTGTGTTGTTACTGGGTCCTTCTACTCAATATGACATACACTTCAGTTGAAACCTATCAGTAAGTGTCATCATATCAAATAAGAAACCATGACATCGAGCAGCCATCCTCATTAAATGCAAAAAAAGACATCAAAAATAAGTGGACAGTTTCTCCACTGTAGGATTTAATAAAGTGAGTAGCACTATTGAATGACAGGAGGAAAAGAACTGTCAGTAAATGACTTTTCATATATATAAAAAGAAAATCTCATATTTTGCAGAGGGAGACTATTTGAGTTGCGAATTAAATGCCCTCACTTAGGGGCCAGTACTGCACCAACTTCTAGCACAAGATGACTGAAACAGATGTCCCAAAGTTCAGCTGGATCTTTTCCGTTAATGGACTAAGAGATCTACCGTGATCTGCCCCAGTGTTGTGTTGCCTTGGGCTCACAATTACCTTTGCTCTCCATTTAGACTTCCCTGTCCTGAGCTGAGAGACAATGTGCAGCTTCGGTCCCATCCTCTTCTTTTTCTTTTGTCCAAAATCTTTACTTTTATTTCCAACAAACTAAACTAATTTTTTCTAATTGTAGCCAAAGTAACATTTTTCAATACTGAAGATTTTGGAAATGCCAGAGCAAGTGGTAGAGAAATTGTTCTGCAGAGGGCCAAGAAAAGGGCCAGAAACAAAAAGTTAAGGTCTTTTTATTAAACCTGTTACAGAGTCCTAGTGAATTTAGCAAGGTTTTGCTATTACAGTGTTTAGTATACTTACTTCATAGAATCATAGAATAGAATCATAGAATGGTCTAGGTTGGAAGGGACCTTAAAGATCATCCAGTCCAACCATCAACCTAACTGACAAAAAAATAAATAAGAAATAAGAAATAAAAATCACTAAACCATTCCTGAGGACCATGTCAATCTGTCTTTTGAACACCTCCAGGGATGGTGCCTCAACCACTTCCCTGGGCAGCCCATTCCAATGCTTGATAACCCTTT
>JAOXNO010000013.1:117001095-117011592 GCA_028565335.1 Limnodromus scolopaceus
AATACTTGTGAACTCATTTAACAGTGGATATGATGAGAGTTATTTGTGTTAGTAAGAGGTAACAAGAGTTTAAGAGACATATATTCATAATTGAGACTAAAACTGATATAATTGTGCACCTCACATAATATTTAAATTGGACATCAAATGATCAAAAAAACGAAGTCTGGGTAGCAAGTAATGCTGATAAAAATCAACCAGATTATGAATGCAGCAATAAAAGTTAAACTACACCTCCACAACTTTCAGTGTTTCCTACACTGAAAATGCCTGTAGAATACAAGAAATGAATCCATGAGAAGGCAAAACCAAAATACACCAGATGGCTGAATACATTTAATAATTACATTTACATTACATAACATTTTTCTTTTGCACCATTTCAGAAATTAAAGTAGGAAACAGGAAAACAATTCAGAGTTTACTGCACACTTGAAGTTGAACACAGGCACCTTTTAGAGCAATTTCATAAAATTTTGTGATGGTCAAGTGTTTGTCAATGGCTCCCACATTTTTCAGCTCTTTTCTGTTCTGCCCTCCAGAGGAGGGTTTACACATCCCAAATATATTGCTGCAAAACCCAGCCTATATGTGTCCTACACTCTAGTGGGGAAGGAACCTTACCAGTGTCCCTCTATTTTTTTATTGAAAAATTAATGTTTTCCATGAGAATTAAATAGTTTCAAATGAAAGTGTTCCCTGCCTATAATATTCTACTTACCACAAATCTAGACACCCTGATTAATTTAATCTACAAAGCTGAAAGTGGTAATTTATACTGTTATATAAGCAATGCTTAAAGATAAATAGAAGCTTTCTTTCTACTACTAGAAACAAATCAGTTCCAAGGTAAATAGAAACAGATATTTAAATGAGGTAGGGTAATCATTCCAAGTACATTATATAAAATATATACTTATTATATGTACGTATTTATGCATGTGTACGTATAACAAAGTTACACAAAATTTCAACACATTTCCATCAATTATTTCACATTATTTGGCTACCCTTAAGCTTAAGTTTTACAATATTTTTGATTCATTAGCACATTTACAGATGGACATATACAGATGGACACAAAAGGAAGTCTTGTCTGTGATGTTAGATTTGGATAGGTTGGAAAATTAGAAAATAATAGAATTGCATAGCATAGAATAGAATAGAATAGAATAGAACAGAACAGAACAGAACAGAATTTTTCAGTTGGTAGGGACCTATAATGATCACCTAGTCCAACTGCCTGACCATTTCAGGGCTGACCAAAAATTACAGAGTGCTATTAAGGGCATTGCCCAAATGCCTCTTGAACACTGACAGGCTTGGGGCATCAACAACCTCTCTAGGAAGCCTGTTCCAGTGTTTGACCATCTTCTTGGTAAAGAAATGTTTCCTAATGTCCAGTCTAAAACTCCCCTGATGTGGTTTTGAGCCATTCCCCTGCATCATCCTATCACTGGATCCCAGGAGGAGGAGACCAGTCACCCCTCCGCCTCCTGTCCCCCAAACTAGACAAGCCCAAAATCCTCAGCTCCTCCTCATAGGAAAAGATGTTACAGAACTCTCCCAAGGAAACTGTAGTGGCCAGAGTCATTGGAGCCATATTAGTCAGAATTAAGAAATTCAGAAGGTTTACTGGCAGCCTGCTTGAGAGGAGAAAGATATAAATTATGGAATGTTTAAGAGTTCTGGTGAAAACTGCACGGAAAAGAATTCATTGGCATTGGTCTAGAGTTCTGCTTGTCATTTCAAAAAAAGCCTTGTCAATTCAAACTGAAAGAAAAACATCTTGCACACAAACAACTCCTGACAGGATCTTCTCAAAACACAACCGTATGTTGTGCAGCAATGCCTGGTGATGCTGTGGCCCCACAGTTACCATGTCTGTGACAGGATGGGAGAGAACTCCTATGATGAGTATTGCAGATGGTAACAAAGTTACAGCTGGTGTGGTCTGCCTCTACAACAGTTTGCTTCTACAGTGAAATTCTGAATTTCTCCCGGAGAAAAGGGAGTTTATCTTGAACAACATTAAATGAATTCATATTTTTTGTTTAGTCACAAAAAGTAAAGTACATACAATCTATTAATTTGACTTTTCTAAATAGGAAAGAAATTGTGCTAGAGTGTTTTTTTTTCCTGACTAGGAAAATCTGTTCATTTGACTAAGTATGACCTAAAAGTTCAGAAGATGCTACAACACTGATCCTTCCCCATTAATGAACTCATTAGTACCTCTGACCAAATTTCTTTTAATAATTATTGCAAGGTTGCTGTGCAATGGGCTTTGCTGACCCCAGCTTATGACTTCAGTTAAAAGAATTTTTTTATAATTATTCTCTGAGTTTTCAATTATATATTATACCTAAAAAGACCCAAGTGAAATCTAGTAAAAATAGGCAACTGCTTTTTGTTTTAAAGCACATTTACAAACAAGGTCATTAAATCAGATACACAGGAATACATCAAGATTTCTGTAAATCTACATTGTTCACTAGGATTTTAGTAGTAATTTATATAAATGTATGCATTTATATGAACTTGTCCATCTGCAGAGGCTGTAAGCCTTCCTCTTTTTCACTAAAGATACGTAAGCATTTTTAGCTGATTTCAGTGCTGCTGGGTAAGAAGTTTATATGAACCAAGCAGTATCTCATGTGCAACCTTTTTCCTACACAGCTCTCAGCACAGCTGCTTATATGACATTTCATAATGTCACAGGAGTTAATTGTTCTTTTTAAAAAATGATAATCAGGATGACTTCTAATCTCAGCTCCTTACATACATTCATCTATTTGCATTATTTCCATCTGCTGTTATGGTCCATTCTCCATTCTAAGGCAATATGGTGATATTTCTCAGTAACGTTGCAAAAGCAGTAGTAAAGAGATTGCACTGTAGTTTAATTTGGGTTTCCTGCTCCTCATCTTGCATTCTTTACACAGGCAAAAGCTCTTTCTAAAGTCAGGAGAAGTTTGAATGCCTGAAGAATGGAAATTAGACCTTTTGTCTGTGTGCAGCGAGTGGAGCTTGACCACTGAGCGACAGCTCCAGCACGGATGCATTTTCTTCATTAGCAGTTTGTGACTGTAGTTTTACATTTACAGATATTTTATATGGGTTGCTCTTCTCCTGACTAAATTGTATACACTGGGACATATTGGACAGGTCAAGAAAGAACAAAGAAGGGAAACAATCCTTTCATATGCTTCACGTTTTTCATAATGAAAGTACTGGGGATTATATGGAGATTACTCTGAAGAAAAGTTTTCTATAAATACCTGAAGCAAGACAGTAAAACTGTGCATGAAGCTGCTGGGCCTCCTATGGAATCAGGTCTTCGAAGTAAAAAAAAATTATAATCCAGCTCTTCAATAAATTTATCCCATTCATATTAATAACTAACAGTAATAAAAATTCATGCTCTTGTACTTTCTCAGCTTATGCATTGCAATGAACCATTTGCATAATTAAAAATTCTCTGAGGTATGGGAATGACTTACTTTAAATACCTAATTTTCTAATATTTTAAAAGTTAACCTATAATTTTCAGCACTTATGTAAAGCAAAAAATAAAAATGAGAAATGTTAAATTGTAACTGGATCATGTAATTGTAGTGCATTTATGATAAAAATAATTAACATAGCATCAAATTATCAATTTAACTCTTAATTATTAGGTAATACCAATACATATATTGAAGTTAAGGAAAATGGGTAGGAAAGAAAAAAAAGGAAAAAAAAGAAAAGAAAAAGTAGAAAGAGGGCAATCTAATTCACATAGCCAATTCCTGCAATGGAACACAATCCTCAAATTAGAGCCATAGGGCTCTGTCTCATGGACTGACTGGTTTTACTGCTTTATCCTGGAAAATTCCTCTTTTTCACTACATCTGCTCTCGTAACCAAGACATTGTTAAAGCTTCTGGGGATGGCTGAGAGTATTTCATTATTAGATCTACAGCCCATTTCCATCCAGACTGTCTCTCCCTGGCTTTCTGTTCCTTACAGAGGCCCCTTTTAGGACGAACTAGTCAACAGTACTTGTTCCTGGAGCACCCCTCCTATGGGAGGCTGAGAGGACTGTGACTGGTCAGAGAAGGCTCAGAGGGGACCTCACCAATATATATATATATACATACCTGAAGATACTTAGGTGCAAATAAGATGGAGCCAGGCTCTTTTCAGTGGTGCCCAGTGGGAGGGGCAAAGGATACAAAATAAAACACAGGAGGTTCCCTCTGAACAACAGCAAACACTTTTTTATGTCAGGGTGACCGAGCAATGGCACAGATTGCCCAAAAAGATTATGGAGTCTCTTTCTTTGGAAACAGTCAAAAGCCCCCTGGACATGATCCTGGGCAACCGGCTCTAGAAGAGGGCAGTTGCATCAAGGGACCACCAGAGATCCCTTCCAGACTCAACCATTCTGTGACTGATTCTCTGACTCAGTAAGCTGAACCCATTTGATCTTATGATCACAACTAGCACAGGAGTACAGCTTTCGAATGTGCTGGGACAAGAAGCCCCTAGAGTTTACACATGTTTTTGAAGGTGCTTTGGGAATAAAATAAAATTCATCGGGGAAGAACCCATTTTATTTTTCTACCCAGAATCACAGGAGAAAATATTGAGTTTATTGCAAGATTTCATATGATGTTATTAGACCGTGTTATTCAGCCGTTAAGTCCTTTTGCCAATTTTTATTTTACAAGTGAAAACACATGCAGGTTGATAAATATTCCACAAATATTCACAAATCAATATATTAACTCTAGAGAAAAGCCTTGAAAACAATGTTTCATTAAACCAAGTCCATAATTGTGCTTCCAAAATAAAAAATGCAGCAACAACTTACAAAATTATGGACACCGTCATGAGTAATTGGGTGGAAAAGATGGAGAGGTCACTTTTTTGGAACTGTAGATAAAAATATTGAAGTGCAGTAAGCTAACCTGATCAAAATCATTCTAACTTCTGCAGAGCTGTGTATTTGTAATATAGTATTTGTAAAATTTTTAAGTAATTGTATATTTTGATAGATTTTAGTATTTCAAAAGGGAGGAGTCATTGACCTATGCAAAATGTATTTTTAAATAAGAATAAAGAAATCTAAGTGCCTCTTTACTTTCTCCAATACCTGAATCCTAGCTTCAGGTGCTCAAGTCTACTTTAACCTACTGCATAAATTTTCACTTAATTCTTATAATGTATTATTGCCAGTCATTAGACTGTTGCATTTCCTTATGTGAGAAAGAGAAAAAAAAAAAAGAGAGTATAATAATGCATTGTGCAATATACCAGTGCACCAGCAGCAAGAATGTAAGAGCTGTACCATACTGAGAAAAGGGCATTCAGATTATTTTTGACCCTTACATTTCAGAAGTGAGAATACTACTGGAAATATTTTAGAGATGTGGTAAACTCTCTTATCATGACATTTAATCATGAATGACAACAGCAAATGCAATAATGACTAATGAAATGTGACCTAGTGACAGGTGATGAAAGACAGGAACATCCAGCTGAAATACTTGGGATATATTTGCAGAACAAAACAAAACAAAACAAACAAGCACTACCATTGTTGTTTAACAGGAGTGCAGATTCCTGTTAGTCAAAACAAGTATCAAAACACAGAAAGAAAAACTGTGCTGTAAATACAACAAAGATATCATAGAATCACAGAATCGTCTAGGTTAGAAAAGACCTTTAAGAACGTGGAGTCCAACCATTAACATCACACCGAAAAAACCCACCATTAAACCGTGTCCCTAAGCACCATGTTTACCTATCTTTTAAATACTTCTAGGGATGGTGATTCCACCACTTCCCTGGGCACCCTGTTCCAATGCCTGACAACTCTTTTGGTGAAGAAATTGTTCCTAACCCTAAACCTCCACTGGTGCAACTTGAGGCCATTTCCTCTTGTCCTATCACCTGTTACTTAGGAGAAGAGACCAACCCTCACCTTGCTACAACCTCCTTTCAGGTAGTTGTAGAGAGTGATAAGGTCTCCCCTCAACCTCTTTTTCTCCAGACTAAGTTTCTTGAGCCACTCCTTGTAAGACTTGTGCTCTGGACCACTCACCAGCTTCGTTGCCCTTCTCTGGACACGCTCCAGCACCATAATGTCTGTCTTGTAGTAAGGGGCCCAAACCTGGATATAGCAGTTGAGGTGGGACGTCAGCAGTGCCAAGTTTTGGGGGATGATCACTCCCCTAGTCCTGCTGGCCACACTATTCCTGATACAGCCCCGTATGCTTTTGGCACACTGCTGGTTCATGTTCACCAACAGTCGACCAATACCCCCAGGTCCCTTTCTGCCGGGTAGCTTTGCAGCACTCTTCCTGAAGCCTGTAGCACTGCTTGGGGTTGTTGTGACCCAAGTGCAGGTTCTGGCACTTGGCCTTGTTGCACCTCACCCCATTGGCCTGAGCCCATCAATCCAGCCTGTCCAGATCGCTCTGCAGGGCCTTCTTACCCTCAAGCAGATCAACAGCCCCGCCCAACTTGGTGTTGCCTGCAAGCTCACTGAGGGTGCAACAGAATATGAATAGAGTAGAAAGCTGTATATGGATTATTCATAAACTAATGATGGCAAAGTATCAAGATGTAATCCCAGTTCAAGTTTAAGAAAAATTTAGGGAGAACACAGTATACTATTGCTGTGCACAAATAGAGCAGGAGGGAAAGGACCCACTTCTGAAGTGAGAAGAACAACTTAAGTGAAGAACTAAGGTGGGATGGAGACTAGTGAGTATAAACTGGCCAGAGACAAGATTTTTTGGAGATCAGGAAAATGTTAACTTTTTTAAAAATAATTTTTTAAAAACTGATCATATGAAAGTGCTATTCATAATAGCAAAAGTAATGTGGTTTCTTCTAAACTCATATTCCTCTGGTATTTGTTCATTAACTAAACCAGGATGAAATTGCAGAAACTAGCATTTATAAAATATAAAAATAACTCAGGTTATTTGTCTCATTTTCTTAAGGAAGGGTTTATTATAGCAGCAATTTAGTTATGGACTTACTTGTCTCAGACATCACTGAAATGTCACAATGTGTTTGAAAAGAGCCAAAAGCACTAAAAATGTCACTTTTTAATGGAGTAGACTGCCTGGAGAGGCAGAAAAAGGTTTCAAGAGGGAAGAGTTTTGAGACGGCACATTGAGGTAGTCCAGGTACAAGTAACTAAGATGTTAAGCATACCTGGAGTACAGCTATGCTCTTAATAAATAGGTATCTAAATTTTGCAGGAGCACAACAATTCCTCTTACAATCCAGAATGCAAAACTTGGATTCTGTACCATCTCAATAGACCCCACGCTGCTAGCAGTTAATTGAACTACTACACAATCAAGGACAGAAATTGGAATCATCATTGCTTAAGTCCAAGTCAATAAGGTTTGATGTTTAGGGGAAAATTAAATAAAGAATGCAGAAAGAATAGGCTGCAACATTTATATATTAAGATATAGGAAAAGCTGGATTGGAATAATGTTATTTTTCTTTGTCAATATGTCTGGAGAAAATTATTTTTTTAATTAATTTATTAGATTTACTGCCCTAAAAATATTTCCCAAAATATTTTCAAAAACTGATCAAAAAGTTAAGAAACTAGATGTCTAGCTAACTGGCTAATATTCTTTTGTTTCTAGCAGGAATTTCATAAATAATATGTGAGTATCATAGTAGAAAGAATTGGAGAAATGATTTCTGCTGGGTTTTATATTGATTATCGAAAGGCATGTAGGCCTGACTGGTTTTAAGTCTTTGCTTTGTTTAGCATATCATTGTGCCAGTATAATTTTTAAGTCAGTAATGTTGTGTATTAAGTCAGTAATTTTAACTGTGAAGTGTAACCTGTATCAAAAATCTTCAGGTGATCTACTATAGCTTGCTAACCTCTTAAATTGAACATTGCACATAGCTATATTACTATAACATAATTTTATGGAAGTAACAGTGGTATGGATTCTGTTGTATGCTGCACTAAAGGCCACCTCATTTGCAGAATTGGTACATCACAGTTAGCCAAAATATGCTATTAATGCATATTTCACTTGGTTGTAAATTTTCACTTAATTATCATTTCAAGGTCTGTGAAGGCCAGTGTCATAACAAATTCATTTTAAGTTTGACTCCAGAATTTTTGAACAGGTATTGTTCAAATGATTTTAAATGAGCATCCTGTTGTACTTCAGTACATAGATATGTTGAGGTAAATGTCTTCATAGTAGGAAATATGTGAGCCAGCTACAGCCTGTAGCATAGATACCAAGAGACTAGTATTTTAGTGGGTAGAAAAAAATTAGTTTGAGACCATTGGATTAAATTGTGACCAAGTATCTGGAAATTAGTCGACCTCGTGAATAGTATGAATGGATCTTCTCCTTTCCTATGTGGTATTATTTTTTCCCATATCTTATTAATAAAACCTAAAACATTTTATTACATCATTCTTCCTGAAAAAGGAGTTTGCACAACTCGGTAATTATATATTACATGTTAACAACATATGCATCTTCCCATTGTATCATTCATCAGCAAGATATAATCTCTTTTCAAATTACATTTGAAAGTTTTGACAAAAAAAGTTCAAAAAAACCCATTTCTTTAATTTCAAATTTTTTTACAAAAAACAGCTAAATGTGGAAACTTTGCTCAAAATTTTCTACAGCAAAGAGAATGAAAAGGATTCAATTGTTTCCTTAAATGAAGACAGTGAAATTATGCTCTTATTTATGAATGTAGATGCTATCGTCATGGTGTTATGTTCTCCGTTACGTATTTTCACTGTTTATGTGGAACACCTCATCCAGCAATTACAGGACAAGGCTGTGTGTGGTTATTAATGTTGCAGGTTAAATCTAATAACCAAAATACCTTAGAGATTTCCGACCCTTAGATTTTCAAATCTGTTAGATTGTATCAAAATGTTATTAGGTAAACCACAACCTTACAAAAGGTTACAAAACTTACAAAACTTCTAATTAAAGCTGAATGTTATGTGAGTAAGTACTAATATGATACACTATGACTTGATTTTCACTTTTTGGGTCTAATTTATTTGTCAACAAATGTAGCTTCATTCATCCTAAAAGTTCTTTCAAAATTCTACTTAAGGAAAATTCCTCTAACAGTTTCCAATGAAGAGGAATTATTTGGTTTTGTTTTCATTTTTTGTCTAGAAAAAGTTAGCTAATAGAAAAAGAGGCCTTGTACAATTCCCTTTACAGAAAAAGATAGTGACGGAATTAAGGTTCTATGTGATTTTAAGCCCAGACATTTCTCTTTTACTGCAACACCTTACTCAATATTACAGTTTTTAGTTGAAGTCTGGAATTCTTCCTCTTCAGATCTCATTTTTTGTACTTTAGTGAAAACATTTTAAATGCTTATTTTAAATCATTCTTCACATACTTTAGCCACTGAACTTCATAACCATTCAGAATTTGATCATGTTATTCGACATGAAAGTGACTTGAAACAGATAGATTTAAATTTCATTGACTTAAAAAAAAAACCCACAACCAATAGAGAAATAAGAAAAGATTCTTAAAGTGAATCTTACAGCAGCCATTCTGATCAAGAACTGTTTGTCTACACAGTGAATAGTGAATATCACTGGCCAAGTGGTTGAAGGGCTTCCTGTTGTGAGTCACCACTAATAAAGGAAGTGACCTATGGTGTTAATAGTAGAGAAAGAAAATGTAGACTTTGAGAGAGAATTAAATATCTTCATAGCATATTTTAAGTCTTACATAGTAACAACTAGAAATTACAATCACTTTTTTTTTTTTTTTAACACTAAAAGCCAAGATGCCGAACTAATAGTTTCCTGGAGACATTCTGTTTTGTCTCACTCCATTACTCAGTTCTCTGCTCAATGTTCAGCTTCTCCTACTGAGTCAGTAATTGCCCAAGGTGTAGAAGTCTTGTACAGAAATAAATTCGTTTCATTTATTTTTCCACTTGATTTTATTTCACTTCTTTGCTGTTATAAGGCAGCAAATGAAATGATCTTTTAAAAACCTAAAAAGTTCATCTCCAATGTTTAGTTAATAGTCATGTTTCATACTTACTCTTCATAGTAAATTAAAATGTTTAATTTCAAGAGATTATATTACTGGATAGGACAGAGATTGAAGATCTACTTGTGAACAATTTGTAAGCAATAACATTACCCAAAAAATACTCAGATACAATTCATAAATTTAACCTCATACTCTCATCTAAAAATTGATTAAACAAGCAGACTGTTAGTTAGATTCTGGGAACTCAACATTATAATGAGGAAGAGGAGACTGAGGGGTGACCTCATAATTCTCTACAACTATTTGAAAGGACATTGTAGAGAGGTTGGTGCTGGTCTCTTCTCACAAGCAATTAGGGATAGAACAAGAGGGAATGGATTCAAGCTGCAACAGGGTAGGTTTAGACTGGACATTAGGAAAAAATTCTTCACAGAAAGAGTGGTCAGACACTGGA
>JAOXNO010000013.1:117011692-117022269 GCA_028565335.1 Limnodromus scolopaceus
TGTTGGGGGATATGGTGTAGGGAAGAACTTTGTAGAGTAGGGTAGATGGTTGGACTCGATGATCCCAAGGGTCTTTTTTCCAACCTAGATGATCCTGTGATAAGGACACCTGCCTATTAACACTGAACTTCTCACAAGCAAGAAAAGAGTGGTATTTAAGTTTATGTATATCATAAAGCATTTTAAGTATTCTCACTTGTTCCTTCGCTTTTCTTTCATTCTGTGTTTAAATAGTACTTTTTCCAGAGAAGTCTGGAAAATGAAAACTATTTACACAAATGCCTGTTTGTATAGACACTATGGTTTGAAGGAAAGGTCAAAGGATTTCAAATTCTAACATCTACAATAAATTTTAATGACAAAATAGGACAGTTCAAGCTTTAGACAAGCAGAAACTTCTCATTTGCGTGCAAGCAATACTTTTCCTTTTTTGTTCAAGTATAAAACACTGCCAGTTGAAGTCAATGGCTTCAGAAAATCCTTTAAATAAGGATAAGGAAATATTTAAGGTCCTTTGATATTATTTGGTATCCTTTTTGATAATAAGGTCCTTTGGTATTATTCACTAGTGTCTCATTTAAAGTTGTCTGCAAGAATTTAAATACTGGTTTTAAAAATATGGATGTCTTTTGAATGACAAATAGACTTATGCCAGCCCATCTTTTTTTCAAACTGGTGGTATTATAATCAAAGGCTAGAAAACAAACTCAAAAACTTTCAGTCATTGTAAAACAGAAATTATGTTCTACACCACTGAAAATGTATAGAACTAGTATACATTATTAGAGCCCCAAGACTGGATTGCAGAAATTTCTAACATACAACCAGTACTAGTTTCTGAAGGGGGACTAGTACTAGTTTCTGAAGGCTTTCATTTCATAGAACCTTCGAGTCATAGAACAGTCCAGGTTGCAAGGGAACTCAAAAATCATATGTGTTTATCTAGAACCCTCTTCAGTCATGAAGCATCGCTAGCATCCTCTAGCATCACTCTTCAGTGGTGGGGAATCTACCACGACCCCGGGGAGGTTGTTCCAGTGGATGATTCCCCTTCTGTAAAAAATTTCTTATGTCACGATGAAACCTCTCCCTGTGCAACTTGTATCCATGTCTTCTCCATGTGACTGCTTGTACGGAGAGAGAGCCTCCTTCCTCATTGTAACTGCACTTCCAGTGTGGAATACTGCAATGAGATTCACGCTAGATTTTCTCCAGGGAGAAAAGACCTATCTCCTTCAGTCTTTCCTTGTAGGGTAGGTTCTCCATCCCATTGATCATCATCATGGCCCTTCTTTGAGCCCTCTCCAGTCTGTCTGAGTCTTTCTTTAATTGTGGGGACGAGAAATGGCCACAGTACTCCAGGTGTAGTTTGACAAGCACTGAGTAGAGTGGAATTATCGCATGTCTGTCTCTATTAGTAATGGCCCTGCAAGATGCAGCCCAGGATCTGATTTGCCTTCATTGCCACAGCAGCGCACTGCCGATTCATGTCAGGCATGATTTGCCTTTGCTAAATGTGTTGTCTTTTCCCAGTCACCTGCTTCAACTGAATCATAGAATATCCTGAGTTGAAAGGCACCCATGAGGATTGTTGAGTCCAACTCCTGACCCCACACAGTGCAACCTAAAAGTTAAATCATATATCTAAGAGGGTTGTCCAAATTCTTCTTGAACATCAACAGGCTTGGGGACATGACTCCCTGGGGAGCTTCTTCTAGTGCTTGATCACTGTCTCAGTGAAGAACTTTTTCCTAATTTCCAAGCTGAACTTCCCCTGACTAAGCTTTAAGCCATTCCCTTGTGTCCTATCAACAGCTAGGGAGCAGTCCTCACTATTCTGGTAGGTGTGCACACCCACCCTGTTCTTTATGAATATGCAGATGTCACAGCTCTGGACACTATACCTGAATTTGTTAGTTTAAAGCACGATTCACTAAGTCAGCCAGTTCCTTAACGAAAGTTATCTGTCAATTTTGAAAAGTATTCACATAAACCATTCCAATTACTGCTGTGGTGACATATATTAACCTCTGCAAAATTGTCACTTCAGTGCTTTGAAATCCCAAACAGTACTCCCAAATAGCCACATTCTTATTAAAATTTATTGCTAGGTTTTTATGATCATAATTGACATGAACAAAGCTATAAATGAAAATACCAAACAATTTATTATCTGTGTCCTATATCAAATACGTAACTTCTTACCTTTTTTTTAAAGTAATGTTTCTAGAGTACAGTGTTGATAACTGTATCAATCCATATGGACTTATCCAATACTATTATTGTTATATTATTTTAACTTATGCAGACTATATCAAATGTAGCAACAATTCTTTCACTAAGTCATACTAACACCATTTATTTTACTCAGTGTTCCTTAAAGGAATGTGTTCTGACAGAGTGCATGCACAAATGGATTATTCATGTCAAGTTGGAAGACTTTGACTTTACAATGACCACTGTTAATTCAGCCCTAAAAAGTAAAATAAATAAAGAAAGAAACAATATACTGCACTCAATACATAACAAAAGGGCAGATTCTCACACAAATATAAATGCTATGAATCAAGAACAATTTAAATAAAATCGTGAAGCAGGCACAAATGAGAGAAGATTCAAGCCCTCCAAGAAATATTTGCATTTTAAATACATTTAAAAAGGAAAACTCCATGAGGGGAAATCATGAATGTAAATAGGTTTGTAGCCTTCATTTTAAAACTTTAAGATAGCATATTCATCTTAAATATATCAGCGCACAAAGTGAGTATCACAGCACTTGGAGCATTGCAAAGAGTCTTAAACTGCTTTTCAATACCCTAGGGAATAGTGCCATTTTCAGCTAACTCTCTGCTTAATGCTTTTGCATTATCTGTGCCAGCCTTGGAAAAATTATGGTACACCATAAATGTACTTCTGCCCAGGAAATCATGACTGGCCTCAAAATCTTGAGGTAAATAAAAAGTTGTCTGTAAACCTCTAGAGATTCACAGATTTAAGATTTTATTTAAAGCTGTAACAGATAAATGATTGGAGCTTCAATGATAAGATTTCTCTTTGTAATCATATGAATCCAAAGCGGAAGTTTTAAGACAAACAGAAAACCATAGGAGTATGTAACTAATTCTCCCTTGATGCCTTGATCATGGTGCAGCATCAGCCCACGGCTTGGCAAAGAGTTACAATAGTCTTCAGTTTTTAGTCTGTTAATGAAGTGCTAGCAAATCAAAGTAAAACAGGTAAGTACAGGAGGGCAAATTTACATGCTAGTGTAAAGATTCAGCATTTTGTCCATTCACTTGTCTCTTAGACTACAGCTTCCCTCTGTAATTTTTCTAAACTAGCTCTCAGTTTATTTCTAATTATATGCTTTTTAGCAACATAAATTATTCTTCTTTTGTCAGTTACATATTTCTTACACAGTCACATCATTATTACCAGTTTCTGTTAGAAGGCAGAAATTTATTGAACAGTGGCTACGTATTGCTTTTAGTCTTTGTTAAACTAAGCCAAGAGTATATTTCACAAAATTCTGGTTCTTTAGTGAATTGAATCAAAATTCAGGGAAAAAGTAAATTTTATGGGAATGATATCTCAACAGCCAAATCTGATACCGGATTTGTATCATGGACATGTATCCAGGAAATGTCTGTAAAATGTCATGTGAAAAGGAAAACACTGGTTTACTTCTTTTAAAATTCTGAGATGGTACCCGGATTAGGGCGAGTTAGTGAGGCTTTTATGACTATAAATTGTATGATATGCTTTTCTTTTTCAGGTATTTTCTGACAGAAAATAATATTACTGATAATCAGTGCTTCCTACCTAGGTCACATTTTTCCTGGTCATCTTCTTTTTACTCATGAGTGAGTTTACAGTGTTGCAGGTTAATGGCAATGCAACTCTGAAACACCAGGGCTGGTGTGTGTTCAAATGTGTTTACCTCCACAAGGGTTTGATAGAGAAAATGCAGCACTAAGCTGGCTTTGTGCAGAGAGAAAGTATTGCTCTGGCAAGGCCCACGAGAGAAGCATTAACAATCTGCTACACCTCAGCTGGGTCCAAGTGGAGACGCACGCAAGGACCTATTTTAATAATTATACTAGCAAGCTTTCACTGTCTTTGGTGTCCCAGCCCCTTCTCATCCAGGACAACAGGTCTTCACTCCATTTTGTAATACATGCAGTATAATTTCTGGGGGTTTCGGTCTTTACCTGGTTTGTTACCTCTATATTGCCTGTAATATTATAGCCATCTGACAACTGTCAGTACAAACTGACACAACGTGTCATCAGACCATACCCTAGGGAGCTGTTA
This sequence comes from Limnodromus scolopaceus, assembly GCA_028565335.1. Taxonomy (NCBI): domain Eukaryota; kingdom Metazoa; phylum Chordata; class Aves; order Charadriiformes; family Scolopacidae; genus Limnodromus; species Limnodromus scolopaceus. The sequence continues at coordinate 117,016,007 of JAOXNO010000013.1, forward strand.
ATTACTGTTATAAAAACTGCTCTGCCTGCCAGCTCTGTTCTCTATTGCTTAATCTGCAGATTTTATGTCTTAGTCTCTGTTCTACAGAGAAGACTCCTTTTTGGTACTTAACTGACAGTTCTAAAGCATATAAGGATGTATGAAATAGTTTTTGCTGAAGACCTCATTGTGAAAATAATGTCCCTCTCATGGTAAACACAATCAAGGTATTTTGAAGTGAAGGTTTTTCTATGTACACAGTAAGCCATAATACAAAATCCTATTCTTTCTATACCAAGAGTAAAACTTTACATGATGTCATAGCAACAGGATGTTCTTTAGAAGATATCCTTTGTGGTAACCATTCTTGAGTCACACATGACATATCCAATTTCTTAGGTGAAACAAACAATGTTTCGCATTTTCAGGCCTCTGTGTTTGAGAAGTCATTCATTTGTGACTCATTCAGTTTCACCCCTAGTCCAAAAGTCCCAGGTTTATACCCTGTCAACATAGAAATAACAGTAAACTTAATCTTATGAAGTTCACAGAAAATATGTAAGAAAAAGATTTATGTTAACTCATTTATCTCTGATCTTTATCCCATTTTAAAGGATTGACTGAACTGTTATGCGTATCTTTTTCAGTAAGATGATGAATGGCAGGAGGGTTGGAACTAGATGATCTTTAGGGTCCCTTCCAACTCTAACTATTCTATGATTCTATGATTAAGGATTTTTAGACTATAGGGGAAAAGTGCCGTTTCTTTTCAGCTCTTTCCAAACCAAGAATATTTGGATAATTCTTGAGGAGGTTCCTTGTCTAAGGACCAATAAACTCTTTTTATACCTGAAAATAAACTATGTTTTTTAAAAAAATGTAATGAAAAGTAAAGTATGGCATGTGTAAGTTTGAACTCCCTGGTTCACTCTCTTCCTCTTGCCTCTCCTCTCATGTTAGGAAATGGCTCTGAATGATGCAGAATTTAAACATTCACATCTTGAACTCTTTAGCAATTTTTCTATAACAGAAAGTACAAAGATGAAGATCATCACTCAGGAGGAGGAAGAAAAAAAAATCTGCTGTTCCACAGTAGTTCTTAACTTTTCTAAAGCTTTTCATTCTGTCTGGTGAAGAAAGTGAGATTGCTTAGAGGACACATGTACTCCAAGTAGCTTTGTGGATGAGGATGTGGGAGGGTTAGCAAAGGGTTATTCTTCCATTCTGTCAAAGCCCAGAAGACTCTCAGGCAAAAACATTGTCCCATGTCATCCTTTGTCTGTTCATTTGAAAGCTTCTATTAAGTTTAATTTATTTGTAAACCAATAATATCGCTAATACAAAAAGGACTTATTTTTGTCTTCAGATCTATAAGTCATAGTATCTAGCATTTTGGAAATCAACAGTGCCTCAGTCACCCTATGTGAGAACTCTTCTTGAACCACAATAAGCAGGTCAGATTAGATGCTTATAGTTCTCTCTTACGGCCTCCTAACAAAGGAAGGCACCACCTTGTGCTTTATTCTGTGTCTTTGCTGGGATCCTTTCACTGGAAAACTGTGAAAAGTGGTTTCTATGAACATAAAAGAAGTTTAAAGTAGCTCATCTGTCCCTATGCATGTGCTGCTGGGTATCAGTTTTGTGGCAGAAAAATAAACCAGATTTGATCAGAATGGGGCCCAAAAGTCTCTCTTTGCATTTTGACTTCCACCAAGAACTGAAGGATGATCCTTGTCCTGTTATACTTTAATAGCCTCTACAAGCCTGAGCAAGTTAAACTCATTTCAGAGTGACTGGCTGGATTGATAAGATGTTTCTAAAGTTGTTTTTTTTGCGGAACACAAGTTTTATGTCCAGTACAGGAAGCTGCCAGAATTCTAAATTATTTCTCAGTAATTAAGATACTTCTTTTACTTATGATATTCACTAATCTTTTCAACAAGAACTATATCAACCAATAAAACTCAGTTAGCTGATTGTTTGCATCTTTAATTATCACAGCACTTACCAGTTATATTGTCATTCATTTGGACTAGCAGGTGTTTCCAGAAGGAAGGAAGGAAAGAAAGAAAGAAAGAAAGAAACAAACAAACAAACCAACAAAGAAGCAGGCTGGAAAGCATAATGGTTCATGCATGCTATTACTTTTATTATACATGCGTGAAGAAAATTATATTCAGGAAGACAAAATGGTTGAGTATTTAATTTCCATTTGCGCTTCTTCCCCTGTGGTAAATGATCTTTACCGAATGAAAACAAAAATGTTATTGTTAGTCTGTAATTATGAAATTTAAATGGAAATATCATTCTTTTCTCCAACATAATGAAATAATGGTAGTTCAAAACTAAATAAGAACAATTCTCTGCCTCCCCTTCTCCTTTAGTTTTAAGGCTTAGAAACATCCTCCAAGCTGGTAGAATGTGTAGTATTGTATTATACACAAACAGCAATGCTTTGTGTACGTTGTTTTCTCCAAGCTTAGCATGCCAGTCCTTACCCGTCTGTTCTTCTTCCCTTAGGTGTAGGTCCAAGGCTGCTCTGGTAATAGGCATGGGAAAAAGTAATTTCTTGCCTGACCCTAACGTCTTCTCATTCTTCTTGTTGTTTAAGGCTGCCTAAATACTTAGGTAACTATCACTACATGAACTATACACAGGGAATATTTTCAAGTATTTATTCAAGCTGCTAAATATCAGTATACATGTATAAGCACATATATATATATATATATATAGTCAGCCAAAGCAAGACTAAAAGGTCTCCACATGATCTAAGGAGTATGCTTATTGTGCCTGAATATTAACTGCAACTCAGCCAAACAGAAACTCAAATTCTCAAATTCCACAGAAAGGAATTGTTATCCAAGATAGACAACAAAACACACTTTATCAAAGTTTTCTGTTTTATGAAGTTTTCTGTAAACAGTCATTTTGGATCTCAGATGTGGGGAGCCTGGCTGAGATAAGATCTTGTGAAGTTTCATCTTCTCTCCATCTTACAGTTCAGCTCAGATTGTTATGCTTCATATACCTCTGTGTTCTCAGTGAAATTAGGACAAACTCTAAGAAGGATAGTGTTTTCAGATATTGGCTATAAGATGGCTGCAAAATCAAATCTTAGCTGTGAAACGGTCTTGAAAGATAGAAAGGGTTATATATTACCTGCAAATGTTTGAGGAGGCTGGAGCAAAAGGATATATTTGGGGGGAATGTGTTTATAAAAACAAGGCCATTGTAACCTTTAAGTCATATTACCTCAGTTCTGTTGCTTTCTGTGTCATATTTTCTTTGTTTATTTATTTAATAACAAATTGTTTATTTTGTAAAAAAAATTAATGCAAAAATATTGCTATTTTCCCCAGCATTTCTGTTCCTTTCATCTGTAAAAAAATGGTTTTTTTCACTCAGGCCTCAGCATAATTAATGAGAGTACTTCTGGTAACATACTCTCCATGCCCATCTAATACGAGTGGCAGGAAGACTATCATCCATGCACTTAAAGTGACAGCTGTGCATCTCTGGGAGCTGATGGAGCCCATCAGTCTATCAGAATACGGCTTTTGGCAACCAGCGTTTCCAGGTATATTTGCAGAAGTAACTTCTGCCCTCTGTTATTCCAACCTGATTCAAGGGCTTACCTGAAGGCACAGAAAATTCCTCAGTTATCAAGAAACTTGACATAGCAAGGACGTAAAAACTGAGATAGTGAATATTTTTTTCTCTCTCAACTGCAAACTGAGCAACTGCCTTATGACTTGGTCCCCCTGACAAAGTGCCTCCAGCTATGATTCTGTTGCGTCCTCTCAAGGCTCTCTGTGACACTGGTATGTAATAACCACTGCAAATAGATATTAACCTTCCCCCTATCTTTAAAACCGGTAGACCAAATCCTTCTGTCTGAGACTCCTACTGATTGTAATCAAAGTCAAGGCTTTTTTTGGAGTTTTGCTCTTGAAGGGTGAATGCAGTTCTGGGCATGCTGTTTTTATGAGGCAAGATGTTAAGAGATTCTGATCAGAAAAGGCCAGTTAAAACTACTGTTATTTAACACTATGCAATTAACTGAGCAAAAATAAGTAACTTTTCAGAGTTCAGAGACAGTCTCTGATCAAAATTATGCATCACCAGATGTATACTCTGCCACATAAATAATCAAGAAAAATACAATTACAGTTTAACTTAGACACATGCATATTTAACCGATACTAATTATTAATTTTCATTCTGAGTACATTATTAATAGGACCAGTAATGCAGGTGGACGGACACCTCATACTTCAATATGATTTAATTACTGAAGAACATTAAGTGAATATCTTCCTAATTCAGTGCACTTGTCAGTAAAAATACTCATCTATGACATTTAATTTAATTGAGTTGTCAGCAGCAATATGTCAAATTTCTGATATATGTGAAACACCACCATATTTAGGTAATTTTGCTGACTGGTCCAACAGTTTGTGCTAATGAATACATAGGAAAATCAAACTGCAGTAGGAGATGAATGTGCATATGCCTTCTGCTAGCTCTCCAGGTACACTTTAGGTTTCACTTGAAGTGATTAGTTTTCACATCTCAAAACCACAGAAATTTAATCAATTTGTACATGAATCAAGGAAACTTCAGAATTTGCCACATATGGTGTAAATAAAAAAAGTGACATAAGTATAGAGCTGATGCTGCTGTTCTATGATGAGTTCATCACTACTGGATTCACTGAAAATTCCTAACATTTAGAGTTAGATAATAAGTAAAAGGCACAGTTCTTCTGAAATCAAACAGCCTTTCAGATCTCTGAAAGTATTTACAATTGCAACTGTAACCTAACTGCTGTGTGCTCTGATTATACAGCCCATATCAAATATTTAATCCTTATCAAGATCTGCTCATGAGTAATGTCTAATATACAAAACTTATTTTCTAATCCATCATTTATATGATTGAATACTGTGTGAAAAAATGTAATTACATTGGTTCACTTATTATTTTCCTGTTTATATCATACAAGCAAAAATAAATCAGTCCTCCATATTAAAAACCACAGAAAGCAGACTTTCTTTGCGTGTTACCTTTCAACAAGCAAATAATACATATGTGTGAATTTATAAATAAATTCTGAAACAGTTAAAGTGGGTAGAAATTTGCAAATCCAATTCTTTGGAAACAGCAGAGTTTACCAACACGCATTAGTTAATAGAGGGTGGAACATGGTTTAGAGCTTTGTGTACAGGCTCCTCAGTCATACACTTGTGATGAAAAGCATTGTAGGGACTTGGCAGTGGACAAGAAAGAATAATGTATCTCCACTGCATACAAAATTAGGTGCATAAATGGCATTTTCTGAATTGTTTTGTTAAAAGAATACATTCCTTGCTAAAATGTGTTGTGGGTGGTTGTTTATTCAAAATTTGAACATGTCTGAAGTTGATAAAAGCAGTAAATTATTTATCAGTGTACTCAGGTTTCAGAATTGTCATACTAAAAACTATTTTTAAAAATTTGTTTTTTGTTTTTTTTTGTGCAGGTAATAATCCAATTACTTCTGCTATTATGACTGGTGTAAAAGTAGCAGATAATCCTGATTTCTAGTAACGTAGCAGTAGTATGTGGCTCATTCAGATTTAAGAGAGGTTGCTCTAAGGTACTTGACTGACTTGGTTAATATCACAATTGTAGCACCCCATTGGGATAATAATTGTGTTTTGTGTTATAAACCAATGTATAAAATGCAGGAGGCACAGTTTATTTCCTTATTACTATGATGCTAATAATGACAGGTTGGTTGTCTTTAGGGGAGGTTCAGATTGGATATTAGGAAAAATTTTTATATTGAAAGGGTTATTATGCATTGGAATGGGCTGCCCAGGGAAGTGGTTCAGGCACCATCTCTGAAGGTATTCAAAAGATGGGTTGACATAGTGCTTAGAGACATGGTTTAGTGATGGGTTTTGTGAGAGTTAGGCCTTGGGCTGGAATAGATGATCTTAAAGGTCCCTTCTGACCTAGACAATTCTATGATTCTATGATTCTTCATGTTTCAATCTTCTACATTATGTAGATATTATTCAGTATTTCTACATTTTTTGACACTGTCAAATCCTGGTGTCAAAATCGAAAAGTCATGGATTCAATGGATGGACCACTTGGTGGATAAGGAACCTGCTGGATGGCCACACTCAAAGGGTTGTGGTCAACGGCTCAATATCTAAGTGGCAGCCAGTGATGAGTGGTGTTCCTCAGGGGTCCGTACTGGGACCAGTGCTGTTCAACATCTTTGTTGGAGA
>JAOXNO010000013.1:117026746-117038262 GCA_028565335.1 Limnodromus scolopaceus
AGGAAATTCCTTGGCCATAAATTGTTAGAGGAGCAGGGAATATTCTGAGGAAATATTACTACAGGCTGCCCCTGAGCTCTTTCCTAGGCATATGATTAAGATAAAATCCCAGAAAAGATGCAAGATATTAAACTGATCTTTGTTCTCATCACAAAACGTTGTTATGTTCCATTGAAATCAAGGCATTACAAGGTGATTGTGCCAGGCTATTTGATGTGGCATGCACAGCAGAAGAATGAGAAACAATTGTCATGCATTGATGCAGAGGAACTTTCTGACTGGATATAATGAAATAATATTGTCACCGAAAGGATAACTAAACACTGGAGCAGATTGCTGAGAGAGTGAAAACTTCCATCCTTGAGGATTTTCAAGAACCAGAGGGACAGTGCTCTAAGTAGCTTAGTGTGAATTCAGTATAGATCCTGCTTTGAGCAGGTGGGTTGGACTAGAAACCTCCTGGTGTCCCATTCAACCTCAATGATTCTGTGCAATGTTGAGAAACCCGTATCAATTTATTTTTCTTTATTGAGCTCTTGACATTTTAGCTTAGATTATGATGCAGGGCAAAAGGTGGAACTGGGGAAAAGATGTATCTGCAAAAATGGGTGATCCTGTCCAAGTAAGGATCCAGCAGAAGGGTCCTCCAAGAGAACAGGGGCAATGGCAGACAATAAGGTATGCAAGGCATGAGATTTGTTACAGCTGGTAGTGGGAACAGTTATGACATTTACACCTAATCTGACAGAAACAAACTGAGCTACCTCCAGAACAGCAAGTGCCAAAAGCAACAAAATTTAAATACAGGTTAAATAAAAAATATATTGTTCCTATTTAAAATTCGTCACAACTGAACAGACCAACTGTTTACTGTACGTTTCATCTCAGTGTTGCTGGTCTTCAAAGGGATGATCTTGGTCAGAGTACCAAAATTAAAATACATGTGCATACTCACTTGAAATTGTCAAGGATAAACAACCCTGCCATTTTGTACATTATCTTTCAGTGTGCACCACCTGTTCAGTTGAAATGCAGCTCACAAAATTATTTCAGTAAAGTAAGAAATAAATCTGTTTTCTCAAATTTTATTATCCAGTTGAAAATCATTACAATCATGTGTCTCTACAGTTAACCAGGCTTTATGAAAGAAATTAGATTTACAAGTCACGTAACAATAGAAACGCTTCATCATTCTTTTTCTTGTTGCACTTCAGAACATAGAGGGGTGTGTTCCTTTAATATATGTCTAGTTATAAGCTTGTAAAGATCTCTTTGATTGAAGGTCAGGAACAAGCTTCATTACATGAAAGTTAGCTTATGTTATTTATCTCCAAAGTTTGCTTCATGAAGCAAATAAATAAAAATTTGGTAAACTCTTCAGAGCAATTTAAATTTCAACATTGTAAAGTACAAATTTATTGCTTTAAATAATTGATATTTGCATTTTATAACTGAATAACCCTTTCACATGTTGCACAGAACTGAGTTATTGAAAGTCTATGGCTACATGAACAACAATTAATAACATGCAAAATTTTCTGTTCTACTGAATTTTGTTTGATGAAAAAACAGATTTCCATATCACTTTTCAGGCCTGCTCACATTGGGCTTCATGTGACTTTAATGGAATCATACAATTATCAACAAATACAAAACTGCAGGTTTACTTTCACTGGATGCTTTCAGATACAGTTCTTAAGGTATCCAGTCCACATGTATACAGCAGTCCCCAACATGTCCAAGTAAATGTCCTCAACACTTCCTACTCTGTCTCCCTGGCAACATCTCCTCTACTGTGTCCTTGCAAAAACCATTGTTACCTTCTTTCTTTCTCACTCTGTTGGATTCCACCTAAGAAAAGATGTAGCAGCAGTGATGAGATTTGGGTCATTAAGAAAGACATAGTTAATAACACTCTTAATAAATGAGATTTTCATGTAAAAGATTTCTACTCAGTAGAAATAGGAACTTAAAAAGAGAAATTTCACTATCTGGGTTTTTTTGCCACAAACTCTGGGTAATACTTATTTCTTCTAATTAGTCTTTGTAAGATAAATATCCTTTCAAGGGCAAATGGCTGTTTACCAGCTCTAGTAAAAACCTATTGAAAGCACAATGTTTCATAAAGTCTCATGTAGAATATTTTCAGGCCGTAAGTTTGAAAATGCATATCTGACAACATAAGAATTTATTTTTATTTCTTTTCATCATTTATAATATAATTTTAGATGGTTTTGCTTACTGAATTTTGTTCAAAGATCAGTTGGAGATTTTGGAAGTGCTCCATTCAGTGTAGGCAAAGTAATAAACCCATCATGAAAGGGTATACGGCCTCTTCTTATATGATTCAGTAAGCTTTGCTTCCGGACCTAACCTGTTTTCAATTTCCTTCAAGTTAACTAAGAAAAAATTCTCAAACTAAATACACAATTTACATAGATGCCTCATTCATGCAATGAAACATGGATTCCAGATTTATTTTATGTGAACAGTTGTCACACAGCTTGACAAGACGCTACTACCTCCTGACAGGACAGATAAACTGGGAAGTCATGACTGATAAACACAATATCTATTAAATTGTGTATGATCACAAGAATTTATTTACATCCATGCTATGAGGGAATTAATTTCACGATCAAGTTACTTAGAAAATATTGCTGGTGGTTCAGGGATGTTAGCCTGAGATTGATAATGAGTTATCTATTCACATAAGAATACTCTGCACAGAGGGATTTTGAGGATAACTCACAGAAAACAGCTACTCCCAAAGAATATGATCAATGATCTTCATTAAGTTAAACACGCTTTAAATGTCTCCCTTAAAAATGTGCTCCTCCTTAAAATTTTTTTAAAGGCTATGGGTTTTGGTTTGGGTGGTTTTTTTCTTTTTCCTTTTAGCTGAGATTTTTTGAGAAAATAAAACTGTCAACACTGTTTACGCCCAATCTTTTTAAGTGCATAAATACTCTTTATAGTCTGACAATTAAGATGCTCATCTGGATTAATGGTGATCTGGATTAATAAAAGGAATTAATGAAAGATGGGGTAAGTCTCTCAAAGAGGACATCCCTGGAAGTGTTCAAGGCCAGGCTGGATGGGGCTTTGAGCGACCTGGTCTAGTGGGAGGTGTCCCTGCCCATGGCAGGGGGGTTGGAACTCAATGATCTTTAAGGTCCCTTCCAACTTAAACCATTGTATGATTCTACGAATATTTCCAGTTAATATTTGTACTACTACTACTACTAATTTACCCATTTTCATGAAAATATTTCTGTTTAACAAACCTTGGTTTTCTGAGAGTTTACTCAAAGAAAGCTACTCTGAAATAGTAAAAATGCCTATTTTCCCCAATTCTATTTTTAAAGTTACAGTAGCAATTGAAATTGCTAGTCTATGATATCAGCAGCAAATTGCATATGATTGGTACCTACTACAATGATTTATAAGTAAGATTCCTGACAAGCTTAGCAACTATGATAGTTACTTTAACATACAAAATGTTTACGTTGCCCTAGCTGAATATACAGTGCTTATCTGTCTGAGTCCAGCAGTGCTGATCTGTCAGATTGCAGAGTATTATTTGACAGAAATACCTCAATTTACTGTTGAGAGGAGAATCACTGAGACCTACTCACAGGTGAACAAATAACTGGATATTTTTATTGTACAACTCATAACGTTACCCATGGTATAAGTAGGATATTTTTCCAGGGTATCTTATTCTGGCATAGTTTTCCTGTACAACTTCATGCTCCCTGAGGAAATTTATTCTTTCTGCCATCCCAAGCTTCATTGCTACCTAAGGCCTGCTTCTGAATAAAAGCCCCCAGAAGCTGACTGTTAAGTTGCATTCAAAGCAAGCATGCCTTTAAAATGTCCATGAAATAATTTCTTAAACAACTGCATTTATTCTTTCTGAGTCCTCTTTGATATAACATTATCTGTCATCAGTGTACTGCTCAACCAGAATCTCCCATTCTTCTGGCTGAGCCTCCATGGATGTGCATTCTATATGCTACAGGACCTGTTACTGGTCATCTGGCATCCCATCTGAGTCAGAACAGATTTAGTTGTGATCTTCACTGGAATACTTTTAGATGATTAATGCAGTTTTCATACAAGATAAAGTATTCACATTTGTACAATAGCATGATAAGCCTAAAAAGTTTTTAACCTTTTTTATTTGATGGAAAGCTTGATACGATCTTGAATTTATATTTCTTTCATAAACCAAACAAGTGGAATTCTAGTCTTCTAGAATTTATCTCACCAAGTTTGCTGTTAGAATTATTTGAAATTTTTCAAAGTGAATTAGTATCTGAACAAACAGAGCACAAGTTCTATGAGTGGATTTGGAAGAGGTAATACGGTCTCCCTTTAAGGACTAATTCATAACTTCCTTGTTTGTTAGTCCAAAGCTGGTTGCAAACTAACATATCAGCTTTCTGAACAGCTCCTGGACTTCTCTTGCTTTGAGAGGGCCCAATATTAAGTCTTCGGAATCAAGAATCTTTGAGAGTATCTCTGTAGAGATTTTAAAAACAAAAATAAAAAATCCCTCACGAAACATATTTATTCGGGGAGAAGACCAGACAGTCTCATCTTTCAAAATCAGAGAAGGGATCCCCATGGTGATAGATCTATTTTGCCTTTGTGCATCCTGATAACTATTTCATGTTTACATTCCTGTGAGAGTATTCTTAATCATAAAAATGGGAAAAGCTGGTAGCAAGAACAGACACTTTAAAGATTTCAACAGGCGTGATATGCAAGCCCAGGTAACTTTTCATCTTTCACAGATATTATTGCATCATTTAGTTCATATATGATTGGACACACTGTCAAGAAACAGAGGTCTGAGTGTAAGACCAAGCACTGATTTATGCCTTCACAATTCTGTCTGTTCTTGATGAGCATTTGTCACAACCAATATAAATACATAAACTGCTTAATATTGGGCTCAGGGCAAGAATATATGGTGCTTATCACCCACAGTTTTTCAGCACCGGGCCTACCAACACAAATTTCTCCTCTGGTGTAATTGGATCTATGGCAACTTCTTCTGTGCAAAAAACATAGCCACTGTCTTTGGATCACCTGGTCAAGTCTGCGGTCCTGTCCAAGGAGAATACTGAACTCTCATGACTGCATTGCAGTCAAATGGTTTTGGGGTTTTGGTGGGTTTTGGTTTTTTTTTTCCTTTTGGTTTTTAGGCAAGGTTGGTAGTTCATAGATTGAGAGGCGGAACACTGGGTAACAACCAGATTTGGTTGTTCTTCACATGTGTTAACAGGGAATTTCAGGAACTGGCAACAGTAACACTCAGCTTCATGCAGCTCTTTTTAGTTTTCCGAACTCTAGTTTCTCTATTAGCACTTGCACGTGATTCAGATATAGTTTTAAGGACGTGTTTTAAAAAATAGTGTCGTGGGAGCCAAATTGGGGTTTTGGTATCCTGGGATGTTTAACAAAGTCCTGTAGCCACACAATGATGTAATGACTAACTGGCAGTGACAGTGTTAAGTCTTATTTCTCATAAAATCCCCTTTTTGTTCAGTTCTGTGTAATCACCAATTAATGCAACATCCATTTACATTTTGAAATCTGGGTTAGGAGACAATTGTCCTAAGTTTATCCACCCTTAACTTTTCAGGTTGCTCACATAAATAATAGACAGATAAATCTCAGAATGGGAATCATTTTACTTCTGCTTGGACCTGTACAAAAGCATAGCAGGATAGGATTTTTTTTATTATAAATAATAATTTGTAAATGACTGCTGAAAGCAGGTCTGGCAGGGTGGTTCAGATGGGGGAGAAGAAAAGGTGATTTCTTCTTTGGTTTTGTACTAGAAAGACATGGATCTGAACTGTCCGGGATTTTTTTAAGCTGTTTTAAGGCTGCCTTGAGTGATTTTTCCAGCTATTTTTCCCAAAGCTTGAGTCACATATGTATAAAATCTGAGTTGAATGAGTGCGAAGTTTTCCCTTCATGCACATTCTAGGATATATTAGTACACCAGTGATGCTTATATTACATTTTATGCAATTTCTAACCTTTAAAGGGTAACAGAAGAGATTTATGTGATACAACAGCAGGGTATTTTAGTCCCATAGTTCTTTATCTCCTGAATCTCTCACAAAACAGTAGGATAAAGCTTAAAGTTTCATATTAGTCCTCTAAAATTTCCTTTTGCCAAACATAGGAAACAAGAGTGGCAGATAACTTTAGTAGCTATGGTGAGTTTTTGCTCTAGGATGAGATGTATATTGACTTAAAATGATCTGTATACCCCCAATATGGAAATATTAAGAAGCTAAAGGATGCAATCTTAAATAGATTTGAAGGACTCTTTCACTGAGAAATTTTATGGTCATAAAATAGAATAAACACCAAGGTTATTTTTGATGAAGGAGTCAAGGGAAGCAGATGTGACCTTAATGAAGGGTTTTAGTAGAAAGCCAGACATGCTGAGCGTATGTCAACAAATTGGCTGGTTCCAAACCCAGGTTTAATCAAAATAGTAATCGCTCTACACAGTTTTAATTAAATGTTGTAATGTTCTATTAAACTCTAGATAACAATGTAATTATGTGAGTGGACAAAAATAGGTATTAAGAACTCCAGGCAAGTTATCCAACATTACCGTCTAGTAAAGGAATAATTTTGGCAAAGCTTGTGGCATAACAACCAAAACTAAAAATTAAACCTACTGTGAAGAAAAAAAGAGCCATGTTTTTATAGCTGCAACACAATCTGTTCTGAGTTCGTAGTTCACAACAGGTATTTCCAATCATAATGAATTTATTTTACAGGGAAGTATCTGCAAATATATCATATGCATGGGCACAACTAAGCAGAAATTAAACTTTAAGTTTTGCATCATCTGGAAGTACTTACCTTCAGCTTAATATTCAGCAAGAAAACAATAATTAGGAGATAATAAATAATCCTACCAAATGCAGTCAGGTACAGAAAAAAATTATCTTTGAAACCTCTAGAAATTCCTAGAACAACATATAAGCAAATAATTATATAGTGAAGACCTATAATAGGTCTTAAAGTGCTTAAAGTTCACTAACTACCAAAGAGACTAGTTTTACTGGTGAGGCATCAGTACTTCACAAAATTAGGCTCCAAGCTTCACTTGAAATTTATGATAGGAAACAGAGCTTCTATAGGAGAGGAAAAGTAGCAATTTTCAGTGAGAGCAAGTAAGATGGGAATCAGCAGCAGTGAGGTCTGGAGCACTGTCAGGTTTTTCAAATGAGATTCAGCTTTAAAAAGAATTAGATTCACTGAACTATGCAACTTGCAATTAATCCCACAACGTTTTTAACAACACAGGAGAGAAACTGATCTGACTTTTTGAGTTCAAACTCAGATTACGATAATAATGATCAGCAAATAATTTAAAATATGCTCCCAATCAAGCAGAAAAAGAAATACATTACTATTATGGAAATGTCACAGGGTAACACTATTATTTACTATTATCTTTTGAATTCTTTCAATAAAACAAAAGGCAAAACTAGGAAGACATGTGAACACGTATAGCAAATGCTGAAAGTGAAGTGCTTTTCAGATAAACTTCGTACACAATAGAGGCCTTTCATCTCTCCTTGATCTCCAGTAAAATACAGGATTTGAAGCAAAGTAGTTCCCCAAAAGATGGGAGGAAATTCCTAACAAAAGACTTGTTGCACCAATGTTATCTTGTCCCTCTTCATGCAAAGCAACAAAGCATAAGGTCAAAAGCATCTGTACTGGGGAGCTGTCAACGAATAAGCTCCGAGCTGCACTCTAACTTGCCTGGATGCAATGGCATAGGTTCACTTCCATTCTTTTGTACCATGCATTGAGGTAGTGCTGGTTTGCAGGGCACACGTTGCTAATGTGGAATCAAAGGGCAGAGCAGAATCATAGCACTTCATAGTACAAGAATGACTTAAAACAACAGTGGAAAGCATAAGATGGTATCTCCCTTGGTAATGGACACAGAATTGAGCAGACTGATAACACTAAACGAATCAGATTTACTGCTAATCTGTACCACTGATAATTTTATTTTGTACCCATGAAAAGCAAACCTTTAGGCTCATAGATATCTCCTGTCTCTTCACAGAGCTACAGCAGTAGCTGTATCCAGTATCACTCTTAGTTATCCTCATTCAGTTCCTGAATTCCTATGGATCACACTAATACTAATTTCGCCATATGGAGCACTCTTCTATCATGGAGATCATGCTATATTTTCTCTTGTCTACTTTTCATTTGTAGTTTTTTATTTAAGCATTGTTGCTCTAAGGTAGAAAATTGTCTAAATATCTATCTATTTTTCTATGTATCCTTTCTAAATCTGGAGCTAGAGAAATTCCAGTCAATGAAGAAGTGATTTTTATTTTTTTAATTAAAGCACTAGAATATGCACTCCAACAGTGAAAAACATTTTCTGTCTTTCCCTTTACTGACAGCTGCAGAGCTGCAGTCCTTCACATTTTGCAGGTTTCTCAATTCTGACCTTCACTTATTCAAAACTAGTGAAATGCTTTTCTGACATACGTAGGTTTGAAATGTTGAATCTGTCATGTAGTAACCTTTTCTGGATGAGGTGCAGTGGCATAGCATGCCCTTATTTTGAAATGAAACATCTCATCCTTCTCAATACTTCAGTTTCTCTCTGCATAGGAACAGTATGTTCCGATGTTAATCAAGAATGACCACATAACATTCAAAGTCCAATATTGCTTTTATTATTCCGTATTCTTGATAGTGACCAAAATCTGGTGGGACAGTGAGAACTGCCAGTAGATTGGTAGTAGGACTGATTAACATTATTTTTTCTTTCTGCCTTGACAGAACAATAGTGCAGTTGCAATTTCTGCCTGTGTTTCTTCAGTGGTGAAAGATGTAAGCAGATTGTAACAGGTATAGATGACTGTCAGACCAAAATTAAATCCTTTTTTTCTAATTGACAAGCAGACAAACAACATGTCTCACAGAACGCATGTGAAATGATGTACTACTATTGGAAGCTTTGCAATTTTTGTGTTTTGTGAAGTGATTTCCCTTCTTTAAAGAATGATTGAGAAACTCCCAATCCAATATTGTAACGTTTATATTTTGTAAATGAGTAATAGCTGCTGAACCTCAGGACCTGCGTTCTAAGTATTGAGCTTGGGATGCATCCATTTTTTGATGTCTATCATGCAGATCAGAGGTGAACCCCAGATAGTTCCATTTTAGTGCCTTGTATATATATGTTGCACTATATATACTGTATGTATATAGATAACTCAAAATTTTAGATTCGTATGCTATATTAAATCAGTAACAAAACCCTTATTTAGAACACATTTAGAAGGTTGGTAAAGTACAAACACCATAAAGTGCTTCATTTCAAGGTGTTCAGTGTAGTAGTGTGAAAGATAATTTTGCTAATGGTGTATCCCATTAGTTAACCTGCACCTACTGGCTTAAAGCTGTATCAGAAAAAGAATTAATCCTGCAGACATATCTGAATGTGGTAATAACTGTTACTTGTTGATCTCAATCTGTCCAAATACCCTTTTACATGATTTTGTGTTTATGTTTCTTCCATTGAAACAGTGTATAAGCACCGACTTTAATCACAGCCTGGTAAAGTGTGAGCCCATTTCAAGTATGACACACTGAAAAATAAATATATGGAACTATAGAATTTAACATAAAAGCTGCATTAAAAGATTGCATATATCAGAATGCATATATAATTTGAAATGCAATGGTCCGTATATAAATACTCATAACAATTCCTGAGAAACAGGGAAAAAATTGATTTAATAAAAGAAAATGTGATCCCTCAAGTTTCCTTCAGTCGGTATCTTTGATTCTTCTATCAGTCACTGTGTACCAGGGGAAAAAGAATGCAAAATAGGTTAAGAGCTATGGTGTGTCACTGGTCCTTTGGAAAAGTTATGGAAGTATTATAGGGAAGATACACAGTGAAAGATTCATTCACTGATCCAGAAATAATGGACAGAAGTCATCCACTTAGGTTTGCTCCGGTTGTAGGAGGAAATATCAAGCACTAACACCATAATGATTGCATATGATCCTGTTGTACAAGATCCTCTGTTGTCTTTTTATTAACATATGAACAACAGCTATGTGAAAATAATTGTGTCAATTTTAGTTGCATAGGCTGCTGGAAAGAGAAATTGGCAAGAAGGAAGAAGTGCCCTCTATCTGCTCTGTTAATTATTCCCTGAATTTTCCTTTACGACTTTTGTGTGTGTAAGTAATTTTAACGGGAGGTTCCTGAACTTTTGTTTGACCTCATGCAAAGTTTGTCACATGCTCTACCAGTTTATCCTCCTCAGAAATGCTCAGCTGTAAAACTTTTCAGAAAAAGGGTGAAATATAGTTAATTCTACTAGGTTTTCTATCAGTTTTACATTTGTATAATTTCTATTTCACAATAAGATCAGAGTAAGGACCCTGAGGTATTTATTTGGTGAAGTGAGATATGATCCTGTTATTGAACATCTTTTTCTGAGTGGCTGTGGAAATTCTGAAAGCTCAGTAATTTCACAGATTCGCTAAGTTTAAGGACATATAGGATAATCAGATTAGGTTAAATCTGCATAGCACTAGCCATTACAGTCCATCAAGTTAACCTACTGATTCCTAATTATATTTTAGCACAAGTTGCTTTTATAAAATGATTCCAGAAATCATCAAGCACAACAATACTGAAATTTATATACTGCACTTAAATGACCATGTGATGGTTCTAAAACTGAGACCTCAGGATAGCATCATGGTGGCTCTGCAGGACTGAGTACTTGGTCTCAATAAAAAGTCACCACCAGGGTATCAGCAACTATTTTTCTGTTGATTAACAGGTTGCTGGGGGCTAGACTTTTAAAGTATACAGTCTTTATCCCTGTGGAGTTTCAACCTAGAGCAAGAAAAAGGATCCAGTTTCAGACGACTAGGGTGCTGCACAATAGGCAAGACTTGGTATATGTATGTATTTTATTAATTTTCTGTCTTGTTCAGTAATCAGCTTTTCGAATGTTAGGAATAATCTAACTTAAACAAAATTACCTTGTGTTCATGAAGCTATGTTTTCTCCACTGCCATGGAAATTTCCATTTCAGTTAAAAAAAAAAGTGAAGGCAACATTTACTGAGGTGGATACAAGACAATGTTAATTTGGATGTATTACTGTTGGAACAAATTTTAAATTCCACTAAGGTTTTAATGAGGGCTTTGCCAACAGCATGTATGTGGGAAGCTTACTGAGTAAGTTGTCCTTTAAAAAATAGTTCAAACTGCAAGTCCAACTAAAGACTCCAATACCAGGATTTATAAGCATCAGCATATGCTAGCTTTTTATTTCTTACTAGTTAGTCTTAATTGTGGAAAAATAATCTGTTCCTCAGGGGTCCGTACTGGGACCAGTGCTGTTCAACATCTTTGTTGGAGACATAGACAGTGGGATAGAGTGCACCCTCAGCAAGTTTGCC
>JAOXNO010000013.1:117043904-117059899 GCA_028565335.1 Limnodromus scolopaceus
TTTCAAAAATTCAGGAATCTACTCATCTATTTAATTATTCTTATTTAGTTCAAGTCACTTTTATCATAACTGTTTTGTGAAATCAGGATTTTTAGCAGATAATTGAGAGAAAAAAAAATCCCAAACAAATATACTTCTTAGGAAATCAATAATTTTTTTTATCATTTCTATAGTTGTTTTGTTCGGTCTAAATGTGAAACAACACAAAAGAATTTGGAGAAGAGGAAAAAAGATTCACCTAATAGGAAGACACGTATAATCCTTCATCTTCATCTAGTTTGCACTGATGAGCAATGCAATATACTCTCCTAGTATTCTGTTCTTTAATCAAGATTGGTAGAAATACATACATTAGGGATAGGCACTTCTTAGTTCTCACGAAGCAATCCATTTAATTACTTGTTGTGTTGAGCTACTGTTTTAAAGCTCCAGTGTTTGAGACATTTGGAATCATGCTATAAATTCAACCCAGTATCAACATTACTATTCCACCCCTCCCACTCTATGTATAAGGGTTGTAGTGCAAACAAGGTCTTTTATTCATTGGATCTTGATATATATCTTTTCTATTTTACTGATACCTCAAGTACCTTTTTTGAAATGTCTCAGCTAATCACAGATCCTAATTATGATTTAAGATATGCAATTTATGAGACTTAGCCATTTAAAATGAATGTCATTTAATAGCACACTTACTCTCTCATTAGCGGAGATAAATATGCATGATCCTAAGTTTTTTTTATTCAGGTTATATATTCAAAACTTGTCACTAAATGCTGCCCTTAATGGAAGTTCTTTTTGGATCTGCAGTGTTACAGATAAAATCAAGATAATTGGTTGACTTTTATACCTTTTTGTCTTCTCATTCTGTACCATATCTGTCAAAAAAGTTCTCGTTTATTTTATTTTTCCAGTTTTCAGCAAGATTGTGCAGAAAACAGTGCCAGTCTGTTAAGTACAATCTGAATAAAATCAGGACTGATCTGTTCCATTTCCCAATATGGCTTTGTATAATGTTCACTACCACAGCAGACAGTTTGGATTTCTTACAAGAAATTTAATGTTCACGGTTGAGGTCTTTACTTTTCTATATGTAATATAGTTTTGCTCATAATCTATTCTGGGGGAAAATGGTAGTTATTAGCTATCATGGATAATAAAGAGCTAGGTAAGGTATCATAGTAAAGTAACCTTATAGTTCCATGTAAAGGCCTGGGAAAAACTACTTAGTTTTTCCATCTAGTCCCTTAATGACTCTAATCCTCCAACATGGAAATGAAGCTCGGATTGGAAGAGGCCAGTTCTCCTGGCTAGCTTTTAATTTCATAGGGCCTGAGCTCTGACTCCCTTTAGTCCCTGCCAGTCCACACATCTGTACAGCATAATGTGTAAAAGAACTCACAGCTGTTTTCCCCACCTGTACGTAGTGACCTACACTATGCATAGAAATCAGCACCCCCTGGTGCTAGAAATAAACCCCACAGATTCAAGGCTATCAAAGATGTAAGAAGATCTACCCTCACTTCCCAAAGGTGGTTCAAAGCTTAAATTCTCATCTGGTAGCATTTAATGCCTCCTCCCCCTTTTTTTTCTTTCAGAGCTTTCCTCTTTGGTGTCTATCTCAGAGACATGACATCTATTTCATCCTTGATTTTGCATTTGGATTTAACGGCAAACTGCATGATGCTGAGTACTGTTATTCTTTAACAGTGCCAAGAAATATTCTATCAACGTATTTCATGGGTAAATATCGACGACATTTAAACAAATAGACTAAGGTGCTGAAAATTTTCAGTTTATCAACCCCTTCAGTTTTCACTCTGCATCTACACTTTGAACTTCTGCCTGCACTGAACATAACGTGAGCTTTGCTATTTTTTAACAGGCGTGGAACTGATCCTCCTTTCAGGTTATTATGAAACCATTTTCTTTTTTATCTTTTCTTCAACATAGAAAGATAAAACTCCTTTCCTAAAAAAAGGTCCAATTTCCAGTCAGGAATACAGAAGAAAGGTCAGTAAGAAAGATGATAAATTGTAAAGTTACTGTAAGAATAAAGCTGTCTTTGGAGCTCTCATGCTGAGTGTATCCTTAGTGTTTGCCATTCAATCAAATCACCATTACCACAAGAATCCTCTTATATCACAATCTAAAAATACATTGAGAAATGTAAATAGGTTTATTTTTTTTTAATGGTATGCCTTGATAATACCTCTCAGTTCTTTCATCTGTCTTGCACAGTTATATTTTTATTATTTGATGGAAAAGACTCATACTCAAAACTGTCTGCTTCAGATACAGTTGGGAAACAATCGAAATTTTTTATTTTGATATAAAAAGTTTGTTTTATAATGTCCTAAGATACACTTGTGAGGGTAATAGCGAAGTTGTTTGTAAATTACTGTAAAGTAATTAACATATTGTTCTTTCTCCCTCACTGGATAATTCAGAAAAGTTTCTTGAGAAATCAGAGCAGCAGAGAGGTGCCACTCTGTGCAAAGTAATAATCATCAAATGTCAGAAATAATATATGGAGAACAATCAACTTACAGTGTTCATCTTATTAGAACAAAAGCAAATATGTTTGTATGCTAAATAGCTGCCAATTCTGCATATTGGACAAGAGAAAAAAGGCAATAAATGCAGACTTTATTACATGTTCAGAAAGGTTAATTGTACTTTTTCCAAGACTGAGATCTACTTTTAGCAAATTATAAAAGTTTGCTGAGCCTGTCAATTGTCTCTCTAGCAGCAGCTTCTGCCTTCCACATTTCCTACCCTTTCTTCTCTCCCTAATGATGTAGTGAAAATCAAACAGGCACACCACTAAGAAGGAAATTAAAAAAAAAAAAACCAAACCAAAAAAACAAAAAAAAACCAAAACCAAAAAGCAGATCAAGCAACCAAACAAAAAAAACAACTAGAGACAAAAAAGGAAAAAAAAAATTCTATCAGTATTATTGCCAACTATAATTGGTTTAATCATTTGAACATAAGGTCCTCAGTCCATGTTTTGCGAGTGCTAACCTCAGAGTAATTTCCACTGACCTCATTTTAATCACTCTAAGTAATTTCAGCCTTAATTGTCCTTACCAGTCCACTCTGATAATCTTACAGGCAATGCCAAATCCATTGCCTTTTTTTGAACTGCATGCACGTTGCCCCCTGTACTTTAAGAACAGTTAAAAAGTGTAAGAACAGAAGGAGGAAAAAAAAAAAAAAGGTTGTAATAAAGGGGAAATAGAGGTGACTGCCCATCAATGAGAATGGATTTGTGCATCCAGGGAGCTTACTGAGACTGGTACTAACTGTGAGAGTGAAATGGAGGGTGAGGTGAAAAAGGCTATGTATTTTGCAAGGGTTCTTAACCACTTCTTCTGAGAAAGATGACAATTCTCTTTTATCAGTCCTGGCACCTGAACATGTCTGATTGCTACTTGCGACTTTCCACCTGACAGACTCAAACAATTTCTAACCTATTCAGTCCCAGTTTATTACGGATGTCACTAGATGCCGTTAACATCATGTTAAAGTCACTAGCATATGCAGCACGCAGCTGAGAACTCTATTTAAGGATTCAAAATTAGAGTGTTCATGCAAAAAGTTTTACATAGTGCATGTTATTAAGCCGTACTCTTGTGGCATGGACATCACATTGAGTACACACAACTGATCTGCTGCTGAAGTAACTGGGAACCGTGCACACATAGGAAGCAGGAGTAATGTGTCTTCAATATTTTTCTCTGCATGATAAACAGTTTCAGCTTCCTCCTAAAATTCCTGAGGATTTCCTTAGAGTTTGCTTGAAGAGATTAAAAATCATAAATATACATAATTTTATTGAAATATTACATATACATGTGTGTACATTTGTGTGTGTCTATTCTGGCATCTTTTTAGGTATAAGTCCTTGATGTATGATTGCAAAAAATAGAATAAAGTATGCCAGATTCTTCTTTACCTTTAGTTCTCAATTGCTTTATAAATAGTAATTTTGACTTTGTGAAATATTATGATCAGCACTGTGTTTATTTATTTATAGTTCTCTTATGTGTTTTGTTGCTGTGACTTACTTTGTTTTGTTCTGCTTTGTTGCTGTGAGCACCTGGAAAAAAACCAATGACACATTTAAAAAAAAAATAAATCTGAGGAATTAATGTTTAATTCCAGAATATTAAAGTTTAACAAGTATTGGTTCTTAAACTCAAGATCATTAGTGAATGGAGAGATATGGCACAGAAAATAAAATTGAAATATGCTTTGAACAGTTACATCATGAGATTTTACATTATTTTTACCTCTTGAATGAGGTAAACTCACATCTTGGCGAGTTTAAAACTTCTATGAAATAGGTATTTAGAAAGATTGCTTTATCTGTCCTTGGCAGACAGTCAAGATTTGTTTCTACTTTACCATTTCTCTTTCTGTTAAAGATAGATTTTATGCTACAATTAATTTTCTTTTGGAAGAGGGAAGTTTCATTTAATATAATTTCAGAATGCCTTCATTTCATATTAAATGCCTTTTCCTTAAGCATTACCCTACATTATTTTTATAATTATTTATTTATAAATAAGTAAAGGGAAGGAGAAAGAAACAACTGAATATTTTTACATTTTACAATGACTTGCTAAGTGAAAAAGTACATCTGTTTGGTCAGAAAATGCTTTGTTAAACATAGGTCAAAATGCAACTGATAACAGTTACACTTAAGATTAACTTAATCTTCTGCAGCACAAAGAAAAGCAAATTTGAAGTGACTCAAGACGAATCTCACACATCATCCATATACACACACACACATGTTTATGAAAGGAGCAGATATCATGATATAAGTGGATAGTTCTTATAAAATGCAAAATTGCAGAGATCATGCTTTTGCATCAAAGGCATAGTGATCATGTTCATTGTTCACATGTAAGTGAAACACATTGCATCTTCCTTTGTGAGACTGTTAAAGGGTAATAATAGCCATTTCGAGTATACTAACATGCCTCAACCTTGTCAAGAGATTTGTGATGAACCAGAGCTAGTGGGATTAAATATTTTTACCGGTTGGTATGTGGAACTGCCAACACCAGAAACACACACATTTATAGTGTTTGATGAAATATTTTCAGAGGCTGCAAGATGTGAACTCTTCAGGTTCTGTCTTATGAATCTCTTAGATCTGTAATATAAAATAAACACGTATGATGTGGTTAATGAAATTAATAATTACATTTATGTACAGGCTTGTCAAGAAGAATAGGAGAAGGAGAGGAGGAACATGAGAAAGAATTTAGCTTTCCCCTTAGCATCATCTGAAGCAATACATGCTCACAAATGCACTTCTCTCTCCATTTTGATAACTCTGTATTCTTATTGAGTCAACCAATTGTAAAATTCAGCAAGCAACTTGATACTTGTCAGACTCTTGGGATTTAACCCAGATTCACTAAGCTTTTGGAACATTAAAGACATGATCAGATATTTTTACAGAAGTGGGCACAGGTGAAAAAGAAGCACAGCTGCATACTGCCTTAAGGCTGTATTTACTGAGTTCAATCTTGAATTGCATGACACCTCTGAACAAAATAAGACAAGTAGAAGTGATTTTAGATAATGATCCCTTTGGCTAACTTGCTTTAATTAAAGATGTTTGAAAAGATAGAAGAATCAGGGACAAAGAAGAGAAAGGAAAAGTACTATGTGAATTATCAGGTAATTGCTTCAAAGTTAAACTTGTAAATTTTTCAAGTGGCCTGACTAAAGCTGAATAAAAAATTGTTCATAGATCACAGACTAGTCAGATTATCTTTAGTTTTTAAAAAATGGCAGAACTATTAAGTATCTACCACGAAAGAACAGATAAAAAGTATTTATAAGTTCCATTAAATTAGAAAAGAAGGACATTTTACATAGTATACATTTAAGTATGTTTTAACTATCTATCTGTGACAACATTTTTTCTTCTAGGAATATGCAATGTTACTGCAAAGTGATTTGCCCAGGTGACAGAAAATGCAAAATTCAGGGAGTCATTAGCAATGGTCAATTATCAAAGTGGAGCCATACGTCAGCTCCACTGTAGCGTTCTGCAGGAGAGATAAAAAATAGAACCTGCCTTTCTCTTCATTATTCAGAAAAGATGGCTGATTAAGCCACAGGACATAGTTCCTTGCTGTATTTTGACTTGCCTGTTCCTGTTATTACTCAATGTTGTATTTATCTCAACTTGCAGGATGAAACTAGGAAAGGAGTAGTTGCAAGCACACTGAGGGTCAGAATAAGAATGTAAATAAAGTTTCCTATTGGGATGCTTCCAGAGGGACACAATAACTACTGAATATCTAATTTACGGACAACTGTGTCTGTGCATAAGATTGTACGAGTAAAAATATATTTTCATGCATCCTGCTGCTAAAGATTCATTTAGAACTTCAGTGTTTTGTGTTGAAAAACATTGTCTGCAGTTTCAGGATTGTGTATCTTAAAAATATTTCCTTTGGATCTTAATTTAATTTAAAATAATTTACAGAAGTGTCAGGCAATTCAGACAATTTATTCAGAAAATTTACAGTAACTTACAGTTACAAATGCCAGTTTAAGAAGTCTGCAGACTGTGTCTATTAATTTTAAGATTTCTGCATGATTGCTATACATTCTTAATAAATATTTACAGAATGCTTCAACTCAGAGTTCTGTAAAATATTTTTACTGTTACTGTAAAAGTTGCTGTACATTACAAATGGTCACCAGATGCCAAAGTGACACTTAGAATCATAGAATCATAGAATCGTCTAGGTTGGAAGGGACTTTAAACATCATCTAGTCCAACCATCAACCTAACTCTGACAAAAAAATAAATAAGAAAAAGGAAATAAAAATTACTAAACCATATTCCTGAGGACCATGTCTATCTATCTTTTGAACACCTCCAGGGATGGTGCCTCAACCACTTCCCTGGGCAGCCTATTCCAATGCTTGATAACCCTTTCAGTGAAGAAATGTTTCCTAATATCCAATCTAAACCTCCCCTGGCCCAACTTGAGGCCATTTCCCCTTGTCCTATCTCCTGTGACTTGGGAGATGAGACCGATCCCCACCTCTCTACACCTCCCCTTCAGGTAGTTATAGAGCGCGATAAGGTCTCCCCTCAGCCTCCTGTTCTCCAGACCAAAAAACCCCAGCTCCCTCAGCCTCTCCTCATAAGACTTACTCTCCAGACCCATCACCAGCTTTGTTGCCCTTCTCTGGATCCGCTCCAGCCCCTCAATGTCTTTCTTGTGGTAAGGGGCCCAAAACTGGACACAGTACTCGAGGTGAGGCCTCACCAGTGCTGAGTACAGGGGGAGAATAATAAAAAAAAAAAACAAATATTTATATATATAAATATATGTTTAATAAAATCTTTCAAACTAAATAAGAGTTAGTATAGGATACTAAGTTTTAGTCTTAATTTTAAAGTAAACATTTTAAATGTTTAGATATGCCCACCAAACAATATTTAAAGGCAGCATTTATTATTACATTTAGCCACCTCAGTTTTCTTTTAATAACAGCAGATAAAATAATATTATGTCAGTCAACAGTAAATACACCCTCTTTTTAGCTGAACAGCGCTTTTTGACCAAGTATCTAACTACAAGGCAGTAAATCTGTGTCAGGACTTTAGTCTTTTTGAACTTAAATGCACATTTTCCAACAATTTCAATAGGAGTTTTAATGTTTGATCTGTTCTCATCTTTTATGTGGCAGTTAGCTATAACAATCTCTTGTCTGGTATAAGTCTTTTCATCATGTGTGATCTTTCCATCTGTGTAAGAAAGAACACTTTCAGATAACAGAATTAGTGAGGATTTTCACAAACACAATGTAGGTATCTGCCAGTTTTAGGCCCTATATCCTGAGGTCCTTTCTAGATCCCTTTGAGGAAAAAACAAAGCCTATACTCTTCTTCAGGTGTCTTGTCATAGATGTCAAGATAAGTGGCAAGAGACTATTTCAACCTTAATATTATCTTTCATGGATTCTCTGGGGTTTCTTCGCACCTTCGTTACTTAGCAGACTATTTTCATTCCATTGCACCTTTTCACCGTTGCTCAAAACAGCAGTCCTGAGACAGCTCCCGATGTAGTCTATTACAATAGCTGTTTCTAATTGTCTTCTTCATATCAAGGATAGATAATTAGAGTTTTCATTAACCTTTTCTAAGCTCCTGCCATGTGGGTCATTTATGTCCTTACAGTGTGCTCTCTGAGACCGTATGGTTCTTTTCCCTGGTAGCTGCTGTGAAAAATGACAGCTGGAATCACTTATGTCAAAAGTTGTGTGAAGTGAAAAGGGATTACTGAAATGAAGCATGAAAGATAGAGAAGAAAGCTTTTAAACTAAGAAGAATAGGAGGCACTAAATTTCAGAGAGGTTTATACTCTGAATTGTAGCTCCTTTCCCGTTTCCTCCTTGCTTTGAAATGAAGTAGGAGTTCACTCCTTGCTCACATGGAAAAGTCATTACAGAATTTTCCTTCCAAAATGGGCAGCACCACAGTCTGTGCTATTAGACATATCGAGGAAGAGTAATACTATGTCTTGTTCCCAGTATCTGTTATATGGTTCTGGAGCAGTGGCAGAGTACACCAATTTACTTTTCCATTCCAGATTCTGAAGTCTGAGTGGATTGAATAAAGGCATAAAAGGTGTAGAGTATGAATAATATGGATATTAACCCTTGTCTAAGTTTTGGGGTGTTTTTTTGGTCCTGTTGTCGTAGCTAAGGGATGTTTCAGCCCTGACTGACAGAGGAGCAATGGAGTGAATATAAGTGAATCTGCTCCTCCTACTCCTGTGCTTCACAGATACATCCCCTACAGCTGAATTCCAGGGTGGATATCATGACTGAGAAACAGTATTTCAATTCTGGCTGTTCAGCCAGCTCAGATGTAGTTTGCTTTCTAAAAGTCCAATGTTATATATACACAAGGAAGGAATCAGTGATATAATATGAAAGATTAGAGTCTATGACAAGGAAAGAGGTACACTTTAGGCCTACATGTTCAAAGCTGTTCTGAAGCTCGGTGCCCACCGTATCTACTGTGCAACAAAGACAATGGGTTTTCAGAAACTCTGAGTGCTGAAACTCACTGAACTCAGTGGGAAAACTGAGCATCTGCTCCTCCAGTGGTAATGTTACTGATTGCACATCTTAAGTACAGCATTGGCTCCAGGATGTAATTAGAGTTTCCATTCCTAGAATGGAACTGACTAGCTTTAGTGACTAGAAAAACAGAGGAGAAAAGCTCCTTTTAGGGAAAACAAGAAATTATTCTTGATAATACTTCAGACTTCCACAGTATCTTTAATAAGTGGATAATAGTCTCTAACAATTCTCTTATAGTCTAATAGGTCTTCCTAACAACCTCATTTGTCTGTTACAGGCTGAAAGTACTTTTAGTTTTTGCATAGATAACATTAGCAGTATAACAAATATAACTGTGTTCTTGTACATATTTATGAATAACATTTTCATTCTTGCAGTATTATTTGAAAAATTATGTTTATCAGAGATTCAAGGTTTTTAAAAAGTTGAATTAAACACTACAGCAATCTATATTAGCTCATGCTGTGAGTTTCTGGGATCATTAAATCATTAAATTATTTTTATAAGTCCCTATGGTTTGCTTTATTAGGACTGACAGAAACATTTGGAATAATGTTAATTAGGTTGTGTAGATTTCCCTGCACTAGGTTCAGCTCTGCTCTGTACTGTATCATGTAACGGTCTATGACTCATGGTACTACTTTGAGAAAATTATATTTGCTACTTTAAACTTGATGTCTCCATGTCTCTAAGACTTACCCTGTCATAACAACAGGTTGGTTGAGAACAATTGCTGAAGGAAAAGTGCATAAACTTTCTGCTAGTAGCTTCTTGGAATAAGACATATTGAATGTAATTTTCAAAAAATGAAACACATGATCAATACTTTCATTTGAAATATATGTAGACTATGAAAATCACATTTCTACACCACCTAACTTAAGTGAATTGCATTATTCAGCATTCATCAGATGGAAACTGTCTTGCAGCCAGCTCTTTTTCATACCCTGTAACAAGTCTTACATGCCAGTTTTCAAGCTGCCTGGTTAACTGGGTAGAAAGTAACTTCCAGTGCCCTAAAGTCTCACCAGATTGTAAGCTGTGTATCATTTCAACTGCCATTATAATTTCATCTGTTTCATTACCTTGACCTAGCAGTGTTAAACAGTTTTATCTTCTTATTAGATCAGAATGACTGCCTTGTAGCATTAGCTGAATCCTTTCTAAGTCTTTCAGTAATAAGAAACAAGATGGTGGTCATTACAATGTTTTTTAATTTCTACTGGCTCCTCAGGCAATATGAATATTAATACTTACACACATATATTGATAAGAAGAGGGGCAAATAAGAAAAATATAGTTGCATGTAAGTTAAAAACCAAGAAAATTATAAAAAAAAAATAAAAAAGTGAGAGAGAAACAATACTTGTAATACAAAAAGTTTCTTAGTCTTAACTGATTCAGTAAGTTCATACATCCTTTGATGACCACTGCAACTCATCCTCCTCTCACCTCTCTTGAGTTTTGTGTCTGGTTTAGGAGCAGCAGTTTGGTATCATGTGTAAGCTTAAACATTGCTTCTTGATGTAAAGTAGAGAAGTAATTTTATCTAAAGGAAATCTAATTACCCAAACTGGGTTTTGGCCAGTGGGGTGGGTTAGCCTTGATTAAGGGTCAAACTCCCACCCAGCTGCTTACTCTCTCCCACTCCTCAGTGAGACAAGGGGAGAGAACAGGAAAGAGAGATTGCTTACCGATCACTGCCATGGGCAAAACAGACTCAACTTGGAAAAATTAATTTATGCCCAATTAAAACAGATTCAGGTAGTGAGGAAAAGAAAGAACATTAAAGCAACACCTTTCCTCCCCACTATCCCAAGCTCAACTTCACTCCAGACTCATCTACCTCCCTCGCACCGAGTGGTGGGGATTGGGATGGGTTGTCATCAGTACATGGCAGATTTTCTCTCCTGTTCCTTCCTCCTCAAACTTTTCAGCTACTCCAGGTGAGCCTCTCCTTCTCCTTCTTCTTCTCTCACATTCTCTCACAGGGTTGTTTCTCAGTCCTTTCATAAATTTTTTCCTCTTCCCCCCCTCCCAGCATTTTCTGCCCTTTCTTGAATTCATTTTAGCAGAGGCATCATCGTCTTGGCTGCTGGGATCAGCTGTGCCCTGTGGTGGGCCTGTTGGAACCAACTGTGTCCAGCATGGGGGAGCCCCAACCTCTCCTCATGGAGGCCACCCTGCAGCATCCAGCTGCCAGTGACCAGTCACCTGCACCCAGCAAGCCAGAAAACTTCAACTTCCTAAAGAGCCCCTAAGTCTTGAGAAAAATGGTTTTGGTGTGGGTATGTGCACAGATAAAGATGTTTCTGTTCAGCATCCCCTCTGAATAAAAGTTATGCCTTATAACTTATATTTTATATCCTATAAGAAAATAAATTCCAGGCAGATATGAAACAATCAATAAATCTTTTTCTGTTTATTGTTGTAAGTATCGTGTTGGTACTTATTTTATATCAAGAGCATCCCGATATTAATCTTTTGAAATGAACCTGTATAGTTTAACCACCTTTCCTGTCTGCAACAAAAATCTAATTATTTTTTATTTCACTGTAATGTCTTTCTATGAAGAATAGTAGCCTTTTGGCCTGGTAATACTCTTAATCTCCATTTTTCATAATAGCTAATGGCAAGAGCCTCGTGACAAGTAGATGATGCAATTAAGGCTACATTTCTTCACTGCAGTCTGTGGTTTTGTTCATAGTTAACATGCACATTTTATGTCACTGAAGATTAAGTATTATAGTCTTTTCCAATGACATTTGTAGCTAAGCACATTAATATTAAAGGTCAATGTCCCTTTAAGTGGATCGATAAGAAACTTGACAGTGGAATATATTATCGTATTTTCTTAGCATACTGGGTTTTGTAGGGTTTGATTATATGTTGTCTTCCTCTTTCTTATTCTTCTGCTATATAGTAAAGAGAGCAGAAAGCAAGAAGAGGACTATCTTCAGAAGAGTGACATATTATTGTGATCTTTGTGCTCCATGGAGTGAACACACTGAACTTTACTATGTTCCAGAGGTATGCAGGTATCCGGAAGTGTAGAGAAAAAAATAAATATAATTTATTGACTAAGGCATCAAAAATTACCTGGATTATCAGTAATAAGGGAAGAGGAAACAAAGGAACTTTTGGTTAGATGTTACAATTTTTTTTTCTAACTATGACTAAACATAATTGTGGAATCTCCATCCTTGGAGATACCCAAAACAGGATTCGAAAAGTTAGACCTAGCTTTAAAGCTGGCCTTGGTTTGAGGTGTGGATTGTGCCAGATGACCTCCAGAGATCCCTGCCAATCTAGATTAATCTGTGACCTTGATTTTAACAGATTATATCTCACAGATAGTTGTATTAACATGTGTTACTATCCTGTAGCAGAAGAAAAAAAGTTGCATACTACCAAAAACACTTGAACAGTAGTATGAGAAAAACCAAACAAGCAACTAAATCAGTGCATAAGCAAAATAGGCTAAAAGTTTAATCTAAAAGCTTTATGGTAGGATGTTTCTCTGTGTCAGTCTGATATGGTAGCAACATATAATAGTTCTTCCTAATGCTTTTCTACACCTTTAAAAGTCTTCTCCAAAACAGAATATGAATTTGTGTCCATTCTTACTTCTTCTGTAATTAAGAACTAAGTGGATGAGTTAAACTAACTTGAATATTCTTAGTCTGAATACTAAAGTTCCTGATAGTAACTAGAGAGAAGCTTCTTTCAACAGCTTGGAAAGTCCCATGTATTTTCTTGCATGCAGTAGGATGCAGATATTATAGCAAACTGCTGATACTACTGTCATTATCAAAGGTTTATGTTCCTCGTGTAGAGGGTATATGTCTCAAGTATCATTAGGGAGAGTGCCTATTATTCTATCAACCCTAAGAAGATCTGAACCACTTAGTAAGAACATTGCCTCAGGTCCTAAAATCTGTCTTTGTTCTTCAAAGAATCACATGAAACTGCATCGCAATGGGTTTGCAGAGCACTGCACTAGAAGCCAAAATATACAGCCTTAGGATCGCAGGATCAAGATCTTACCACAATGGGTGGGGCTGGTCAAAGCCAATCATTCAAAAAGTGATGCCTATAAGGAGCCTTGTAAGGGATGAGGGAAGTCATAGGATCCATCACTTTGCTAGATCAGGGATTTGGCACTGCAAGTTTCCTGTCTGCCCAAGTGTGAAGTGGTCTGGAGTGGTGTTTTGGAAGGAAAATGGTCTCCTCTGGAAAAAAACTCTCCTGATGGTTCAAAAGCAGAGAAATCTGTGGTTTCAGTTTTGTGACACAAAACTTTTTTACAGCAGGCACGTAGGAGACAGCATTCAAGTCAAGCTCTCTTTTTCTGAGAAACATTGATTATTCCATAGAAAGATGGATTAATCCCAGCAATTATTGAGAAAAAGGCCACTGATAATGGTGAGAAACACAGTTAATCAACCGTTACCATTAAGTCATACCATTAAATTTACTCTTGCTGTGAATGTATAAGTGACAAATAATTTTGATAATATCTTCATCAAAAGTTTTCATTGGCTCTTAGGAATCGCATGTGATGAGTGCAAGGATGAAAAGAAAGTAATGTTACTTTTAAAAGGTTTATAATGTTAGGAGATCACAGTATCACAGATTCAATGTTGCAGGAGAGACTGAAATCAGAATTCATGGTAGAAAGGAGCAGGTAAGGATAGTGCTGCCCATTTAGTTTTCAAGACTACAACTTATTTCAGGAATAAAACTATATCTCATGAACAGGCCTCAGCCTCATATTTACCAAGTCTGTTCCTTTTTCCTCCCTGTAATGCCTAGGATAATATTCCTATTACTGATCCTCATTGTGTTTTGAGAATAGAAAATAAGTCAAATATCCTTCTGCCTCTTGTTTCCTTTTCTCTTTCTTCTTTTTTTCTGTGTTATTTTAAGGTCACAGGTAGGGAGATTAAATATTTTTGGCTTAAAAGCCCTTGAAGAACTAATATCTACAGATTCTGTTAATCAAAATGAAGAGTATTTTTTAAGAGGTAAACTTATCTGACTCTGTCAGTCTCATCCAAGAAACAGAGCAATTTAAACTAATGTTTGTGTTGATTCTGAGTGGATGATTACTTCCAATAAGTGCATGCTTGCAATTTCCAGCTCATTAAAGGTCTTCCTCTGTTGACCAGAGAGAGCCTTCAGAAATGATTGCAGAAGCATGACCCAAGCATTTCTCCAGATCAAAAAAAAATTTTAGGTTCTGAGAGAGAAGCACACTTCTATTTGTGAAGAAGGCAATTTTCAAACATTTTGTACCATTAAGAAACTCTTTGCAGGGAATGTGTACTTGGCAGCTACCAGCTGCTGTTGTAATTCGTATATCAAGACTCCCGGTTGATTCTTCAAAATGGCTTAAACGAAAATAATAAGCCTCGCACCAATACATGGCTTCACAAAATACAGAAGAGTGGTCTTGGGATGATATGGACAGCACATAATATGATGGTGATACATACTATCAGCCAATTACATTGAGATGTAAAATAATGGCAGCATGCCATAAATCCATTTTCCTTTAGATGAAATTCACAAAAGTAGCTCCGTGCTACTGTTGCTTCTTGTCATTTATAATTCTCTGATGTGTAACTGAATGAAGTATTTGTAAGGAGAAAAATAAATTTGACATAAAAAAGAATAATTTCTGAATTAACAGAATAACTTTCCAGGACCACAAAGATGACCGATGAAGTGCTATTTATCACCCTCTCTTCATTTAATTGAGATTTATTTGTTTTAATGGTGTTGTTATGCTTGCATCCAGTCATAATTCATAATTTATTGATCACAAAAGTTAGATTTAGTCTTTCAAATATCACAGGGTTTGGTTTTACCACTTTTGAGAAATTTCGTTTTGTGATTCCCAGGTTACGTTAACACATTTAAGATCCTTGTATTCTTTCTGAATAGTCTGCAGTAATAATGGGCAATTCCATTAACATTACAAATCACATTCCTGTTGTTAGTAGTATGTACCATGTCTTATCCCTTCTTTATCTAACACTGATACCACAGGGATGGGTTGTGCTTTGACTTAAGGCTGCCTGTAAAAGAATTGACCACTGTTTGTACCAGAAGCTATGAGATGTGGAATAACCTGAGCCTCATGGTAAAATCATTCTAGTTAGACCATGGTACTATTTTAGAGGTATAAAGTTCATTTGACTGTTTGTTTTCCTAGTCTGTCAGAGTAGGTGAAGCCAAATTAAAGTGTCTACAGGGATTTTTCTGCCACATCGCTTTTTGTAAATGGTACTCTTCCATCTTGGCATCTGTGGAACCATCAACTAAAGATCTGAAGAAAAGTATTACCTAACAAAATCCTCACCTTGTTAACTACTGTGTTTTAGAATTTAGTAAAGACAAATGATAAATTAACACTTTTGCATTTTCAACATGAATAAGCTTGAAAATCAGCTCTTCTTTTCTACCTTTCAATCCTTCTAAAATATGCTTTCATTTTTAAATAGGGTTTGAAGATTTAATACACTAACCACTCCTTTGGTGACAGCATCCTGTTTCTTTCCTGAAAGACTGAAAAATCTCAATAATATTTTAATTTCCTGGGCAAGAGATAAAGACTTTTCTTTTTCTCTTTCATTTACAAGTTACTTCTGCCTTTCTAGAGGACCCCTCTTCTCTACTTTTGAAGAAAGATGTCTTCCCAGAATTTTTTAAGATATAAATGGATTAATGTTAAGATGAGACTGCATACAAGCAAAACAACAGTAAAAGCCATTGTGGAAACTTGAGTAGGGGCAAAGAAGGGAAAGGAGAGGAGAGGAGAGGAGAGGAGAGGAGAGGAGAGGAGAGGA
>JAOXNO010000013.1:117061176-117076463 GCA_028565335.1 Limnodromus scolopaceus
GGAGAGGAGAGGAGAGGAGAGGAGAGGAGAGGAGAGGAGAGGAGAGGAGAGGAGAGGAGAGGAGAGGAGAGGAGAAACACGTGAAACATTGATATGAACAGGGCAACTATCTCTATATTATAGAAAACTTTCTATATTATAGAAAACAATCTTGCTTTTCTTTATTAGTAGGTTTATTTTCAGCATATTAGATGTTGTTTCAAAGTTGATCATAGGTTTAAAATATATCAAATTTCTGAGGTGTAGAATGGAACAGTGAAGCATCCAGGAAGGTGATTTCAAGCTTGGGAGTAAAAAGGATTGCTATCTATTAGGAAATAACAAGAAAGAAACAGGCAAAAGTAAAACAAAAAGATAAGGAGTTAACATGAATAAAAATCAGTGTGATATGAGATGCTTTCTCTTGGTTTTTGAAAAGATGAGAAAATAAAATGCATTTGTTTAAGTAAAAGTCATGTTTGACATTCACTTATAGAAGTATTATAACTACATATGTAAAATCTCTATGCATATAAATATTTGGTTTTTTGTAACCTTACTCTTTTACACAGGTACCTCTGCTTGTTCCAAGTCTTCAGGTTGCATTCATTTCCAAGTTCAGTGCCGCAGCCAAGCTAATGTGTGAAATTCTGTAGGATAACATCTGAAAAGAATCCCCTAAAATGTATCACTGTGTGTTTAATGGAAGCGCTGCTCAATGCCTTTTTTTCCAAGCTTTAGTATCTGTTGTGGAACATTTGGTGTTTATATGAAGCTCCCAGATAGTGAATGTTTTGAATTTAATGAGGTCATTATAAAATAAGTGTTTATTGTAATGCATAATTTACAAAGCTTTAACATTTTGTCTTTGGAAGACTTCCGTAGGAGAAACCAGGCAGGCAAGAAGAAAAAAGAACCGTTAATTTAAAAATGTTAAGGGCGTGAGGGAGGAAACAATGACTTACTCATTCATATTAACATGTGTTGTCCTCATCACCTAGAACATGTCATATAGATAAATACATAATTAGTCATCTTACCTTGGCTTAGGACAGCCATCATATACAGTAGTTTACTCTAGACTTGCCTACTATTTTCTTGGAGGCACGTTAACCAACTAAGAAGATGAAGGAGAAATGAAGTAAAGAACTTGCCAGAGCGTGCTGAAGTATAGAAACTAAATAGCCAGGGTCCTAAGTTGCTTGCTGTCATTTCCTTATGAGCATAAATAAGGTCTTATATAAGAAAGAAAAAAAACCCACAAATATTACAGCTGCCTCCAGTGTAGGAATCTATTTTTTTAAAATCCCTGCCCTGACAGAATGCAGGGCAGGAATTTTTTGTTCTTTTTGGTAGCTTAGCGGTGAAACTGAAAGGTCTGACATTACCCATTAGATGAACAGACGGGGAAATCATTCACTGAGCTTGATGAGCCTGGCTGTAGGTAAAAGAATTGAAGTTGCCAAAAAATGGAGAAGGCTTTTGGCAAGAAACACGATCAGAAACACAATGAGGGTTAGGAGTCACCAAGTATCGAGACCACAGCACTATGCAAATGACATGAAGCAGCTCCTGAGGTTTTGAGTGGCTGGAAATATCTTCATCTCACCTCTAAACTGTTTCCCTCCACATTCTCCATCTTTTGTACTATTGAAGTATAATTCACTTTATATATTAGTAAAGGTTTGGGGCATTGGGTTTTTGGTTTTGTTTTTTGAATTCTGTATTTATTGCTTAATACAGTTGCCATTTAGAGAACAAAAGGTACCATCGGTTTTGAGAGTCTGAAAAACTAAGGGGGGAAGAGTAATACTTTAGTGGAAAATCTACAGATTGTCTGACATAGTACAGGCAAAAAATGTTGTAGTCTAAAATGAGACTTTGACTAGAGATCAATATATTAGACACAAAGACACGGGAAAATCACACAAAAAAGTCAACAGAAAAAACAACAGAAGAAACTTAAATAGAGTGGGCTCTGTTGTGTAATATTCTTGCTGGCACTGAACAATGTGTGTAGGAAAGGAGGAAAGACAACATAGGAATAAATGCTGGTCCATTGAGTAACTGTCCAGACAGTTGATCTATCCAACCATAAAAATAGTCAAACAGTTATTCCCATGAAATTTTAGGTTCCAGGGTTCCAAGGAATAATCAAAATTAGAAAAAGATCCAAGTCCATCCAAGTCCAATCAACAAAGATCTATTGTTCTGTGAGAGTTTCTATTTTCTCCGGTAAGACATATGGAATTTGCAAAGTTGCATGATCATATGAGATTGTTTTTATGCAAGATATAACCAAAGAGTTAGATGCAAGGAACTATGACTATTCTGAATGTGATGTAAGGGATGAATGGGTATCACATCACTGAAGCTTGATGCAATGCACTTTGTCCCTGAAAACACAATAAAAACCAAAATACATTATATCAATTCGCATGAGAGAAGACAAAGTAGAACATGGTTTGTTCTTGCCAAAAAAGAAGTCTGAGGGTTTATAATAGGTTCTTTGAATCTCAGAAAATCCTGACAAGAAGAGAGAGATAAAACAATTTTTTCTATGCTGAAGGATACTTAGCAAAGCAAATTTGTAGTCCTAGGACTACTACAGCCAAGACACTGTCTAAGTAAATGAGTCTTTTTAACTCTTAGACACCTTAGGAAATGAATTACTGGTCTCATCACCATTGTAAAAACCCTTGAGGAACAGTACAGATCAACAAATATTAACTCTATTGATGCAGAATTTCTTTCCAGAACTATCTACTTTACACAGTGTCTGAGATACACTTGGATGGTGAACCATACTTCAAAAATGTGGTAAGAAATTTTTGTTAGCAGAATTTTGTATGTTAAAACTCATTTTGAAATCGATATCTGGAAGCATCTTATGTACAATGGAGAGGCTGTCAGATTATTTAAATATTTTTGTGATTATTGTACTCTGCCTTTTATTTCTACCTAGCCAATATCAGGATGATTTAACAAAAAAAAAATAAAATTGAATGTTGCCTGAGTTATTTCTGCCTGTATTTACTCTATCATTAGGATTAACAATGGCAAATTTGGTAGGTGAAAGGACTCTGCCACTGAATTAAGCTGCAAGCAATCCCACTTGCCCTCTTCCGGTCCTTTTTTGAAGCAGTTGCATAAGGTAGTGATTCATTATATCAACAGCTTTCTATTGAGTTTACCCTAGCAAGGATAGTTTCCATATGTCTTGAACCTCTTAGTTCTCCACAGGAGATGGAGATAATTTCTTTTTGTAATGGAAACTAAGCATCTTCTATACTCTTTATTTATTAAATAAGAGTGGATTATGGGATTCCAGATTTCCTCGTCACCTGAATTACATTTGTGATGGTCACAGGAAGTGGCAGACAAATTTTGACAACCCACAAAAAAGTTCGTAAGGTAGGGTGAGAACTAATAATTTTAACAGGAATAGGTGACAGCTGACACAAAGTGGCTGTCCTTGAAGATCAATATGCTGTTGAGTAAAAAAAAAAAATAAATCCATTTTCACATAATGTAGTCTTTTTCATGTCTGTGTAACTGGTAGAAATCTACTGTTGGCACTTGAGTGGCAGACAGTGTGAAGAAAGTGGCAATTTTTCTAGTGCAGAAAATGGACTAAGGGATAGTTCTGCCAAATATGTACCTCTTAAAGAACAGAGGAGTACTAAGCCTTTTCCACAGCTAAAATGTGAGGGAGACAGTGTGAGAGGCAGAGGGAAGATATATACAGATAATATGCAAGGCCACCATCTGGAGGAATGTGAGTGAATGGGGTTTTTACATAAAATTTGAGATGTGCTAAAAATACTAGATATCCAATTTATTATACCAGGTTCCCTTCAAAATAATGAATAATTTTTGAAAATTTTGAACTAGACAACAGTGTCTAAGAATTTCAATTGCCCACTCCATTAAAAATGGTAATAAAAATCAAGCAGATATTTTGTCAATAATCAGAATAAAGACATTAAGAAACAAACAAAAAAATAAGATAAAAAGAAAAAAAACCACAAAAAGGGAAAATAGGATAAATTAGATTATGTAAGAATTTAAATGAAACTGAGAATAAAATATTTTTCTGCTTTAGCTTTATTACTTTTTTTTCCCCAGAGAACAGAAAACTATTTTTCCCATTAAAATGAACCTAGCTCATTGGAACAAGGTATATATTTAAAAGTGTACTGTGAGTACAAAGAAATAAATATTTCTAATTAGCTCTGGTCATAAGATGCTACAAGAAAAAAGACTGAAAATGTAACTGTTTTTCAGACAGACAGGAAAAAAGTCAGTGGTGATTTCAGATAAGCTATCAACTTCTCATCCTCCTGACATCTGAAAAGTGGCTGTGGGCATATTTTTGCCTATGGTTTATCTAAATGCAAATCAGAATTGTTAACTAAGTACAGAATATTTCTGTAAAACTTTACAAGAAAATTGATAAATTAAACCATTACTTTTCACTCTTTTATGTCACTTACAGCTATAAACATGGGTAGTACTGTATGTAAACGTTAAACATTACAATTCTAACATGTTTCTATGTATACCCTTTGGTTTAGGAAGAAAAAAATATTCTAGAAATCGATATTCCCCTCTCTTTAACAGACAGCCCTTCCTCCAGTCTGGTTATGAATAAATGAAATGTTCCTGGACTGTTTCACAATATTTCCTGATACTCTGAACTGCAGTATTCTCCTGGGGAGAAAAAAAAGGAGGGATTTAATGAATCAGCCTCTATTTACAACATTTGGAAATAACAGCAAAGGAATGTAATGTACTCATAGCTGTAAATGTGCAACAAACAATACAATACAAGAATACAGCACAAATTAAATTGTGACTTATTGTTTGAGAGTTGGAAGGCAAAAATTTACAGAAGAGAAAGTTTATTCTTACCTATTCATGTTTTCTTTCTCTAATGGGCCTACCTGGCCAACAGCAAACACCCGTAGAGCTGCTCACTCACTTCCCCTCTCCAGTGGGACACGGGGGAAATAGAAGGAAAGCAAAATACTTGTGGATTGAGACAATGATCGTTTAATTGCCCATGCAAGCAAAGCAGAAAAAGGAATTTATTCATCACTTCCCATCAGCAGGCAGATGTTCAGCACTTCCTAGAAAGCAAGGGCCTCAACAAACATAATGGTTGCTTGGGCAGACAAATGCCATAACCATAAATGTCCCCCTTTCTTCCTCCTTGCACTGAGATTTTAATGTTGTATGGTACGGAATTCCCCCTCGGTCAGTTTGGTTCATTTGTCCTGACTGCGTTACCTCGCAGCCTTTCACCTGCCCCCAGTCTACTTGATGGGGGCGGGAAGGGCAGTGGTGTAGGTTAACCCCAGAAGGCAACCCTCCAGCCCCACATAGCCGTGTGCTCACTGCCCTCAAGTGGGGTGGGGAAGAAATCGTAAGAGTAAAAGCAAGAAAACTCATTGGTCGAGACAAAGGCAGTTTAATAGGTAAAGCAAAAGCTATGCATGTAAGCAGAGCAAAATTAGGAATTCATTCACTGCTTCCCATAGGCAGGCAAGCATTCAACCATCCCCAGGAAACAGGAGTCTGCCACGTGTAATGGTTACTTGGGAAGACAAGTGTGGTCACTCAAAACGCCCCCCTACTTTTTTCTTCATCCCCCAGCTTTTATTACTGAGCATTACATCATATGGTATGGGTCATTTGGGGTCAGCTGTCCCAGCTCTATCAGTGAGAGAATCAGAAAAAGCCCTGATGCTATATAACCACTGTTCAGCAGTAGGAAAAACATCAGTGTGTTACCAATGCTTGGTTTGGTCACAAATCCAAAACACCATACAAAGCTCCTATGAATAAACTAGACTCTATCCCAGACGAAATCCATACAAGGGGCAGGGCAGAGAAAGTTCAATTTCATGTAAAAAAGTGTACTGGGCCTGACTGGGATAGAGTTAAATTTCTTCATACCAGCCTGTACGGTGTTGTGCTTTGTATTTGTGACTAAAACAGTGTTGACAACACACCCATGTTTTCCCTACTGCTGAACAGTCCTTGCAAAACATCAAGGCATTTTCTGTTTTCCACTCTGCCCTGCCCCCTTGTATGGATGTTGTCTGGTACAGAGTCAGTCTCTTTAACTACATACAAATCATGAAATCTACCCAATCACAGATATTAATTAAAAGTGGAAAAAAGAGCATGAGATGGAAAAGTTCACTCCTTCCTAGCCATCCAAGTGTCTTATCCTTCTGTAAGAGGGAGTTACTTTGTGCTCCAAACACTGCAATAATACTTTAGCTCATAGTTCTCCTAAGTGCTGAACAAAACAAAGAAAAAAGTCTGTAAGTGAAACTCAAAGTTTCAATCAGATGAATAGTAGGAGAAAATACGAGAATGACACAAAGCCAAAACCAGAACATAACACATAAAAGCGGAAAGTATATCTTTCAAGAGGGAAGTTGCATATTAAAAACCAGATCATGAAATTTAACTACAAGCAACTTTAGGTCAGCCAGCAAAGTAGGCCTTGCTTGAGGAACGTTTCTAGTCAGGTCATTCTTTTCCATTCATTTGAAAGCTGGAAGCTTACAGAAGATGTGTCTCTAACTTGTTAAGCTGCCATATAAAACTTCACTAGACAGAAGACTATATCATATGTTGAGTTATACTGCATGCAGGTCAATTTGGAGCATTATTTCCCTTTCCTGCAACTTATTGTTGTCCACCACTGGCGCACAAGATTTCAAATGTGGTACTTCTTCCTAAGGACATAATGGTAACAAATCTATTCTCAAAAATAAATGAACATTTTGCAAAGTACATTAGATTTCTTTTGATGTGCTTTCTTTCTTATTTTTTTTCATCCTATGTCATAACAATCAATTATTTGTAGAAATGGTGAAACTGCATGAGAATGCCTGCTAAGCTTGAAATAGACAAATGATCATCTGATGGACTGAGCTGTTTAAACGCCATAAAAGCTCAGATTTGTCAAGAAATGGTTCCTTGCCATCAACTCTTTTGCAGGAGAACATTCGTAATCATCTTTGTCACTCTTACTGAGACAATGATTTACATCTTTAATGGTGATATTAAATAGGAGTGGCACACTTCACATTTTAAAGTACCATAAAATTTTAAAAGATTAGACAGTACTTTTTCTTAAGTATCCCACTGGTGGACTTTTAGTTCTGCTTCATCTTTGTCCAGTGGCCAGGCGTGTAAAACTCAGAAGGGAAATTATATTTTTTAACTACATAATTCATTCACAATGGATACAAAGACCAACCTCCTCGTGATTTTAATATCTCAGGTATTGTCAGCTACTTTTGATTCCATTTGTATGTTCTTCAGGAGAATACAAAATTATGCTGAAGCAATACTGAAGTTTAACATGAAAGAAAACTGAAAGAAAACTAAAACAGATCAATAGCAAAAGAGGCGTTTGAGGTTAGCGTGATCCAGGATAAAATCTTTCCATCCAGTGTTAAAGGAGAGATCATGAAAGACAGTCAAAGGATTTGAACAATACAAGATCAACAAGGGTCAAGAATGAAGGATCAGAAAAGGAGAGAAGTGGAATAGATGGAAAGACAGAGAAGCAGGCAGCCTTGTAAAATAAAATAAAATAAAAAGACACTATAAGAGAAAAATGGAGAAGAGGTTCTGTGAAGAAGAACAGAATACAAATAAAGATTTAAATAAAAAACTTGGAACATTTAAAGAAGCTTATTTTCAAAGACTAGCAGCTCAGCTTTTCTTATCAAAAAAGCTCAGTTCATTAAACATTGTTGTGTAGAAGAACAAGAATTAAAAAAAAAGAGGTGCGTCTGAGTCACTTTGAAGATCTTGAACTGATCTACTCTTTCATCAGCCAGCTATTCTATGTTCTTAAGGACCATACTGTAAGTCTAAGGATTGTACTAAACAGCAATCATCAACTGAAATCTGTGTGATCTTTTTGTTTATTTTTTTGGTCTGAGAACATTTGAATGAAATTGCTTTAAAGCTGCTGTATTGGAAGGAACAGAATCTTGGGTGAGTTAGAGAAATAATTTTGGAGTTCAGAACAAGCAAATCAAAGCAGATATAAAATTGTAATGGTTGCTTAGTTCTGTTCAAGTGCAACTTCAATATTCAGGCTGAGGATTCAAAGAGGTTCAAGTGTAGCTTTTCAAGGCCAAATTCATCTACCTTGTCCTTTGTTAACCTTAGATCTTAACAGCTATTTTTTTATGTTTCTTTGGCAAATAACAAAACCCAAAAAATCAGAGGATACTTAATCTTACATATTTAGTATCAGTGTGTTTGTAACATTGTGCCTTTCAATTTAATTAGATTCATATCTCTTTGTCAACCAAAGCCAGAAGCCAAACTTTGCTTATTAGCATTCCAAAAGGTTATCAGTTTAAAGACGAATGGTCTGTACCAATATCAAGAGGAAATATCTCATTCCACGCTTAATGTGAGGTTGCACCTGCCAGTCTCTCTTATTCAATGAAACTTGTATTGTTCAAACATGGGGTTAGAGTCTCTGACAAATGCTTCATGGCTTCTCAGAAAATCCTATGCCTATCTAAGAGATTATACTGGAAAATTAACACACAGCTCTAGCTTTTTTAGTGATTATATTTCTAAAGATAAATCAAATTATAAAGAACAATCTGATCCTTGGAAAAAGCTAAAATAAAACTCATGTTTAGAAGCTATGGATTTAAGGTTGAAGTAATTTTACTGTAAAGTTAAATGTAAATTGAGAAGTAGCTGCTTGCAAAAAATGTTAATTAAACCCAACATTTCTTTACAGTCAGCCTCTATGAAAAAGTACCTTATGATCTTAAATGATTCCACATTAATTCATCTGGAACTTCAACTATAACAAAAGTGGAGAATCCCATAATGTGGTCTACTTTTCCTGTCTTCTCCATCTTTTTTGTTCCAACTGTAATATACTATGACCAATTCTTATTCAATATAAATAAGTATGATTGACCTACTACTTCCAGGAAAGCTGCTGCTATGATTCTTTTCAAGATAAACAAGTGAAAGAATACCAACTGTGTTTCTAAAATTACTTTCTATACTGGTTAAATTCCAGATCTCTGAATATTTTTGATATTGTCTAATTGGCCCCTTTTCAGCATAGTTTCTGTGACTAGAATAAACACTAAATAAAAATAACTGATCAAAACATAAATATATGTGGAATTCTGCAAGGTATCTTATCCACTACTGCCTTCTAGAATGTCAATGTAGGTACTACTTGCTTGAATATCTGAAAATAAGTGTGATACAGTAAAATCTTCCAAATTGGCAAGTTTCATATTCAAGATTTACAGACAATACACTGCATTTCCAGTACCATACAAACTAGAGGTAGAAGATGTCCTCTTGCCATCTGGTCAATTTCAGGTAAACATAATTTTTCAGGCCCAAATAGAAGACTGTTTGCTGTTGTGTTTGGCCTGGATTGTCTTTAAACAAGAGTAGTTTATCATAAAATTTAAAAATTCTTCTGTCCACCCACAATGCATACTGGTATACTGAGCAAATTTGAACAGTCACATATTTCCTCTTCCACAATCCACACTTGTGTTCTTTCTTCAATCAACAGGGTATGTCCTATCTGCTTTTTTGCAGCTGTTCATATGTGTTACATCCTGTCTTGACTAATGAACTCATTGTTTATGGTCTCAAGGGTGGGGCATTCTTCCATGTGTTTTAAAGTTCAGAATTAATGTCTTGTTTGCATTCAGCTAAGGCCTACCTATATATGTTATTTACTTTTGTTCTCACTGTCCTTACAGGATTTCTTGTGTCAGTGTAGGTTCTTGCTGTCCCGTGATCCTGCAGTAAATCTGCCAACTCTTCCCACCACAAGCAGTAGCAGCAACATGCAGCATTTGAGAAGCTCTTCTGTTATTTCAAACAGCAAAACAGTGTCATTTTTTGGCTTCTTGGATTTGCACTAAAGTATACTAGAAAGTAGGAAATTTCTGGCTGGTTATCATGGTAGCCATAAAGTTTATGACAGATAAATGGGTGGATTTCTAAATTATACGCATGGTAGGGCTGAAATAGCATCCTGCAATATTTATATAACTACAATATTTATATTGTTACTTAATCAGCATAATTTTGTTTTTAAAAGATCAGTATGAACATAAATTAGAACAAACTTTAATTCCCCAGTCCCACACTACTGAGAATCATCTCACATGGAAGACAGCGTGAAAGAAAATATTCTCATAATAAGGTAAAGAAGTGTATTTATGTTCCTTGCAGTAAGATAAAGAACAATATGCTTTAACTGAAAAATGCTGATACAAGAATGGTGCCAAAACATTGTTTGTTCTGATTCAAAACAGTTGCAAAATTTTAGTCATTGCTGAGTTAGCAGAACTGGCAAATAGATTCAGCCAGAATAGATCTTTTTCCAGGAAACAAAGATTTCAACATCTAATAAACATATTACATTCAATTTTAAGTCTCCACCTTCCGTGTGTTCAATTCACTAGATGAAAGCCAGCCATGTTCAACATGATGAACATTTATAGTATATTTAACT
Source organism: Limnodromus scolopaceus (assembly GCA_028565335.1). Classification (NCBI taxonomy): domain Eukaryota; kingdom Metazoa; phylum Chordata; class Aves; order Charadriiformes; family Scolopacidae; genus Limnodromus; species Limnodromus scolopaceus. The sequence goes on from JAOXNO010000013.1 coordinate 117,071,717, forward strand.
TTGGTAAGCAAATTAAAGGGTAACAGTGATAATAATAATATTTAAAGAATAACAAAACTCATCTCCTACTCAGTTTTAGTTTATTATTTGGGTCAAAATTTCCAGATATTAAGGTCAACCTAAAGTTATATCTTTTCCATATGAAGATATAAATGTCAAAACTAGCAGCAGACTATAAAACTGCCTAAGCAAAACTAGCAGTAACAGCTTCTCAGTATAAAATAAAGTGTAGTTAATCAAGCTAATAAAGGTCATGTTTAAGGAAGCTGGGTAAGCAGCATTAGTGATAATTAACATTTTAGTCAACATAAATTTAACAATTAGGAGAAGACAATAAAGGAGTTCGACATATTTCTCTCCAATCCCTTTTATTAAGGGCAGCATTCATTTACTGCTTTTGTGGTTTATTACAATTGAAAATGTTGAATCATGAAATTACAGGGATAGAATTTTTAGAGCTATAGATGTTGAAAAGGGGCTATATTTACTTACAAAACCACTTTTCCTCTCATACATCTTGTTATGGCATTTACATAGCAATGAAAAGTAGCAGAAATTTCAAAACTCTCCTTTACAGAAATATGAAGCCATAGGATAACAAGGACAATTGTGGTAATATACCATACTGCCTCAGCACTATACAGTACTGGATGTAGAGTGATGAATAGAGGATTATATCTTGAAATTTTCAAGTGCAGCATGTTGATAGCCAAAGACAAATAAGTTGTGACAAAATATGCAGAATGAGGGAGATCATCAAAATGACAGATTCTAGCCATGGTCATGATATTGTGACTCATGCTGTAAAGTTCAGTCAGTCACACTGAGTTCACTGCTCCTGGAGTAAGATGTCATTTCACAGAAGCAAAGCATCACAAAATAGCTAATCCTTTAGTGGCAAATTGCCAGGCTTCAGGCTGTACCCCTGGCATTAATTATTGACAATATCCCAGCCAGGAAATGACCTTATCACCCCAGCTGGGACTGAGAAAGGATTAGACATGTCACATTCTGAGGTCGCAATTAGTGTGGTTATTAGCAGGGTAACACCTTGGGGAGCTGAGGTGGGTAATTTAGCATTACTGGAGAGAAGCGTGAGATTTCCTGCTGTGGAATCGCACCGTCTTGGACAGTGCTAACCAACATTTTATAATAAGGCTGTATAATGACAGTTTGCACTTGAGACTAATTTTCAAAGTTCCCTAGTCCAAAGCCACTATTTCTTTATAAATCTCCTTTCAACAGCAGTAACTCTGATTCTCATTTCCAGTGGCATGGCAATGTCATATAGAGTCAGTAGCTCATGATAAGATGTTACAGGAAAGCATAATTGGATATGAAATGTTAATATTAACATATATATATTATTTCTTATATATTCCTGTCTGCATAAGTTTTCTAGACTTTAAGAAGCATTATTCAGAGTTCAAAACTCTATAATGTCTTTGAAGGTTAAGCTCAATCATCATTCACCTGTCTCAAAATCTAAATAAACTCTTTAGTTTCATTGAGTTTCCAAATACTTTTGTAAATGTTTTAGAAGTTGAAGAAAATGTTATTCTGGTACTTTGCCGGTTTAATGATCTTGAAGGAAATATTTAACAAACTTGCAGGGAAATTATTCTGAGGTTCAACTTAAAAACACAGAGTCTCAAAAAAGAGTTTGAAAATGGTAAATAAATGGTAAAAAAAAAAAAGGGAAGGGAAGCTACTGGTTAATTTCACACACAAGACATTACAGTTTCTACACAGATGTCAAGAGCTAATCAAGAACTTTAAACATGACACTGCAAGAGTTGAAAAGGAGTTTTTTTGTATTGATATCATCTTACTATCTGAACAGGTATGATTAAAAAGGACACAGAGAGGCAAAAATTGAAACATCCTTCTATCTCTATTCTCTACACCACATACAGAAAGCAGAATATAAGAATATAACACATACTTTTCTTTTTTTTTTTAATTAACTCCTGCTATTGCCAAATCAAAGCACAGCTAACTACTTTGTTTTGTGATTAAAGTAACTCCCTGAATTAGAAATTCTGAGTGGTTAAACTTCAAACTTCCAATATGCAAATCTAATGAAAAAAAAAGATAGTATGGTGGGGGCTCCTGCTCGTACAATTAGGAAAAGTATGCCTGATTTCATATGGTGTTTTCCAAAATATATTCCACCTTATTTAGCTTTCCATGACAAAATTCATTGGCAACTTGTGATCCAAAAGTATAATTTTTTCTGTCTTGGCCCTTGGTTGCTGTACTCTTTCTCAACTGTTTTCTTAAGAAAACAACACCTTTTCTCTCACACATGCACTCAATAAAAGCTTATAATGAAATATTAATGTTACACAACAAAAGAAAAATGAGATGATACTTAAGATTTGGACTACTTCTTAAGTAACAGCATTATTTTACTCTTTAAAGTGTAGCAGTAAATGTTTATTTTCACATAACAGGTAGTCTTTGCATCTGATCTCCTGATAAGTAATCTGACAAGACTACCCACCTATATAAAAAAACAGAAGCAACACTATTTCACTAGGATTTAAAAGAGAGGAAGAGAAAGATTTCATGCTCGAAAATACTACTAAATTGATCCACATCCAGTAGTCTTTGACCAGGAATATTATTTGAAGAAACAATTGCATTTTGCAGGTAACTTTTTTTTGTGAGGGTGTTTTATTTTTGTTTTGTTTTTTGTTTGGTTTTGTTGGCTTTTTGGTTTTGTTTTTTTAATTTCAAAGATTAATAAAGTTGAGAATTTGGAACATTAATTTTGCAGTGAACGATAATAATTAAGAAAATTATGTGAACTGCCAAAAATTAAATTATCATATGATTATTACTAAGTTTTTGGAAAAGAACATAGTGTTACCTGGGTTATTTTTCTCAACAGAATGAGTTAAAAATAAAATTCAGCTGTTCATTTATCTTCATCTTTTAAAGATCTGAAATGACAAAAGGTCTTTATCTCTCTGTTCATTTTGCAAAATTATGACAAAGGCTGGGATTTTTCTCATAGCCATGACTGAAATATTTTAGCTGTTTCCTGAGAATATTACATATTTATATATAGATCATGCATGTTTCCAATTTCAACGGTAATCTATCTACCAACCTGTATCAGTTTATTTACTTTATCACTGCTTAACAGGATGGATGACAAGGAAATCTAAATGTGTGTTTAAGTAAAGAGCTGAAGAATCATTTCATTTTTATGTCCATAATTTGAAAAATCTGATGTCAATATTTGGGTTGTGAACAAAGCAGTGAAATACAAACTTGTTTGTGCTCCATTTGCATGAGCTTCTGGACTGTGTAAAAGATGAATCCTGAACCTACCTATATAGTAGAACAGTACTTAGAATGGTATTTGTAGCAGATAACCTTAGAATGCTTTTTAAATCTTTTAAAAAAAACCAATATAATTGTAGCAGACCAGAATGTATTGTAGTATCATCTGTGTTCTTATAGCCACAAATAATTCCTATAGCAATAATTCCTAAAGCCTGTAGCACTGGAACAGGCTGCCCAGAGAGGTGGTGGAGTCTCCTTCTCTGGAGACATTCAAAATCCTCCTGGACACGTTCCTGTGCAACCTGCTCTAGGTGGACCTGCTTTGGCAGGGGGGTTGGACTAGATCTCCAGAGGTCCCTTCCAACCCCATATCATTCTGTGATTCTGTGATTCTGTAATTCAATCATGTAAAATTCCACCTGCTTCAGAAGCAGTCGCTGCTGACAAGGTTGGCCTCGTTTCCAGCACGATTTGGTCACGCAGAGGAACTTGCATCAAGAAATGCAGAGGTCTTCTGATATCATTAGGAATGTTATTATTACCGTCTTGAAGTTTTGTATGTGTTCTGTCAATCTGCCCTACCAAGACACACGTTCATGAAGATGACAGTCGTCATAGTGAAATGTTTGTTGATAAGAATGTTATGGAGAACACTATGACCTTCTCCATCTGTGTTGATGTTTTCATTCACTAGGCAAAGTCTTAAATGGTAATTGAAAATTATAAAATGTAATATTTACTGCTATTTAAAATGTATTATAGCTATTGTCTGTGTTCCTATAACTACAACTAAACAGAAAGGTTGTTGCTAGTTGGTGCTTTTTCTCCATCCTACAAATTCCCTTGGTGGAATTGAAGTAAAGCTGCATAGCAGAAGGTATTTCAACGTACTTGCTGATTATATAACAAACACCAGCTATGTTTCTTGCTTCAGATATACATTTATATATACATTAATTTAAATTTTATATTGTTACAACAAATATAAGCGTGGTTTTTTTTAAGAAACATGGTTCTTGAAATAACATGCTGTTCAATGTCACAATTGCCACCGATAAACTGGCAAACAACCCAGGAGAAGGACACAGATTTCCATCCTGTATCAGGTTTGTTCCACCACACACAAGAAACTGCAACCAGGGAAGCTCAGTCAAGGTGACTACACCCTCCACAAAATCCAAATCTTTAAATTTAAATAAACTGTATTAAATGCCTCAGTTTAGACCAGGATATAACCACAGAATCACAGAATCACCTAGGTTGGAAGGGACCTTTTAAGATCGTCTAGTCCAACCAATGGAGAAACAAAAAACCAACAAAAAATCCCACCACACACACACACACCACACCACACCACACCCAAAACAACACCAACCCAACACTAATCCATATCCCCGAGCACCATGTCAACTCGCCTCTTGAATACCTCCAGGGATGGTGCCTCAACCAC
>JAOXNO010000013.1:117092081-117108192 GCA_028565335.1 Limnodromus scolopaceus
CTCTGGGCAATCCTGCTTTGGCAGGGGAGTTGGACTAGATGATCTCTATGGTCCCTTCCAACTCTAAAAATTCAGTGTAAATTCAGTGTAAATTATGGACTAGCTGGTTTCTTCTTTGTAGAAACCTAGACATGCTATGGGTGGCAGCACATGTCCTGGCATATGCTTAGGCAAATTCCTCAAAATGGAACTGGGATGAGGCTGAGACATTCCCTGAACCCATGAACTCAGAAACACTTCCGGATCTCACACAGCCAACGACAGCAGACAACACAGTGTTCAGCTCACCTGTCAAAACATGATTTTGTTGCTATAAAATATATATCACAAAGTGAGTTTTAATCCATATATGAAAGGTACAACCTCACTCACCATAATGAAAAGGACATGACATTGGGAAATAATGGAAAAGAATCCATATGTAAGATTTCAGTAGATTTGAACTATTCAGAGAACTCTGTGACATTAAATAGACAACAAAGTATGACAAAAATTGCTGAAAAATAAAATCATACTATTCTAGTTTATCTGATTTTATGTGATTTCTGTTGCTTTTAATACTAATAATATCATAAAATACAATTTCTATTTCAGTAATCTCAGAAAAGATGACTCGACCTTACTGGATATCTATTCTAGTTTCAAAAAGTTTCATTGTCTGCTCTGTAAGTAGAAAATTTCAGAAATACTTTGTTATTTCTGTTTTGAAGCACTGGAAATATTTCTAATTTTTCCCATTTTATCAAATTTTTTCTCCAATTGCTCTCAATATGTCATTTACTGAAACACACTTTTGGTGAAAAATGGCTTAATAAACACCAATATTGTCAACACTACTTTTAAGAAATTTCTAAAATCGTTACCTTAATAAAAATACTCTTTCTCCATAATGTAAGAATTTCTCATTAAACTTGTTTTTTAAATTATTCTTCCTTATTTTAATTTAAATTTATTACTATTTGCAACAATACACTACTTTGTGCTTCTTCCCTGAAGTTTCTAGCAGTCTGGGGAGGCTGTTGCTTCCCCATTCTGCCTTCTTTTGCCTAAATGACAGATAAGTACACGTGCACATAAATGGTGGAGAGATACCAAGTACACGTGCACATAAATGGTGGAGAGATACCAAGGACACGTGTCTTTTGATGATCAGATTGTCCAATGTACTATGGCACAGGTTACTCAAGAGCTCTTTGGTCAGCTTGTGAAAGCACAGCACCTCACCGAACTCAGCCTTTTCATCCCTGCTTCTCTACGGAACCTCTGGTTAGGGCATAACCCCAGGCTGATATAACTCTGTGGTTTGCACTTCTTTCATATTTCTTTCTGGGGCTGCATTTTATTGTAGAGATGTATCTGGAAAACTACTTCACATTGGAGCTGAGAACTGAGCTGTTAGGGCCCAGCTCCAATCCTTTTTGCATGCTATTCTTTAGCCTTTTTTTTTTTAATATTGTTTAGTTCACATATTTAAAACAGCAAAAATCCCTTTAGCTCTTTCTTAATTTTTCTTTTGAAGATGCTTTTTTTCTGTGGGAGTAATCCATTGATTTCAACACATTATTAACAGGTCTGAGTAAAATTCAAACAGTAGTGTTTAGGCATGTGGCATCAATCACCTCTTGTTTACAGAATTTTCAGACACAAAGCCTATAATTTCTGGAATGTATTTAAGGAAGATACAGCATAATGGAAGAACAGTGATTTGCTGAGCTTTTAGTTTGAATTTTATTTAATTTTTAAGTTGCTATTTAAGCTGCTCTGGGCAAAGTCTGATCATCAACAGTGAAGAAATAATAGTTTTATAAAAGCTTTGCAGATACCTAAAGCAGCAGAGTGTAAATTTAGGAGAAATGAAGCATTACACATAAGAGAAAATTATTAATCCCAAATCAATCTAGAATTTTTCTTAGCTAAATTTCTTCTTCATGCTACAGTATCTCCTTTTTTTGTGGGCACAAAGCTGATACTGAGAAACAAAAGGAAACCCATTACAAAAGACTACTCATAAAGTATCATTCCTTAAAATCTCAAATAAGTATCTCTTTTACCAACAGGAACTTGACCTTGTGTCTTCAAATCACAAGACATCTTCCATTTAGGTTTTCTTCCATTACAAACCTTATCTACTAATAAATGATTCCTGTAAGAAGTGTCGTTAGGACAAGCAGCTTCGTCTCTCTCTCGATGGTCTTATTTTCCTGTTTATCTTGAGACCTTCAGTACATTAAGTGGGATTTCTGGCATTTTACTCCCAGTAGGAGGAATAGTCTGCTTTGGGGATTTCCTTGGGGGTTGGAGATTCATGATATATTGACTGGAAGAGAAATGAGTGCTATAATATGCTGTAAAATGCTACGAATATTATGGCTTGCTTCAATTTTTTTCCATTGTCTGTTCAGAATACTGGATTTTTTCAGACCCTGTCTTGTGTCCAAACATAAAAAAGAAGAAACAGAACTTCAACAAAAAAAAATTTGGAAGTTCATAAAAAGTTACCAATCTTAATATTTTTGATATTTAAAGAAATTTTAAATTGAATCAAGACTTATGTCTCCTCAATTCTTTGACAGAAAAGTCTGGCTCACACAAGAAACTGAGATTGCAAAGCCAGCTACAGATACTCTGGTGGACAATAGAATCACTTCTAATGCCAAAACTAAACACCAGTCAAATGATTTGAGAAGTTCTTGAAAATCATTTCATGACACCAATAACCCAACATGAAGAGGCAAGTCAAATTTCAGAAAACTGTGCGCTATAGCAAAGGCCAATGGCTACCAGCTTCACTATATGAAAAGATATGTGCGTCATTATACTCACCATGAAAAATAATGGTGATTTCTCATCTCTTTAGAAATAGGCTAATATCATCACAATGGTATCTTCTCACGTTTGGTTTTAACAGGAATGAAGCACTGTGGATGGGATAAAGATATTAATCCCAAGCCACTCTACAACTTGGGCTGAGGAATGTGAATTCAGCATAGAAATATATGTATAACGTTGACATGACCAGCAGTGTTGCACTGCTTGCACACAGAAGAGATGAGAGAGCTTGGTTAGTATTGTATTCAAAACTGGAAACTCACACACTTCAATTAATAACAGAGCATCTCTCCATCCCGTAAGGATCGGATAAGAAAGATTTTACTGAACTGACAGGAATTCCATGCAAAGCTTGTACTTCTGCGCTGCTCCCTATTCCTCAAGAGAGAATTTTCTTGAATACGCCTTTCCCAAATTTTTCAATGTTTTTGTGCCATTATAGCTGAGAATTTGGAAAACAGCAACAGTTCATTTCGTTTCATCAATCAAACCTGGTCAGCAGGTCAAGGGAAGTGATTGGCTCCCTCTACACTGCTCTTGTGAAACCTCATCTGGAGTACTGCATCCATCTCTGAGGCCCCTGTTAGAAGACAGACATGGACCTGGTAGAGCAGGTCCAGAATTGGACCAAAAAAATGATCAGAGGGCTGGAACACCTCTCCTATGAAGAAAGGCTCTCCTATGAAGATAGTTAGGGTTGGTCAGCTTGGAGACGAGAAGACTCTCGGGAGACCTTATTGCTTTTCAATACCTAAAGGGAGCTTATAAGAAAGATATAAAAGGACTTTTTATCAAGGCCTGTTTTGACAAGGAGAAGGAGTAATAATTTTAAACTGAAACAAGATAGGTTTAATTTGGACATAAGGAAGAAATTTGTTACCATTAGGGTGGTGAAACACAGGAACAGGCTTTCCAGAGAAGTTATGGATGCCCCATCATTGGAAGCGTTCAAGGTCAGGTTGGACGGGGCTTTGATCAACTTCATCTAGTTGAAGATGTCTCTGCCCATGGCAGGGGGAGTGGACTAGATGATCTTTAAGTGGCCCTTCCAACCCAAACTGTTCCGATTATATGACAATGATCCTCAGTTTTGTGTGAGAGGCTAATTCTGCTGAACACATCTCATTTTCATTTTATTCCCCATGCTCTTTCATAAAAACAATTCCCCAAGAGGAAATGTGAGTGCTGTGTATGAAGACAGTTCTTCTCATAGCTCTCTCTACCTAGTTTCATCTGTTTTTTCTTCTCTTCTGCTTACTGAAAAATGATAGGGAGCTTTAGTTTTACATCTTTCAAGCAGGACTTAGACTCATCGCCTGTCTATAACCTGACAACTAGGTGGACTTGGCAATGCAGGTTCAATCTTGACAGCTCCTGTTTGTAACAAGGGGAATGTATAGTCATGCAGATCACCACTCTGCAGGCCGGAATATCTTCCAGCAGAAAGCAAGGCACTAGAAAAAATGCTGCATTCCCAGGTTTCATTTTGGTATCATTAAAAGGCATGTCCAGAGCACGCAATGCGGCCTAAGAGGTGAAAATGCCCTCTGATGCTTCAGTAGAACTGTAGGCATACCAAATCCCTGGCATATGTCAGCTGAGTGTGTTTTGAAGAAAAGTGGACATCTTTGATGGGAAAGCTTATATTGTTATATCCAGCAACACAAAAAAAGGTTGAAAAATAATTGCAAGGATACCCCTTCTTCAATGAGGAAAAAATGACTGCAGAATAAATTTTAACTCTGAATCTAAAGTTAGGAAATGTCAGAAATAGTTCTCAGACTCTAAATGTGATTTGATTCTTAATTGAACGTTAAAGCATGAAAAGGAGAAATAACAAGTGTTTCCCAAAGCCACTATCTAATATGGAAGGGTAGGAAGCAATAGATAAAGAAACAATTTTCAATGGAGTAATTTCCTGCAGAGTAGTGAAGCAGCTCAATATAAACTGTTTTCTTTCCACTAAACTATTATTGGCTTGTGCAAGGCAGGAATCTGTTATCTTCCTTGGTGTGTTCTTCTCCCACATCTCATGTGACTTCATTGCTGTTGACACGAAGAAAAACAAGAGTAGAAGCATCCCATCATCACGTACCTAGTGAAGAAGGACTGGAATTTTGGCCGCCTCCTCTTCAAATGTTGTGCATCGATGGTGTTGCATTCTGACATCTCCTTGAAGTTTATAAACATGAATCTGCAGACTTTATGGAACTGCTAAATATGGTGCAGCACTGCCACCTGGACGGCAGTGAGGGATTTCAAGCCAAGAACCCATCACCATTCTCTAAAAAGGAGAAAGAAAAGATAAGATGTGGTATGTCTGTGCCTATGCGGGAGCCCAGTGATGATTTTCACAGTCCCACAAGAGGTATTTTGCTTATATATTTAAACAGACATAAAAAAAAAATAATAAAAATGTATATACAGACAATGTGTTATTTTTCTATAATTTACTTGGAGTTTCAGCACATGTACAGAAGGAAAACAGACTATGATCATCAGTGCTAACATCCAACGTGAACATCTGCATCTTATTGCTGCCAGCAGTAAAAAGCTGCCAGCCCAAATAGATGTAATAGCCAACTCCAGAACACAAAAAGGCCTCTCGCCTAGTAGATACACAGAAATTTCTTCTAACCTCTGGGCTTCTTCACTATAGAACAGTAGGAAGCCAACTTGAACAAGTGATGCCCTGCTGCTGTCCCAGATATCCCCAATTCCTATGTCCTGAAATTGCTCCAGCTTGGCAAAATAGTGAATCTACGCTCACCCTCTTCCGTCTGTCCCCCCAGAAAGTAGGCCATCCCTCTGTTCTCTTACTGTTGGAGGTCTGGAAAATTACTGGTCATCCCAACAGCATTATTCAAATAGGGGAACAAAACTGAAAAACCGACCATTTACAGAGTACTGGAATTATTACCTAATTTTCACAGGAAAAAAAGCCCTTTTCAGAGGTAAAAGAGAAAAAATTTTCTTACACTTTGTGTGGAAGCCAAAACAAAAAGACACATGCGTGTAACAGGCATTAAAGATTCCCATCAATAGTAACTGTACCTGGAAACAACTCAAATATATGCATGTAAGTACATATTTACGGAAGCATGTACATACTCATGCATTGCAACATACATCTGTAGTTAAAACTGTTTTATATCAGTTTCTCTATAATAATGCCCTTAATTTTTCCTTATTTGTAAACACTGATATACAAATATTCTATTTGCCTGGGAAAACAAATTCTGATGCTGCCTCAGAATTCCTCCTCTCTTTTTCTACTTTCTCCTAAGTACGTCCTTTCAGAAGATAAAGAGTACTCTAACACAGATAACTTTCAGGATAAGTAGAAAGTGAGTATTATCAAAAGTAAAAAACACCCTAAAATAAAGTACAGACGTGGCATTGACACTAAAGAAAAAACTTTAAAAAATTCACTGCAATCAAAACTGAAGAGACAAGTGACACACTAACAACCCATAGAAAATGAAAGTCACACACACATTGAAATGAAAGCACTATCCATGCATAGCACAAAAACTAATAAAGTGAAGAATATAGGTTAGTGAATGCCATTTGGAAACAGAGAGACTGAAAAAAACAAAGATGAAACAAACAAAGACAAAAAAACCCAAGACCAAAACAAAAAATAGTAAACTTTTAAACCCATGATGTATTCAGTCAAACAATGTGATGATGCACAAGAATTATGATAACCAAAATCACATTAATTGTAAATAGATATTGCTGGGGTTGGCCTAATATGTCAGCTGCCCTGAACATCAATGGTCTATTTCAAATAATCCACAAGTCCAATTTTTTTCTACATTTCCAAAAAGAAGCAAACCAATAGAATACATGGATAAACACACAAATTTCTCGACAGCAAAATCACAGTAAATCAACAAAATGTGCTCTGAGTCACTCTGTACTCTTGGCATTGTAGTTCTTGCCCCTTCTGTTTCTGACTGGCCTGTTTTGTTATACCTAAATTAAAAATGTTTTCTCTTCAGGAGACCAACTCTCCATGTAAAGCAAGATTTGAACACACTAACATATTAAATAAATAAGATGATAACAACTTTTGCTACCGTTTTTTAATCCTGCAAATCAGAGTGGATTCAAACAAGCATTCAAATTTCGACTAATTGTTTTTCATAGCTAGTGTTTTTACCCCCACATTGGTCTCTATCTCTTTCTCCTTTCATGGTTCCTAATAGTAACATTTCAGTCTCCCTTGCTCTTTTGCACTCCCACAGCTCATTAATGCATTTCACATCTGTCTACCATGATGAAAAGCAATGACAGTGTTGCATGGATATTTTAGTGCATATAGAAGAGTTGAAAAATAAAAGAGAAGTCACTAGGGAAAAGAAAAAGTGTCTAATGGCTGTACTGGATGTATGTGGCTCTTCTAGTTACCTAGGAAATTGCTGTAAAGTTGAATATGATTGTCAGATTGATTCCCAGGGCTACAGATAGAACTGAGTGCAATTGATACAGATATATAATACGCTAAAAATAAATGATTAGCAGCCTGTGTTTTTTTATTTTTAAAATGAAATAAAACCAGTAAAACTAAGTTATACATTTTTCAAAGGTTTGTTGTGGAATAAGTTCTGAATTATCGGTCTTACTTTGCTAGAATGGCAAAAATCAATTCAGTTGCTGTAAAGGCAGATTTATGAAGTGGCTCAGATGGCAATCTGTAAAGTGTTGAAAATCACAGCATAAAAATATCATGACAAACAACAGAAGAGTGGAAGGGATTTGCTAAGTCATCAGCTCCAAACTCTTGCTATAAAAGGAAACTGTCATATGAGCCTTCCCATAAATGCAACAATCTTCAGCTTAAAATAAGTTACATTTTTGCCTCCACTACTCTTTTTAGAAAGCTGTTCCAGAAGCCTACTCTTCTCTAGGATAGGTATCCTCTGCTAACTTAATATCTGCTCAGCTTACACTTATCAGTTCTGGTGCCAGTGCTACTTTTAGCTGAAATATTAATTCCCCAGAATTTGTTCCCTATAATATTCAGAAAGAGTAGTTCTATTTCTTCTAAGGTTTGCTCTTTCAAAATCTTTCAATTTGCTTTTGTAAAGTAGGCTGTCTATTATGCTTATTATCTAGTAGGCCAGTTCTTCACTTGTTCTCATTTGAACTCTGTACCCTATGATATCAAGACAATATTCTATTGATTTAAAAAAATGAGAACAAAGAGAGTAATAAATAGAAGATAATTTTTCCTGTTGTTGCCTTTGCTATTACATTATAGACTTCCACATGTAATAAAACTGAAAAATTAATATGCACTGCCTACAGTTGCTTATAAGTAGACTTCTGTTCTGAATGCGTCTATTCATATATGCATACATTTTGCTTATAGACACACATTTTCCAGATAATTAGATTCATTTTATAATAGACCAGATGGCAGAGCTTCTAAAAGTCTATTGGTTTTTTCTCTATTATCTTGTTTTTCAACCTATTTCTGTGATAAATTGCAAGAAAACAATTATCTTGATTTATATGTGACTGTACATACACATGTGACTGTTAAGGGGAATTAACTGCTGTTAGAAAATTCAATACAGTCAGTACTATTAAAACCAGCTTTGCTCCAGAGAAATCTTAGGAAGTACTTTTATCTGATATTTGGGAGGGGAAGAAATTTTAAATATGTTGTTGGAAGACTGCACCTTAACGTTTTGTAAATGCAAAGTTATCCACCTACAGGATGGGTCCTCAAAGGTCAATAATTCTCATACTGTGAAAAATTTTTTTGTGTGTGTACGCAGGCTTTTGTTCAACTACAGAATGCAGACGACATTTAAATGCAGCAAACTGCAATTGTAAACCATGAACAGTGTAAGGCTATTCATGACTGATCTACACCAATAAACAAGCTTTTGGACTTTTAAAAAAAGGTGACATTGCACTGCTCTGAGTAGGGTGCTGAAGAGGAACAAAGTGTCACAGTGCTATAGAATCACAGGCATTACCTTTTAAGCTCATTTGTTAGGGAAGGAAGACACGTTAAACCAATTCAGCCTGCAGGTAGGAATTGGATGACTCATTAGAAATCCCCATATTTAGCTAAGTCTAGTTATTTTAGTTATCTCCTTATCCCTGAGAATACCATTAGTATGAGTTTCAGCTTAAAAAGCTACGTATGCTTTTTTTCATGAAAAGCTATCTAAATTCATTTTGTTGCCTTTTATCTCCAGGTGCTTCTTTAATGCTCAGTGAATAGACAAATTCCAGTGAAAACGGGAACGAGGAACAAACAAACTGACAGCAAAAAGCAGCTTTGCCTTGTAAATCACCTCAACTGGAAAAAAAAAAAAAGAAGTAAAAAAAAAAAAGGTGGAAAGATCAGTAGACTGGAACGAGTCAGTGACAGTCAGGAGTCAGTTTAACTGCTAGAATAAAACTGCTGGCCCCAAGTGCAATAGCCTGAAGTTACCCTGGAGCTCCAATCTCATACACAACAAAACACTAATCACAGAAACAAAAAAAAACCACTCAGTGCTGGTGTGTGCTTGCAGCCCAGAAAGCCAACCAAATCCTGGCCTGCATCAAAAGCAGCAGGTTGATGGAGGGGATTCTGCCCCTCTACTTTGGTCTCATGAAACCCCACTTGGAGTACTGTGTCCAGCTCTGGAGCCCTCAGCGCAGGAAAGACATGGACATGTTGGAGGGTCCTAGATGAGGGCCATGAAGATGATCAGATGGCTGGAGCACCTCTCCTATGAAGACAGTGTGAGAGAGTTAGGGCTGTTCAGCCTGGAGAAGAGAAGGCTCCAGGGATACCTTATAATGGCCTTCCAGTACCTGAAGGGGGTCTACAGGAGAGATGGGGAGGGACTCTTTATCAGGGGGTGGAGTGATAGGATGAGGGGTAACAGTTTTAAACTGAAAGAGGGCAGATTTAGATTAGATATTGGAAAGAAATTCTTTACTGTGAGGGTGGTGAGGCACTGGAACAGGTTGCCCAGAGAAGCTGTGGATGCCCCATCCCTGGAAGTGTTCAAGGCCAGGCTGAATGGGGCTTTGAGCGACCTGGTCTAGTGGGAGGTGTCCCTGCCCATGGCAGGGAGCTGGGAACTAGATGATCTTTATGGTCCTTTCCAACCTGTATCATTTTATGATTCTGTGGTTCTATGAACTTTAACAGGTTTTTGTTCTGTTCAGCTCTACTGTGGAAATCCCACATTCTCCCCATGTTGAGTAGGGAGTACTAAACATACAGTGAATGATATGATGGCTACAGTTTTGCACCTGAGTTTATGTCCTTAAAGAAACAGGGAAATTGTGATGCTAGGGGAAAAACAAACAAACAAACAAACAAGTAGGAAAAAAAACACCAAACCCCAGAGCAAGTGACCATGGGAGGAGAGGATGGTCTAGGTCTGGTGTCTGGAGGATGCCCAGGCAACAGCAGTGAAGAGGCAATCTTCTTAGGGTTACTATGTACTTTGGAAATCTTTCCTGTGTTTCAGCCGATTTGAGCTAAAATTCACTTTTGATTCTTGAAGTGTCAAACTCAACATAACCTAAAACTTCATGCAGTTTAAATCCTAAGTATCACTGTCTTGCCTTTTTTGGAATGAACTAAGAAAAAGTACTGAGATATTGTTATTCCTCTGAGACAGAAATTCTTAGGTAAATAACATCTCCATGCTAGCATGTGTCTGCATGGTTATGAAGAAATAAAAATGCTAAAAGGTGATGGAGAAACAAAAATAAATTTTTGATTTTATGTTCAGGGGGTTTTCACAGCTAAATTTGACAATATTGCTCTAATTTCCTATTCTGAGTAGCTTTAAAACTCCTTGATTACTTTATACCCTTGCTGTCATTTCATTGTCAGGTAGCCCATGAGTAAATAAGTATCTGACATGCCACATAATAAAGAATTAAGTTACTTTCTTTTAAAGTGGTTGTCAAAGCAGACTGGTAATATTCACCCTTCCTCTAAACTGTCTGTTGGCCTTTTTTGCCTCTTTTTTTTTTTTAAAAAAAATGGAAGCAAAAGATTTTGGTATCTATTATCAGACTAATTTCACTTTAATTTCCTTTCAGTATGTTATTCTTTTATTTTACTGTGCACAAAAGCACCAATATGAGGGACAGTTCTCCATATAACTGAATAAATCAGCACGTAGATACCTATTTTTGTCAAATGTCGTTTCTTGCAGCTCTTACATATTCAAATGTTTTGAGCTAGTGTTAATTATTTTAGCCCACCCATTCTTCCTTCCTCTTTTGTTCTTTGGAAAAATAGCCCAGTGCTTTCCTCAGCTCTAAACAAGGACAAGACAAAGCCTAATATTAAAGCATTTTATGCTATTAGAACAAAATCTTTGTCTTGAAGGCATAATGACTTGTAGCATGCAGAGTCTTTCTGGTAAGGAAGAAATAACAAAAAAAAGAGCAGCCTCTCAGGTGCTAAATTAGCTGCTCGAGAGAGCTCATGATGTTCCAGGAATAAAACAGAAATGCACAGAATTTTGGCAATCTTCAATAGATTGGTAACTGCAACATTGCATAGTTGTCCTCTGAGCCAAATGAAAACGATAAATAACTTCAGAAAGTGGCATATTGTCTTAAGCAGACAGGAATTAGGATCCTAACAGGCTGTTGGGAAACTCTATCTTAAGGGTCTACTGGTAGAAATTAAACAGTTTCTTTCCTTTGAAAATCAGGACTTTGCTAAGAAGCCGTGATGCATGTCCATTGTCATGCCACTCCAGTTACATGGCTGGAGTACACACCTGGATTAGGAAGAACAGAATTGATCCAGCTTTCTTCATAGTTCAGGGGAAGTGCAATTTACTCTTCTACAAGATCTTACCCTGCCCTTGTGATCATTTGCAGAGACCAAGCTGTTTGGTTCCTATATCAGACCCTAGAGGAGGATACCCTGCATTCTTCAGAAACAGGATGGAGCAGATCAGCATAATACCGCAGAATTTCACAGTTGTTTTCCTATTTTATACAGACACAATCCAGAATCATACCTATTTGTCCCATTTCTCTCCTGAGACCAGGAACTTCTCAGTGGCTACTAGCATTTTGAAATAGTTGAAAAGGACATAAGAGAAAGAGGGTGCTACTGCGAAGACTGTCAAGGGAGCTGCAGAAATTTATACCGGCTGAATATCAGGGCTTTTTTTTTGCAGCAAAATGATTACACTCTATTCCTTATTGATATGATACTAGAAAAGGAAGAAAATTAAAATCAGACTTCTCTATTTTTCTCCACTAGGTAAATGATTTAATTCATAAACTCCCTTTAAGTCAGTATCTCAGATTCTTTCAGTCCATCTTGTCTTTTTTAGGTTTGCCTTACTCTTGTTAAAGAAGCTGTGTTTGTGCTATACAGTCCATTTCTGAAAAGACCTTTCTATATTTCACAGTAATGCAGATAAAGAATATGAATCTAAAACATGTCAGCTGCACCTATCTAAATTCAGGTGTGGCTTCAAAAGAATGACCTACCCAGGAAAAGAAATAGAAATAATTCTCCATACTTGAATCTTATTCTGCTTCTGAATGACAATGAGTGAATGGTAGCAAGTATGAACACCCTAGCAGGCAATCAGAGGTGAAGATACAATTTTTTCCTTCCTATGGAGAGAAGCCAACTGAATATTCTTTTCCGAGTCTGAAAAATTATGTCTATAGTTTTGATGAAGTCAAGACAAAAAAATATGGCTTTACCTTTGCAAGGGAAAAAGAGAACATATTTTAGAAAGGCTATAGAGAATCGGCAACAAGACACAGGTGGCAGCCAGTCCCAAGGGAGTGCAGAGTATGAGCATTGTGCAATGGCAGGGTGAACAGAAATAGACATAAAGAAGAGGCTTGGAAACAGAAACTACACACTTTTTTAAACAGAGAAGTCAGTTTTACTGTAGATCTCCCCACACACTGACTATTTATTAAAAATAAAAAGAAACTCCCTTTCCATGCACTATACTTTTCCTGTCCCATACTCTACATCATTACACATTCTTTCGCTGTATTTTACTGACAAAGAATAATATTCCTCTATTATCTTCCAAAAATATTAGCTAAATTTAGACCTATTAAAACCAATAATTCTTCTTTTTGTGGTACGAATCATTTTATCTTTAAGATATTCCTGAGAAAAAGTATTTTTAATTGTACATTTTCTGCTTGCTGGTCATGTTACAAAAAAGTTTGTTCCTAATTTGCTTTATAAAATACCTTTTTGAATTATGTTTATTGAGTATGCATTTAGATATACAACTCATAAAAAAATATCCACCTATTGCTAGTCTGAATTGTGATTGCTGCTTTTCAATGTCAACCCTTAAACCAAATATTTGAGCTGACCATGATGTGGTTTACCTCATAACCCACAGTCTCCCATGCATGCAAAAAACAAATTGCCTGAGCTAATCTAAGATTATCGCCAGTAATTTAATATCTTCCTTACTAAAATAAAATTTCTTTAAATTCATTCCTGAAATAAAATTCTTAGAAAATTGTGCTTTCCTTTGTGACAGAACTGTTTGAATCAAAACTTTTTTCAAATTGTCTGGGTTATCAGTCATTTTAGTGGCATGTACCATACTGAAGACATGTTTTTCTCCTCTCTTACATTCTAACTCCTCCTTAATACACTACACTATATCTTGAATTTCTTAGTTAGAAATTTTGCTACATAAATTCTGTCAACATTTTTGGTGGGGATATGGTACTTAAATCAGCTCTTAGTGTAAATTATTTTTTCAGGCTTAATAATTTTAAGTTTATGAAGACATTTTAAAAACAGTGTATTTTAATGTTTCTTTCTTTAGGAAGAAGGCACTTTCAAAGACAAGCTACTCCATTCTGATAATAGGTTGAGTATTATTGTAATGTTTATTGAACCTTTTAATCTAATTAATTTAAGCTGAGAATCTTCAAGCTTCTACCTGGGTAGAATATGCTGGCTTTTGTTTAGCCAGCCGTATACCAGTGTTTTGCTGCTTGTCAGACTATATGAATAAAAAACCCACAAGTGACACTACTGACACCAAGACGAGTGCCAGCTAGAGAGTTCAGCAAACCTTGGCTGATAGGAGAGGCAAGCCTGGAAGACAAAAATCAAGGTTTTATTGGTGTGATTGGGAGTGGGGTGCTTGGAATGCTTCTTTTTGCAGATTTCTTTCTCTACTTGGCCATGAAGAGTTGGAGTGAGCAGTGTCCCATTAAAGGACTGAACTGTGTCAAAAGCAATGGTCCCCTGGAGGAATGCTAACGAAAGGCTCCCCCTTCCCATGGGGTCCTTAGCAATGGTAAGCTCGCTAGGTGGAAAAAAATTACAAGCTCTAGGTATCAGTAAAAATTGAGAAAACGAAAAGCAATAAATCCCATGTTGCAGGGGGTAATTTTAGGAAAGAAAGCAGGACGGAATAAGGATGAAAAGGAAATTGTATATAATGAATTGCATTCCCAAATGGGGCATTTTTAAAAACAGGTGGAAAGACCAGGGAACATACAGAAAGAAGACCAAACAGGATGTCATTCAGACAAGTAAAAAAAAATATATATAAAAATATAAAATAAAAATGAAAGAGAGAACATCAGTGTGCCTTGAATACACAATAAAATTTGAAGTACACAGAAGACAACAAGGATATTCCTATTCCTGTTCAGTCATCACTAGCAGAGCACCCGAACTGAAAATCTCAGGAAAGCCCACTGTACCCATGACAAGAGCGTGGACAGAGAGTAATACTTTATTAAATAAGACTGTTAGATGAAATTGGGAGTTTCATGTGGCGATAAATCAGCAAGGCAAGCTTTAAAATGAAGGTAATGCAAAAATCCCCAAAGTGACAAAGACTGATTGGTCATTCTTTGGTAAGAAGAAAGACAGTAGAAACATTTAAAAAAACCTTTGTAGAGCTTTGAGATACTCATTAAAAATAGAAGATTGAAGTGAAATGGGAGCAGTTAAAAGTTTAACAGTATAGTGCTAAAGGCATAGGTAATATTGCATAATATGACTGTAAAATTTTGATTACTGTAGGCAAAAACTGGTGCTCTGAGGTTAAAAAAAAAGACAAACATGAGAAATTCAGCAGTTTTCAAAAGCTGAAAGCTGTTCTTTTGTCACTGAAAGTCTTTATTTTAATGGAAATCAGCCTTTTCCTAAAACCAAGATAAGCAATTAAGCTGGATGCTCCAGGCTTAATGACAATAGAATTTTAAATGTTAAGAGTTTACAGAAAAGCTGATGAAAACTGGAAAGACAGGGAGTCATAAAAAGTCAGTATACGTGAGGTTATTCCACATTAACAGGTTAGATGGAAGTGCAACTTTGTTTTGTTAAATAATTGGTTACTTTAAATATTACTTTGTGGAAAGGGCGTGAGGTAGCTAGTCCTGAAAAAAAGGCACCCTGATGCAAAAGTGTCCATGTTACGGGAGATAAAAAAATGGAACTATTTTTTTTCTGTTACTTGCATCACGTATTTTAATTGGCTAAGCTGTTCATGAAATTACACCTTAAAGGAAGAAAACGGGTGAGTCTATCCCCACAAGAACTTCATATAAACCACTAATGTTCATAAAAAACACTAAAATATTTATCATCCTGTCCTAACAGTGACATACAGCACTGACTTAGCTCAAAAGAATAATGTCATAGAAAACGAGTACGGTAAGTATAAGTACAAGTAAGGTATAGGTTATTCATTATCAAGTTAATACGAGTACAACAAAGACACTTAGTTGTTACC
The DNA here is from genome assembly GCA_028565335.1 of Limnodromus scolopaceus. Lineage (NCBI taxonomy): Eukaryota > Metazoa > Chordata > Aves > Charadriiformes > Scolopacidae > Limnodromus > Limnodromus scolopaceus. The sequence goes on from JAOXNO010000013.1 coordinate 117,107,666, forward strand.
TACTGGATAATACAAAAGATGGTGATCGTCTTTTAAAGGATCTTATTATTTCCTCATTTTTTAAGCCACGTGCTGCTTTTGTGCTCAACCTAAGTTGTCGTGTGCTCACCTCTGCGAACACAGGAGTAGCTTCCAAAATACCCAGGGACGGTTACTGTATAGGAACATTTTTGTATACTTAAGAAACTGATGCTGTCTATGTGGAGCATCCAGCTGAGAGCCATTCCCCAAAATCATGCAACATATAAAATTAAATACATTTAACAAATTCAGTGAAGTGCTTTTGCTAAAAGTTAAAAATACGAATAAAAATTGTGAGACCTATTATGAATTACTATAGGACTAAAATGAAGGACGAACATGAAGTTCAACAGGGAAAAGCTTAGGGTCCTGCACCTGGGGAAGAAGAATGTCAGGCACCAATACAGGTTAGGCATGGATCTGCTGGATACAAGTTCTGAAGAGAAAGATCTGGGCGTCCTGGTAGACAGCAAAATGACAATGAGCAAGCAGTGTGCTCTTGTGGC
>JAOXNO010000013.1:117112746-117149194 GCA_028565335.1 Limnodromus scolopaceus
TGCTGGTCACACTCTTCCTGATGCACCCCAGGATGCCATTGGCCTTCTTGGCCACAAGGGCACATTTCTGGCTCATGGTCGTCCTGTTGTTCACAAGGACTCCCAGGTCTTTCTCCTCAGAGCTGCCCTCCAGCAGGTCAGCCCCCAACCTGTACTGGTGCAGGGGGTTATTTTTCCCCAGGTGCAGCACCCTACACTTGCCCTTGTTAAATTTCATTAGGTAATACTCTTTTATTCTTATTTATTCACACTTCCAAGGTATCAAAAATTCCTAGCAATACTTTCTTTTGATTGCATTGTTAGTTGTCACCAAGGTCATAGTCCATGTAGTCTTCATTGTTATTTCTGTCATTTGTGCCAGATGATATTGATACACCCAGGGAGAGATCTTGAGCACTGCAACACCAGTAAAGATGAATGCAGGAGATGACTGCATTCAGACTTGACATCAAGCTGTGGTCCTTGTTGTTGCTGTTGTTGCTGTATCGGTTGGTTGGTTATATTTCTGTTTATGTTTTGGTGGTTTTTGTGAGGAGGGATGTTGCAAATATTCAGCCTGTTACATAAAAGCACAAATTTAACACATTTTATGTCTAACACACTGTCATCTGTCAGGTGTTAAGGTATTGTATGTTGGACAACATGGTCAGTAGCAACAAAATTTATAAAACAGTCTTTTTTTTTATTATTCCATTATCTTGTGATCACAAAAAGACAACTTCTTTATGAGATCTGTGTCTCTGATTTCTGGGCATCATTTCCTAAGTGTTCTCATTCTGGGATAATTCTACACGTGCTACATCTTTTCTTTCTGTCTGACTTGAAAAGACTGCATATTGCAGAAATCACTGAGCAATATCATCTGAAAACTGAGCTTTTAAAAACTCTTTAGATATCAGAGAGCCAGGAGTAGTTCATTTGAAGACCAGCTTCAGCACAATTTTAGATGGAACACAATTCTAATGTCTCTGATACTACCTTATAAATTATTGAAGAAGTTAATTTCTGTTGAAAGCTCTCCAATAAACCATTGTATATTAATTGCCTTTGTTCATTCTGTCTTTAATAATAAAATAGGCACCATTAATGAATGTGGCTGTTCTGCCTTAGGTGTTATGTCTACCTCTAGAGCATGGGAAGAACCTTACACAATTAGGTGAGTAGTCTCAATCAATGATCCTTACAATGTACATTTATTAAGATTTGGCTTAGTATGTGTTTCTTTTTAATGTACATATTTTTAGCAATTCCAAAATTTGGCATCAAACACTTGAGTAGATCCCTTTATATACCCTATATGACATCTGTTTTATGTGAGATAGACCAGAATTATTGCACACTACATTAAGAAGTACATTGTGTGCACCTGAGTTTCTTTGATGAACATTGTTATTAAAATCTGCCACTCCAGTATAAAATACATGGCTTTGATTCAGTGAAGTGCAATTAATGTATCACACTACTGGAAAATTTGCTTCTAGAATAGAGATTTTTGATCTCATTGAAGTCAAGTCATAAAAGATGAAGAATCACATACAGAATAGACATAAACCTCTCTTAATTTATAATCAACATTACAGACTAGCTGATAGATAATCTAAAAAAATGTTGTACACAGAACAACACACACTTTTTCTTTTTTTTCTAGATTTCTTCAGACAGACAGTTCTCTAAATTATGCACTTAAAAGAAAACAAAGCCACTTTGGGCTAGGTTGGATTATCTGCAATTAGGAGGACTCTAAAAACATTAACAGACATAATTTTCTTGTGGTCAATTTTATTATTTAATGCTGTGAAATTCTGATAGAGGACATTTTATAGTAAGATTTAGTATGGACATAACAGCTAACAATATTTATGTTTATGGAGTGTATCTGAGCTTTAGTGATAACTTGCATTACACTAATTACTCAAAGATCTTTCTCAACACACAGTGTATTCCTGCAAAAGTGACAACAGATTCTGTGCAAATAATTGCTTCTGTCACGACTACACTCACAAGGATGCCTTAAGAAAAAGAACTTCAAGGTAAAAAATGGGTGTTAACTGCCTTGATATACATTTGGGTAAATGAACAATAGCATCAGCAAAAACTCATCCTCAAATGGAATTGGAATTCATTTCAGGATTAAAAGCAGATTTGTCTTGATTTAAAGATCCTACTAAATGAACATATCTCTTCCTCCTTAAGGATTTCAGGTATTACTGAGAAAATGTTTTTGTATAACCATGGTCTTTTTTCTTTTTTCACAATCACATAGAAGGCAGAACGCTTTGGAAAATTCAGCTAGGATTTAAAATATTGGTTAAACCAATTATGCTTTTAATGTTTGATTCTTCCTCCAAAAATCCCCCGACCATAACATCCCATGAAGTAAAAAATAGAAGTGAAAAAGTAGAAACACAGTTAATCTATTCTAGTAGAATTTTTATACTGAAACAGAATAAAGTTCCTTAAATAGCCTAAGCATAGCCTCTTCATGACTTTTTGATCATGGAAGACGAATACTAAGATTCAGTGGTATAAAATTTCTATATACAAAAAAATATAAGGTATTTGGCCCTTTATGTGATATGTGAAAGATGTACCCTTGATCTCTCAAAATCATACATTGAGCTGATCCATTCATTTAAGAAAACATTCACACCAGTATCACTGTGGTCTTTCAGGCATTTTTGTCATACTAATTTATATATGTGCATATGTCAATAGACAATGAATCTGAATGTGCTTAAGTAAAATATTGATGACTAAACACCTAAACATACACTTTTTTTACTAGTCATGCTGGCTTTGTGTTTGTAGACACGACAAGAGATTTCCCATTGTCTCATTTCATAAGAGTCTTTGCTTTTACCAAATAATGATTAGGGGAAGCAAAGACATTTTATTTTATTTCATTTTAAGTATAACTCAAATGTAAATCTTTAGCCACTGAACTGAGACTAACAGAGGGTTCAATACTTGTGAATATAACAATATTCATTAGCTCTGTGAATGAAGAGAAGTTATTATTCCTTCATTTCACTGTGCAGCAAATTATTCTGGTAATGGAGGTCTGAGGTAACGCATAACAGGCTTTCAAGGTAAAATATGTTGTTAGTCTCAGAAGGTTTGTCTTGTGTGATTTGGAGTCTCTGCTAGTAAGCTACTTTGCCACCTACATTAACAACTGAAATACAGAAGCAAAGGTCATGCTTTAAATAGCACAATAAAAAGTTTGGCTCCTTCTCCCTCCTATACAAATACCTTGACATTCACTTTATATTGGATGGAATTTTCTTTTCCCCTGTTATTCAGGCCAAGAAAATGAGTTATTTTTTCATGCAGCTCACTTTTTGTATACGGCAGTCCCCAGTTATTGTTAACAACAGAGAATATACAAGATTTAGCACAGTTATTTTCATTACACACTTAAAGTTTTCCAGGCTCTGTTTAAATTAATTTGTATTACTTATGTTTACATTTATATCTAACAAGATTTTCCTCTCTGTGAGGTTCATATATTTCTAGTATTTAGAAGAATCTGCCCATACCAATATCCCAAATAGAACTTCCAAACATGTGCATTAAGTATGTTCAACTATAATAGTAAAGTATGAATCATATTTTTAACAAAAAATATGTTCTGGAAAAGGGAGAGTAGCCTCAGAATCAAAACTGTCCAAAAATCACAGTATAAAGTACATGGATGTTTTAAGATTTCTAAGGCAATAACCTAGATGAAATAAAAATCAACTAAAATAATCTCTACAGGGCACAAAAGGGATAGAGGAGAGGGGAGAGGAATGATTTGTTTGTATTGTTCTCTACTGACAGAAAAAATGTTTCTCTGTATAGGAACCAGGATTTACTATTATTCTCTGTGGCTCATCTATTTCCATAAACAAATACTTCGAATGTGCAAAATAAATGACCTCTGCAAACAAACATTCAGTCACAGTGCAATTTAAAATCCGCTTTGCTTCTCCATGCTTCCACAAGCCCAATTAACTAAGATATAAACTGGTGAATGTTCTCATTGCTGCTTTTTTTTTTTTTCCCATTCCTTCTGGATCTATTTATGAAGTCTGGTAAACACATTCACAATAGTAGACAAATCATACTTACAAAATATTTTTTGCTACATGCTTCTCAATTGTTTGCCCTTCCATCCCCCATATATATTTACTGTGTGACTGAAATACATGTATATCTAGTTCATAAACAGAGACTGAGATGCAACTGTAAAACAGAAAGTGTAAAGCAGGATGACATACTGGTTTTATCAAGAAAGAAAACACATTTGTTTTAATAGTCTGTAGACACTATTCAAAATAATTTCATCCTTGCAAAGCTGTTACTACAAGAATTCTGCCAGTCTCTTTGAAGTGTTGATTACTTCTGCAAACAAGTATTAGTTTCAGTAGAGTTCATTAATCAGTTGGCATAACTTTTCATTTTGCTTTCTTTATTTTTTTCTAGATGTGGCCTTCCTGCAACATAGTGACATATCACAATATGCTCATGCTTTGGATTACGGTTTTTTAAAAATACCCCAACAATAAATACTCCTCAATATTTATTTCAGCTCAGAACATAGGCCTGATCTGTATCTTAGTCCTGTGGAGAGGTAGCTATTTTACACTTAACAGCTTCCTAGGCCAAATAGACTGGAAGTAAAGTTTTGTAAAAGGCACGTTCTGTTATTGTGGAATTCTTTTACTAACCAAAACAAATTTCTTTTCAGCACAGCAGGACTACAATGACTTCTTGAAACTGAATAGTCCCAGAGGAAAGTGGAAAATAAACAGAAGAATGGAAGAACAAACTAATCAAAACTCTGATTTGCAATTATTCTGAAAATATGTATGATGACTTGACCAGATTTAGTGAAGTGACTCCTTCGAAATCTGTAAATGAAAAGACAGACATTCAACAGGAAGATAAGTTCTAATGCACCAGTAATGAGCCTAAACTCATTACAATTATTTTATTCACTCAGTAAGGAACCAGTATTAGGTTCCTACTCTCCCTAGCTTCTGTTAGTTGTCAAGAGTGGGAGAGCACTTCCACAGGTTAACAGAGGTTACACTTGGTCTGAATTAACCTATCCCTACTGAATATGCACTAAGCCTTGTGAAAATGTGGTTCCTTACTCATAATCTTGTTTAAGAGACTAGTGACTGGCAGAGTAGATCATGACTGCTCTATTTAATGGTTTTCAGTTATCTTTGATAGTAAGAATTATGTGATATTTCAAAAAAAAGATAAATAGAGCATTCCTTATGTATATGAAACAAATCAGAAGGCGTACTTTTAAGTGAATTGTAGAAAATAAATTAAATAGAATTATAGAATCATTTAGGCTGGAAAAGACCTTTAAGATCATTGAATCCAACTGTTAACCTAGCACTTACAATTCCACCGCTAAACCATGTATACCCCTAGGAACCACATCTACATGTCTTTTAAAGACCTTCAGGGACTGAACCACTTCCCTGGGCAGCCTGTTCCAATACTTTCAGTGAAGAAATTTTTCCTAATATCCAATCTAAACCTCCCTTGGTGCAACTTGAAGCCATTTCCTCTTGGTCTATCACTTACTACCTGGGAGAAGAGACCAACCTCCCCCTCACTACAACCTCCTTTCTGGTAGTTGTAGAGTTTTCCCCTCAGCCTCCTTTTCTCCGGACTAAACAATCCTAGTTCCCTCAGCCACTCCTCATAAGACTTGTTCTCCAGACACCTCACCAACTTCATCGCCCTTCTCTGGACACACTCCAGCACCTCAATGTCTTTCTTGTAGTGAGAGGCCCAAAATCGAACACAGTATTTGAGGTACAGCCTCACCAGTGGCGAGAATAGGGGGACAATCAGTTCCCTAGTCCTGCTGGGCACACTATTTCTTATACAAGCCAGGATGCTATTGGCCTTCTTGGCCACACTACTGAATCATATTCATCTGGTTGTCAACCAACACTACGAGGTGCTTTTCTGCTGGGGAGCTTTCCAGCCACTCTCCCCCAAGCCTGTAGCGCTGCATGGGATTGTTGTGATCCAAGCACAGGACCCGGCACTTGGCCTTGTTGAATCACATATCATTGGCCTCAGTCCACTGATCTAGCCTGTCCAGATCCCTTTGCAGAGCCATCCTACCCTCAAGAAGATAAACATTCCCACCCAACTTGGTGTCATCTGCAAACTTACTGAGGGTGCACTCATTCCCCTCATCCAGATCATCAAGATACTAAACAGAACTGGCCCCAATACTTAGCCCTGGGGAACACCACTCGTGAGCGGCTACTAACTGGATTTTATTCCATTCACCACCACTCTTTGGGCTCAGCCATACAGACATTTTTTTACCCAGCAAAGAGTACACCTGTCCAAGCCATGAGCAGCCAGTTTCTCCAAGAGAATGCTGTTGGAAACACATGAAAATATGTGACAGGTAGAGCAGAGGAAGTAGTTCTTGTAGTCTTACGAAAAACCCGCCTCTGCGTTAACGGACTACTTTCTATCAGAAACTTTGCCTCAGAAGACTGCTTTGGCATTAGAAACCTTGCCCTTGAGTTATACAGTTCCAGGGAAGACAGTTCATCAGAATAAATTTTTTTGTTGCTCAGAAACTGCTGAAAGTGTTAATGAATAATGAAAATCTTTTTATAATACCTAACATACAGAGGTGTCCTGGCTTGGGGTGGAGCAGAGCCAACTTTCTGTTCAGTAAGAGAAGCACTTTCTTATATTTGTGCTGTGGAAACCAGGGTCAGCTGACTTGGTTTACCCCATGGAGGGGTTGCACCTGTAGGGAGGAGTGGACAGGTCAGGTGACCCAAAACTGACCAATAGAGTATTCCATCCCATCTGCCATGCTCAGTGTAAAAGCTGAGGGATCAAAAGGTCTGAGGTTTTTTCTTCAATGGGTTGATTCTTAAATGGTTTGTGTTGAAGGAGGACCCTGTCAGTTCCTCTACCTTTGATCCTAGTCTGTGGATTCCTGAGTCAAGATCCAGAATCTCGTTCCCATCCATCACTGAGTCTAGTCTGGAACTTCCCCAGTTCTGCTGACATCTTCTTGGGAGCTTGGTACGGTTTTGTGTATATTTGTTTATATTGTATCTGTTTCTTTTTTTTATTATTATTAATATTTCATTAAAGTAGTTTAGTTTTTCCTAAACTCATAAATCTCTTTATCTCTCTTCTTCCACTCCTTGGAGCAAGAGGTGGGGTTTCCCCAAAGTGAAGACTCAGTAATATTATAAGACAAAATTTTATTCTAAGTTTGCTTTCTGTTTGTATTGTACTCACCAGGATTGCTCTAAATCAACAAAGACATGAAAAGATTTCCCACTGGTTGCTATATTTTTGGGTAAAGATGTAGCACAGAGTCTGCTAGGAAGGAGAGAAGTGTCTACATTTAGAGAAATACTCAGATGATTTTAAAAACATTTTATTTTTCTAGTATGATAAAATGCATACTTTATCAAATCTCCCTTGAATGTATCTTGAAAAGTTTCATTAATTGAACCTATAGATGTCAAGGCTCATGACTGCATTGTGAGTTTGATTTCCTTCAACTTAACATCTTTTCTTTTATTCTTACCATTAAGTTTTAATAAAAGGAACTTTTTAGATCTGCTATTAATTTAAGTTTCAGTATATTCTAGAATATTTTTAGATGGTAAATAAATATGACTTTTAGTAAATATGCTTGTAGCAATTCCTTACTTTTTAGCTGATGATGATTTAAAACACCTAGATTGCAAGAAACAGAAGTAGCATGTTTATAAATTGGGGGGGGGGGGGGAGTGGGGAGAGGAATCCTCCTATGACCATAACAACAAGTGATCTTTGTCAAAGCTTATGCTGTTTGCGTAAGAAGACAATAGTCACTTAGACTGGAGGGCTATAACATCTTTTTGAGAATGTGCCGAGACCAGACACAACCCACTGTGCTATGAAGTCTGAAAATGCAATTAAAACCAGCCCAGTGATGAGAGAATGGCGTTAGCTTGCTTCCACTGAAGGCCATAAACATCAAATATTTCAGCCAAGGGTGAAATAACATCCTCATAATTAACTAGTTTTAGGAGCTTCAGCACATCAACTGCACCTGGTATCCCTAAGTAATTTCAGAATGGCAGATCTCCCATAAAAATCATCTTTTTGTAAGATCACGAAAATGCATAGTTCCTGAGTGAGAGAAGGTAGAGACAGCAGTACCTCTCCATCATATTCCTGAAAGCATCATCTCACCATTCTACAGAGATTTATGAAGTACCTGATGTATATAGAAGCTCAGCACCAAGTCTACAACCTGCATTTCAGACAATATTGCCTCATGAGGGCGAAATGTCAACTTCAAAATAAAAACAATAAATCTTGAAAGGTAAAGACCATTTTTATGGTCCAGAATTGAAGTCCAGTTATGAGCAATCCGACCCATTAATTCAGTTACTTACATGAATACAGAACCAATGGATTTACTAGTACCAGTGTGCAGTAAATGCAGAGGCTACAATGTCACTGAATTATTTTTATGTGAAAGTAAAGTAACAGGATAAAGTCTTCTCTTGTAGACATCAGCTGCCACCAGAGATCTCAATACTAATAACTGATGGTGTATGTAGTGGATAGGTGCATAAATACCACGTATTTCTTCAGGACAAAGAACTATATCCTGTCCTAGTCATCATCTCACTTGTACATAGAAGAGAAGCTATACTCTTCTCGCATCTAAAATAGGTCCTTCAGTTTCAGTGCTAAGTATCTTCCTCCATATCTGTTTCAGCCTTAACCATTGTCGAAGACTGACTGATGACACCTGATTAAAACAGGTTTCTTTCTGATGGAATTATGTCAGCCTCCCATAAATGGAACTATTTTTTTTCCTTATCTTTTCTGGGTGGATCTTGCCTGACTTAAAACAACTGCCTTTTTTACAGCCAACAGTTACTGCATCAGCGCTTAATCAAGCAAGACTAATGCCTGTTCAGCTGCTTGCATGCAGTGAGCGTCAAGCCTATATCAAAAAGTCCTGTTATTAAAAATCATCCCTTTTACTTCATATTAATTACTGATCATCATTATAAATATTATATATTATATTCCTATGGCATAGGAAGAAGCATATAGCATCTAACTCTTCTTAGTATTAAGGAGACCACCTTTGTGCCATTAAAATATTTCATTATGAAATGTGTATTTTTCTACCACAGAAGAAATAATACAGAAGATGTATCCCCTCACAAATTACAGATTCTGCTATTGTTTCCACCATATTATCAGTACATGCTATGCTCATTTATTTTTACATTTCTCATAGTTCATATACTGATATCCAGAGGATAATGATTTGTATATGACTACACTAATAAATTCTATGGTATTTATCTGTATAAAAATCAGTTCTTTTTACAAATAGTATCATCAGAATGTATCAAAATCTACCTTTGACAGGTCTGGTTGAATTTATTCTAATTTGTAATTTAGGTCTATGCTTCCTCTTCCCAGTTTCTCGGGTCAGCATCAGGTCTTGTCCCAGCTCTTTTTCACTCTGATCAAAATTTATGTGTGGTTCTAAAAGTTAAGTTCCTAGACTGTAATACAGACAGAATAAAGTCTTCAGTTATTTCCAATTGTCACCTATCTTAGGCCTCTGAGATTAACCATATTACAAATGTAATTACTTTCCTATGCTCAGGAAAACAGAAAGTTGTAGTTTTATTGGTAAAAAAAAACTGAGATAAAATCATGGTATTTTGTACGTGGACACCACATCAATTTAGTCTAAAACCTGGGTTTTTTAAGCTCAAGCAATTTTTTTTTTTAAAAAAAAAGCAGGGGAGAGGTGGGTGTAAGCAAGCAATTATCTGCCAGTGGGACTTTTTCTCACTTGGAGAACTCGAACCGAGTGGCCTCGGTGGGAGGTACTTCCTTCTGTCACCTTTTGCTAGAAGACGAATCTACTGTGAATAATCTCAGGTCTTGTGCTTTTATAACAAGAGCTAATGAAGCATATTTGCTAAAGATCATATTCTGTAAGTCCACACATGCAGAATGCTGTTAATTAAATGCATCAGATTTGATCCACAATGTAATATAAGAAGAAAAAGTGAATGAAAATGGGTAATTGAAAAAATTCAAAAACATACTGAAACAAATATAAACATATAAATCACATTTTTTTCCAGACAAAACACTACTTTCATGAAAATCAAACCAAATTCATTTTGATTGATGCAAAATGATTACTTTTTTCCAAATTTTTTGAGAACCATTTATTTACATAGTATAGTTAACAATATTTTTAACATCCAGACTTAAAAAAAAAAAAAAGTCTATAAGAAATGCTATCTTATTTTTCCATAATGTTGTTTCAGAAAAGGCCACCTGGAACTTGCTTTTCACTTAGCAGATTTTCTGACCTGAAAATGAAGAAAATAAAAAATACTTTCTAATAAAGAAATACTTTCTGCTCCCAATTATTAAAATTGCCAAGAGAGGAAGATCTTTAATACATTTAGAAGCTCTGCCTTTTGTAGTGATTGTAAGCCATGAGTTTTTTATTAAAACCCGATTGTTTATTAAAAGCTCACTCTACCGAGACACTTGGGCACTCCACATGGTTTTGAAATCTACAAGCTAAAACCTGTATCCAAAGAATGATGAGAAACACAAGGCAAAAATACAGCAAATATTTGGGAAGATTATTCTCCTCCTTCTGTTCTTATTCTCTGCCTACTCTTTAACAAAAACACTTTAACATGGACTGTGCCAAAATTATTTGTTCTTTACCTTTAATTTTCAAATCTCTTTTCGCAAGTATTGTTTTATTTTTGTTTCTTTTCTAGATCAAAGAAATGAAATCCATTTATGGATGTATCATTTCAGTTTTTCATTGCAAATTATTACATTTCAGTTTCATCTGTTTTGTTGTAGGCTTAAGAGTTATTTATAGCTCTTTGCATTTCAAATGGGCTTTGTTATTATGTAAAGACACAATTTTAATATTTCTTTTTGATTGCAGAGTCATTCTATCTTCTGTCTCTTTTTTAAAGTGTCAGATCACCTAATCTAAGCAAAATCTTTTTTTTGTTATTTTTTTTACTCATGAGTCACTTATTTTAAATCTTCTTATCAAGCTATGCCAATATTCAGCCTGCAATTCTGAAACTTTACAAGCTGGTAAGTGACTGTCTAACCTGCCTGACAGGATCCATCCAAATCCAATTCTCTTCTCAAGGTCATGGGCATTAGGAGGTCTCCAGCATGACTTGCCTCTTTTTTGCTAGGACTCATTAAATATGAGATTTTCAAGATCTGCTGCAGTGGCTCAGTCTGAATTTCCCTTCCTAGACTATTGCAGGCACTTTTACTTTGTCAATTCCTAAACCTGATCTTTTTTGTTGTTGTGTTTATTTCTATTTCCATATATAACCACAGGAGGTTCAATTCTTTCTGTATGAGACTTTCCTGAGCAGACTTATCTCCTTGTGCTCCGCATGAAGAGCACAGAAATCTTAAGTGAAACACCTTGGACTGCATCCGTTAGCCAAGCTTATTTATCTGTGCCTAATGAGGACAGAGAGAACTGAACTTCAGTGCTGAGTCCCATCATGATGTGCCTGTTCAAACAAGCCAAGGTTGCCTCTAACAATCAGCCTCAAACTCTGCCTCTAAGGCCATCTCAGGTGGTGAGATTTTGCCTTCCAGTGCAGTTAGTGTCAGAGTACTAATTTGCAGGATACCTTTGTCTCCCAGAGGGATGAAAAGGCTTAGGGAGGCTTCTCTAATTTGAGACTTCAACCTTTTTGAAGCTTGCAGAGCTCTGTCACATAATGGCTTTTTTATTAATCCCAACAGTAGCATTGCTCCTGTGACACAGAAACCACCAAGTGACCTTCTTACAAAAAGGATTGCATTAGGAAACCTGCCAGCTGTAACCATTGCAGACTCCAACCCTTGCAAATACCCACTGAATCTAACATAGAGGATCTCTTTTTATTTACAGATATTATTCCTTTTAAATCGTGTATGCTCTCACTTTATAGATTAGTTGCCGGAGTGCTGTCCATCAACTATCTGCCCCTCTCACCAGCTGATGAACAAATGCAGCAGAAAATGAGAGCCTTATCTTATCTAGCAGCCCTGTCAGTAATGACCAATGAGCACAGGATTAAATGAATGGCTGTGGCAGTTCTTGTAAGAGATCAGTTGTAAGGAAAATATAGGAATTCCTGAACTGTGCACTCTCCTTTAAAGGCTGTTTTACTGTTGTGAACATTCAAAGGGATTCTCAGCTACAGAGAACCTTTCCTCTTCTCCTGCTTTTTGTTCTGCTCTTTGGTCACCACTTTGAGACTGTTTTCATCTATTCCCAGTGCCTCAGAGCTTTGTGACACTTTCATGGCTTTTGCCTTCTCTGTTTCTATTCCCCAGAACCAGGTATAGAAAAAGGGTGCGTGATTAGGGTTAATGTTGGTGTGTCTCTTCTAATCAGTGGAGATTACAGCAAACTAAACATGAGTAACTAGAGGACTACATTGCCCTCAGTTATTGACTACAAGAGAGGTGATTTAACTAAATCCTCTTCTTCTTAGCTGGTACTATGTATCATTATGGTTAGATTTAGACCTAGAAACAGTCACTCTCAGCTAAATCAAAGCAGAGTAAGAACAAGTATAGATATATGCAGTGTTTCAGTTAAAGGCATTTAATAGCTAAGGAAATCTGGTGTAACTTTCTTGTGTAGCCATGCCAGTGATAGGAGAAATTGCTATTGTAACTTTAGTTTCAAAGATTCCATTTCAAATTCTCAGATTTGAAAGGCAGAAGTAAAAATCATGACATCCTAGATTGATTTTCTGATTGAAAAAAAAAACATTAAGCACACCTAAGACTTTCCAAGATGAGCCCATAATATTCATTTGAATTGCATACATCTTCTGTATAAATATTCAGTGTTACACTGGTGGGCTAGATACTGCAGTTTCCGTTAAATTTTTCAGGCTAAACAAGGAAACTGTTAAATGCCTCTTGGTTTAATGATAGCTAAAATGACAGAAGGCCACAGTGTGGGAACTGTCAGATGTTCAAAGACTGGACTGAATGCTGCAAGCCAATCTGTATGTGGAGCTGCATGACAGAGATTGTCAGAGCTGAGAAAGAGCTGCAGAAAAAGAGGTATTCGTGCCATGATCGGACACAGACTATAGAGACAAATATATTTGGACCAAAAGCTGACAAGAAAAAATGATTGGTTCCTAATACCTTCAGAAACAGAATTTTGTAAGTTTTCATCAAAATTATCTAACTCCCAACATCTTTTCATAAAAACAACTAAATAGTCTCTAAGATATTGGACCCAGTGATGTAATGATATAGTATGAATGCAACAGAAATAGATATTGGAAAGAATACATGAATGAATCAACAGACATGTTAAAGTATACCTTTATGTTTTCCTTAACAATTAAAAAGTGTTTAAATAGCACCTATTTCAATGGCAATTGAAATTATATCCCCATATTGGGAAGTATAATGCAATTTTTTAAAAGATGAAGTAATTAATTTAAGGTGCTAATAAGTTGATGTAGAGTTTGATGTGTCTTTGGCAGACCCTGTCCTGTGGCTAGCTGAATGTTGTTTATTGTGCTTTTTGGTGATTTTTTTGATGACAATTGGCTCGTGTGGGTTTTGGCTGAAGTGCACAGGGTCTATTTAGTGCAGTATGCCAGAAGTAGAAGATTTTTTTAATGTGTATATGACAACAGGGAAGGCTCCTTCTTCATGGCTCACTGATGGTTTATCACTGAGAACCTAGGAAAAGGCTTAACATTGTTTACAAACCACATTCCTGGAAAGTTCAGCATTTGCATACAGGGTTTACAGATTTTGTATTTTGCTTTGAAGTTAGAAGAGTGGAGGGGAAGGAGAAAAGATAACTGAGACAATGCATGAATTAACCTGAAGAGACAGAAAGATAATTGCATCCAGAAGCCCTGGGATACTTTTTATATTCTGGTACACATGTATGTAGGCACATGAGGGATGCTGTTTTTCCACAAAGTGTTATTGGATACCATCTCTAGAAGAGAAAGTAGAAGAGGAAGTTTGAGGATAAGAGATGTAGTCTAGTCAGAGGTGACTGGTGATCACACTGGGATTTGAGGATATGAGGACAAGGTTCAGTTGTCAAATTCCATGCTCCCAGCTAAGACCTTTCAATGTATCCCAGTAGAGAAGCCAGGTGTAGCAGTACAGCAAAGCAAAATATCTTCCCCTTTTGCAAACCTTGGTCATTGCACAAAATAGGAGAAGGGTGTACCAGGATGGTGTGCATGGCCACAGTGTTGCAGGCATCACTACAGTGAGGGAAAAGGTGATACCACACAAAAAGAATTGGAGGTATCAATAATGAAAAATGTTAAGGTATTTTTTAGTTTGAGTACAAGCCATGCATTTAAGCTATGGCAAAAATTAGGTAGTTGTGTGATACGGGTTACGAATCAGAAGAGACGAATCAAAAGATTTTCTGTAATAATCTGGCTGCCAGCAACTGAAAATGACTAAGCAGCAAGATCACAATATACTCTTGATTCTGAGCCAATGATAAAATACAGATGCAGTTTTACATCTTATCAAGCAAGTATTTCTCACAAAGGTAGAAAATCTTGAAAAAACCCAGCCCTAAACACCCTCAAACCCCCCCAACTTCATGCTCTTACAGGATTTTCTAGAATGTGGAAAAAATACAAATAAATTTATGAAATAACTTGAGGCCAAGAGAGCCTATTTTATCAGGAGACATTATGAGAGCTCAGAAGCATAAGGATTTATCCCAGTGAAACAAACACTGAAAGGATATATAATTGTTTTCTATAAATACATTAGTATGGGCAAATTGCAGAGAGGGAGAAAAGCTATTCAGGATGAAGAACAATGCTGGCAGAAGAGCAAATGCATATTCAGTGGCCATGAACACACTTAGGCTGAACTATCAGAGAACCCTGAGAGCCAAAAGCGAGCTTACTTTATATGAGGCTTGCAAAGTTTATGAAAAATATTATGACATAAAAGCCTCAAAATCTGGGAGATTGGGCTAGATGGTCCCTGAAGTTCCTTTCAGTCTTTATTCCTATGTACACTAAACACAGAAATAGTTTGGAATTACAAAAAATAAAAGTAATGTTGTGAAAATTTGGCAGCTTCCTCTAGACATCGAATTTGAGCAAGCTGAATAGGCTTAAGATAAAGGAAAAGCTTTTTTGTCAAAGTGAAGTATGCAAAATGAAGTCTGAACTGCTTGAAGATTTTTCCATCAAAACAACATTCATATGGTAATTTCTTAAATTGCATTATTTTGTAAAGTGCACCCTGTTTCTGTAGAAAATGCTAAATTTGCATCAAAAACTTGAATCCTTACTTACCTTTCGGTTTTCAGTTGTTAATTTTGTGGGACACCCACTGCACCATTTCATGAAAATAGGAAGTACATGAACACAAAATAATGATAACTCAGGAATGTAGGTGATCTTAAACACAAGACAAAATTACTTACAAAATTAGTTACTGATTCTGTATTTGTGATTAAGGTGTGGTACATCTGAGCTGGTAGCAGTATGCCTGATTCTTATTCCCTGGCAGCATTAATCATATGATGAGTCAGGGTTAAAAATTATTATGTCCTCTGTCATAAACAGTTCACAGCAAATACTTCCACAAGCTACTGGAGAATAAACTGTATGTTCCCACCACCCCACAAAAGACAAGTTGTGCTTCATGAAGTCTGAAAATTGCAAATTAAAAGATGTAGAGCCAGTTCACTGTTACCTGAAATGTTACTGAACTCCAGGTGAGCCACTGAAACTGTGCACATGTTCTTAGGTGCTAGCAGCAGTGAGATGGTTTGAGTCATCTTTTAATCCCTGCATCGCATGTTCACTTGTATCACAAGCTGATATATGGTGCTAAAGGAGTGCATACAGGTATTTGCTGCAATGTTTGACATGGTAATCATGTCAGGTTTTTTAAGCTGATTGGACTGGGCACAGCCCCTGCTGGAGAGTGAAGGTGCTGGGCACAACCAGTTGCTGGGGACAGGAGCACATATGCCGCACCAGGCAGCTCCAAAAGAGAGACTGTATGGCTCAGTTAGAGCTTCCTATTTGGTTAACTTTCTGAATCCTATTAGACATTTTTATATGCATGTATATGTGAAGAGAGAAAGACTGAGAGAGTTGGGGTTGTTCAGCCTGGAGAAGAGAAGGCTCCAGGGAGACCTTATAGCAGCCTCCCAATATCTGAAGGAAGCCTACAGGAGAGATGGAGAGGGATTCTTTCTCAGGAAGTGTAGGGACAGAACAAGGGGTAACAGTTTTAAATTGGAAGAGGGGAGATTTAGATTAGATATTAGGAAGAAATTCTTTATTGTGAGGGTGGTGGATTTTGGATTTGCTTGGGAGCTGAGACATTACTTGGGATTTCTTTGACACGTGCATATCAACACTCACATTGCTGGATGCACTGTCATAGTCAGCGAACTAATAATTGGTAGAATAAAATAAACCCAGGAAGAGCACAGGCATTTCTGATGTGAGCATATTCTGTATTACCGATGTAAAAAAAAGTAATCATAGAGAAACAACAGTAATTAAAACATGACATGACCAGTTGTAAGACTGCCCCTTTCTCATGTGCCACCACTGAATGGGGCTATTTTGACACTGGTGAAATAGCAGTAAAAAAGACTTGACAGAATACCTTCTTGGTGGTGAAAGTAAGCAAAAACACCCTTTGCTGTTCTTTGATCCCTTTACCGACAGAAAAACAATTTCACATACAGCATTTGAAAATATTTAATATCTAACTGTTAAGTATTTTCATTCTGTAATAAAAAATCTTGCAGCCAGTCACTTGAAAACAATGAAATCATATACAAATAGTCATAAACGTATGTATAGAATTGAAAACAACTATTAGGTAACATCAATGGTTAGACTGAAGTCTCTAGAGAAAAAAATGTTATTAAGTAAATAGGGAAAATATATTCTGACTTTCCCAAACAAAAGTGACCATCAACTGTCAGTGTTAGCTGAGCAAGGAAAACAAGAGTTGTATTAGATGATCTCTATGGTCCCTTCCAACTCTAAAAATTCAGTGAAAAACATATTTCCTGCCAATGTGATTAGAAAATTTCATACCAAATAAGGTGTTAAACAACTTTCACATGATAGCATGTTGATAGCAAAGTCAGTCTGACATTCATTGTCACAATTCCAAAACAACCTCAAGAATTGAAGACGTTTTGGTGGCTTTCTCTGCACAAACAGGTACTGAGATGTAGCTCTTGCCCTGGTGAACAGAGGGTCTGGTCAAACAAAAGAGACAGCCCACTGGAGAATGGTCAGATATGGGTTTACACAAAGATTAAATTACTTTCAAAAGTCAGGCAGAAAATCTCTGAAAAAAAAATTTACATCTAGGTCTCCTTTAGCTTGACGTAAAGCCCTTTTAACCATTTACCCACAACCTGTCTACTTTTGTAATAAATTAAAGAGTAACACTTTCTTCATTCACTATAAATGCTGGTTATCTTTACATTTTTATCTTTACATTTCTTACTGTCTTCATTAATTCATGGACTTGACAAAATGACTTTTCAAAAAGTTGTTGATAATGTACGCATCACAGAAATTCTTGACTACACTCTACCACTGCATTATGTCCGTGAGACTTCCCATAGTGCAGTTGCAAAATTCACATTTTCTTTCTTTTTTTGTTCCTTCCCAGGGTAGAAGTATATGCAGAAAATCCTTTAATTTGAGGATTTTTATTTGCCTAGTTGGTGAAATTTGAGGTTCAAAACATTAGTTTGTTTTCTAATATATAAAAATATATGATATATATTTTTATACTACAGTACACAAGATTAATGAAAAAGTTTCACTGAAATTTTCTACTCCTGCATATGCCAGGTGCTTAAACAAAATATACAGACATACAGTGATCGCAGTGTGTTCACATGAGCAGAGAAGAAACTGGAGATAAAGCTGTATTTGAGCTGTTGGCATAAACAGGGATTTACTGACATTTCATTACTTTTGTTACATTTATGGACATTGAAATACTTAATACCCAGCTATCTCAATATTACATTAACTTTATTTTTGGCAGTTCACGTACAGTGTTATTGCTGTTTCATTATCACTTTCTGCTGTTACTCTGTTATTTAGTTGTTTTCAGGGGATGATAGATGTAGTGTTTGAGAAGTGACAAGCCAAATTTTCAAGTTATGTTAAAAATCAATTTATAGAAAAGCAGTAAAGATTACTCCCCTCTAATGCCACTTCCTTAGCCTTGAAAAAAGTAATTAACTGGTCTTTTAGTTTCTCTGGTGCTTTAGGCATAGTAATGGTAAGTTGATGAAGGAACAAACTCAGTGTGAGCACTCCATTCAGCTGAAAGATGCATATTTTGGTGTTAACAAATTTTACATCAATTTTACTTTGAATATGCTACACAGAGCAATGTAAGTTACAATTTAGTGTGATTTTTTTTCCATGTGTCTCCTATCTCAGAATAAATTGAAGATAATTTGAAGATGTTTGCATTTCTGTCATGAAGGGATATGCTACCATGCATTTCTGACAGAGCTTGATTGCGCACAGGGCAGTTACCACAGAGCAGATGACACACAGCAAATTCACAGCCATGCTTATATGGTGGCAATAACTCATACTGTACTTGTGTGATCTTCTAATAGTTTCCATGAGGAGCACAATTCTTCTATGCCATTTTTTTCAACTTAGGAGTAGAAGTAGTCATCTACAAATAAACTTTAATCGAGCAAATGTTATAAATTGTTAGTATTGTCTTGCTATGCATGTATTTGAACCAAATTGTTAGACTGACTTTATTTAAAAAAAACAAACTATGGATATCCATTCATCTTTACTGCATCTGGAGTTATAAAATAGAAAGCATACTTTAAAATAAAATCTTTAATTAAGTGTCCTAGCAAAGAAATTGTGTAGTAAATATGGAAGCAGGCATATAGCACAAAACAGCTCCAAAATAAAACAAAAAACCAACACTCCTTCTCCTCTAAAAAATCTATTTGGAAAGGTAAATGAAGATAGCACAAGATAAAAGTGTAACAAACTGTAGATATAGAAACTTTAATAGTTTCTTGCTGTGATGTCTTCTCAGACTGAGGACTAGAAATTTGCATACAGGTGGATTTACAGAGACGTAATTACTACTGTAGGATACAATATGGGGTAAGTGTCTTTTGTATGTGGATTCAACATCCAAATGAGACATGACTCCCTGCCTTATTGAAAGAAACAAATAACCCTTATGACAGTAATCCTCAAGAAGACTTCAAAAAGCTTATTTACTCATCCAAATTAGTTTAGTTTTCTGATTGACAGCTATTTGAAAAGATTAAACAAAACGTACGTAATCACAGCTTGTCATGGTAAAACAGATGGATGGTAAGACATCGTGCAATTATTCACTAGAGTTAAGTACACTGGCATTCAGGAGATAGATGCACCATCTGAGCTTCATGTTGCCCCTTCCTTAATCCCTTCACTGATATGCCTTATCAATAGGAAACTCTTTCAAAGCTGACCTCAATGCTCAACTCTCCTAAGTGTTTGATAATGCTATCTGCCATGATTGCTGTCTTCGCCACCTCCCTCCATCCTTGTCTACCTGAATAATACACCACAGTCTCCCAGAGCCTGTAGTATACCCTTATTCTTTAGGGGAGGCAATGTATGTTGGAGCCTTCTAGGAACTACTGCAATAAAATGGTAAAGCAATATTACAAGGTTATTAAGAAAAAAAAAAAAAAACCAAAACAAAACAACCCTGTAATCTAGTTTGGGTCTGGGGGCTTTTTGGGAAGATCTTTATGGATAAGTGAAGAGGATAGATGTGCATCAGTTATGCACAGTCTCTAGACCAGGATGTAGGTTCAGTCCAGAAGCTTTCTAGTGTAAACTGGAGGCAGCTTCACCAAGATCAATGAAGAAACCCATTGTCTATGGATGCCAGAACACCCACTGTTGAGTTACTTTGTCTTCTCACATTGCACAATTCTAAGCTGATGAACATCTGTTGAAATCAATGGTAAAACCCACATCAGCTAGATTCTCACCTTATATCTTTCAAGTATATTTTGATGCTCACGCTCAATAAATAGTCATACAAATCAGCTATGCTGTTCAGAAAAATAGTCATAAGTAACTATAACAACAAAAAAAAATGAATACAGCTTTTATTTTGTGTGCAGAGGATCCAATTTACAATATCAAATACTTGTCACAAGTACTTATAGCTACTGCATCCTACAGTATTAAATAATTCTCACATTATTGACCTCAATTAACAACACCAGCAACAAAAATAAAAAGCTAGCTAGAGTAATAGGCTGGTATAATGAGCTCCTATTTCAAAAAAATGGACTCTCCCCATTTTCCCTTTCTTGTGGTGGTCTGCATTTTCATCCCATATCACCCACCCTAAGATGTAGCTCTGCACCAGCATTAAAAATAGATTTCAGCAGCAGCAAGGCCAACCTTGGTGGTTTTAAAATTAAAAGCATAGCAATGATTTTTCCTAAAAATGATAGAGAAAGGATGACTGCTACCTGTGACCTTGTGAGCCAGGTTGTTTATTTCTGAAATTTTATTGCTGAGATTTAAAACTTTACAAAGTTTGCAATGGAAAGGATAGTATATTCTTAAACTTACTTGTAATGAAAGGTGTTATATGGCAGTGAACTCTGGTAATAGGAATAGTTTTCCAGCTTGCTGAAAGCTGAGAAAAATATCTGATTTAATTTGTTGCTTAAAACTATTATATACTTAAGATTACTGGAATTTCATTATATGCATGTTTGAATATAGTTTTTTCACTATAATTCTCAAATCCTTTTTGTGAATTGGATTCATTATCATTCTCAAATTCAGTGATAAAAGTATCTGAAAAACTCCTGGGCCATAAGTACCCTCCTGAAGGGTAGGCCTAGAACTAGAGCAGCCACTTGCTCCTTTACCCATGAAAAAGAAACCTTTGGATTTTGGTCCATGTGGCTATGGTAGGAAAAAACTTTGAAATACTGCCTTTGCAATGATGTGATAGCGCTCCATCTATAGCACAGTAATTATTTGCGGGCGATCTACTTATAGGATGGTGAGTCATCTTGCAGCTGAAATGAGAAAGCAGCAAAGTTTGGTGAGAACACGACTTCACTTATTCCTCATTTATATCTCAACAGAATTAAAATTACTTCTCCTGAAACATAAAGCATCTGGGAGAATGGATCCTTTTAACTGAGACACGCTTACCTCCCACCAAATACAGAAGACACCATGCTACAAAGGAGGCTGTAGAGATGCCTGTTTCTGTCATCACTTTCTCATGATTGAGTGTCTTCGTTAGTGTTCTTCCTTGCAAGTTCTCTTGGCTGTAACAGCAGTGGCTACAAGAATCTACAGAGCAGAAACAGCAGAAAGAAGGTCCTATGGTAGCACTGACCCCACTCTGCCTGCACTGAAGTTCTGACAAGAGAAAGAGTAAAGAACCTTCTTCCGCTTCAGTTGCCCAAGAGAAAGGACATGATGCCTTTGAGTGGATGAGAGTGATCCCATCAGCGTTTGCTCTTAGTCAACTTTCAGCTGCATCCCAAGTGAGGGTGCTACAGGGGCTATTTGGCACAACAGTGTTGGTTCCCCCCTTCCTACTCCCAGAAACAATAACCTTATTTCCTGAAAAAAAAAAGGTTATGTTGTGTTTAAAAATGTTTTCATTGAAAATGTTAGAATGGAAAATTTCATAAATCTTACTTTATTCTTTCTACTGAGAAATGTTGGCATTTAAAATTTCTTTCTAGAAAAATAATTTTTAAAAATTATTTCAGAATTCCTAAGAAATAAAAGATCTAGAATCAATTACTTCAGTGAAGAAGAGATGAAATTGCAATCACAATAAAGCATAAGGAATTCCTCTGTGTTCTTACTGTTGAGAAAAAATCTGTAAGCATCAATAAGAGGAAAATTAGGAGCTGCAATTAGCAAAACATATGCTTTGTCACCAGGTACATGACTATACCATTAAGAAAATGTTTATTAGCGTCTCTAATTATTTGCTTAGTACAAATATAAAACTGTGATGCATTCTTTGATTAAGTGTATTTGTGACTCATTTTGAACGTACAAACATACTAGTCATAAAAATAATCTAATATCTATGAAAGCCTGGTTATCATCTTTCCAACCTTCAGTGTTTACCCAAGTAACAAAGCACTCAGAACGGAATAGAAACATGTTTCTCTAGCTCTATGGGTCAGATTACAACTGTAGACATGTCAAAATATGCCACTGGGGAATGCCTCTACTCCAAACACTCATCCACCCTATGGACAAAATACAAAGATTGATTTTTTGTGAAGTCTTCCTTGCATTTCATAGGACAAAAAGAACCAAATTGAGGACATGATGAGGATCTCAGCTTTGCCTAACACCACAAGCAATAGAAAGACTGGTTCTTAAGAAGAGGAGAGGCAAAATAGCCCGAAGTTCAGAGATGGTGTCCGTTGTTGAGGGTGTTTTTAAAATTTGTTCATGTTTTCAGCCAACACAGGGAAGTGGCTGTTATCATTTAGCATTTGGAGGCATGGCTAGTGGCCTGATGCTGATTTCAATCACCCAGTCAGCGTGGCAAGGTACCACTTGCAATGGCTTGCAGCAGGAAGCCCTGATAGTCTCGGTACTTCACAGAAGAGGACATTTGCGAACATCTGTCTCAAAAACAAATATAAAGGTACAGATTTGCAAAACATTTGATATCAGGAATGGATGCTGCAGGACAATTATCAAAGCTTTTGGGGAAGGAAAAGTTAATGAAATGCAACAAGATTGCAAACTCCAGTTTATACATATTTATAGCTTGGCCATTGCAGTAGTAATGAGAGCACAGTAGTGGCAGGTTAGGACAAACTTTGAATTCCTGCATGGAAAATAGTCACAGCTTTGCCTCCACACAGATAATTATAGGAGGTAGGGTAGAAGCTACAAAATATCCAGTGTAGGGGCAGAGTTGAAAAAATGCTTTATGTCCTGCTTTTGGGTCTGTGCTGTTTCTGTAGAGCTATTATTAAGTTGAATGCAAGTCAGGGTCACAACCTAAGTGCTGAGGCTCAGCAAGCAGCTAAAGTACCCATGAGAAGGAGCCATCAAGGTTTGATACCATGAATATTCAGCGTTAACATCAGAATGGTGCTGGAGCTTGAACTTAATTTGGAAGACACAGACTTTCTCCCAGTTGCTCTGCTTAGCAGACACATCTACAGCCTGATGTCTCCAGGTGAAGAATGTTGTTTCTTTCTTGGAAAACATTTTCAAAATAACACATTGGATTACAGCACTTCAGGTCAAGGGCCATTATGCAAAATTTCCTAATACATGTATGCTGTGTCCGAGGTGAGGACCCAGTGTACACTGCTGACACTTTGCAACCTCGAGACACACAGCTATGGCACACTGATGGCTCACAGCTACCACAGAGGTCAAACCAGGGTTCTCACTGTTTATGGTTTTCCTCAAAAGGATGCCAACAGTGTCCGAGTGTTTCTAACCGAAGTAACTTTTCCCTCTGAGCTTTAGGGCAGAAGCAGTTCACTGAACACCTAGTGCTTAGAGCTTGACAGTAAATTGAATGTTTGAAGAATAATTCTTCTCTGCCACAGGGAGTCCAGTCATATCAATACAGGAAAACAAAAAAAAAAAAGAAAGAAAAAGAAAAAGAAGAAAAGGAAAAAAAAAAGTAATTCTGCTTATTTGCTGGTATTTCCAGATTTTTCTTCTATAGAAAACAAATCCCTAGCAAATCAAGAGACATTTGATGTAAATTGTCCAAAATCATTTTAAGAACCATTCTAAAGTAGGCAATGCAGTTTGGTATAAAGGTATATACATACGTCTGTACGTGTTTTCATGTGTGTGTAAGTTGGTATACGTTAAAATCACTTGCTTTCTTATTGCTCTCCTGTTATTGCAATATTAGCAGTGTCTTTGTGAAAATCATGTTTTTCTTCCAGTGCAATAGTTTCCTGATGTTGATTGGAACAGTCAAATTGTACAGCCACCTATGACATTACAATTTCTTGCTAAGTTGTATTATGACAGAAAATATTGTGCGTGAAAACCTCCAGCTGTTAGTGAGCAGTGGAAGTGGGAACTTGCTCCAGAGAATAAACTTATTCATGTCAAAATCTTCTTTTTAATAAAGTTTGAATAAGAAAGCATTTGATGCAAATCCAAAAGATAATGTCTATCTCAGCCTGATTTTCTTTTTCATGTTAGATCATCAGCATATTGTGGTAAGCAGCAGACTAGCTGAATTAATTGTACTTTCCTTTCTGAGCTGGAGGACTTCTTTTGCAGATAAACCTAGCTGATTATCAATCACCACAGCACTCTTGGGTGCTTCAGAGTCTGCTGAAGCACTTATTATGGTTTGCTTTTCTGTGAGAGTGGAATATAGACCAATTCTGTTGCCTCTTAGGAAGTCTTCGTTAGTGGATTTTATAGATAAAGAAATGTATCTATATAGTAATTTTAAGCATTTTTTTCCTGACAACAGTTACTTGAAGTGACAGATAAGTAAGATAAGCAGGTATTTTGGAATTAAAGAATGTACACATAGAAGATGTTACAGTTTCATTATTCCTTTTCCTTCCATGTGTACTCACAATAGAGTTCCTGTTTCAGAAGACATAAAGTGAAATTATGGACTCAGAGGCCAGGAGGTGCCTGCAGGCAATGCAGATGAGACCCTGGTCCCAGAGGAGTAGCAAGGGAATGAACCCCACTTGTTACTGGGTGAGTAACTGCACTTTGGGCAAGCACCATCCTACTATAGGAGCCATTTAACATCTATACTGAGGAAACAAAATGTTAAGGGGGAATGGCGAATGAAAACATTTCTGCAGAAGACGGTGGTAGTTTTCATAAGACAGAATGGTACAAAAAACAGGGCACTAGAGTCATAACTTGGAGTCCTTACATCGTTATCAGAAAGACAACCATATTTATTTTTTATTTTTAGAAAGTAGTTTCAACCTTTTTGGTAGTGGGAGAGATTATCTACCAAACGATGGACATTAAAAAAAACCTCCTCTATTAAAAAGCATTTGCCTTGGTGACATTACCAGAGCTAGCTATAACTGAATATTCTTCTGGTTTTTATTTCCAGAAGATGAAATATAAATTACTTTTAATGCTTTTGGTTTATCAGGCTCATGTTGGACTCATGTTTGGCAGTAAAGTCAGTTTTTTCATTAGTTTTGTTTTCCATAAATACTGTATGATGCATTCCATATATATCATATGCTATATATATTCATTTGTTTTATGCACTCCAGTTGCTAGAGGACAATAAGATTTTTATATTCCCTTTGAAAAGAATTCTGCCTCTGGTCTAATAGGAACATATCTTAAAGCCAGTGTTCCTGATCCTTTACCACAGCTTGTGTGACAGCTTTATCTACCTATTAAGAGTATACCTACCTGAGAAATTACTCTCAAACTGGAACATTTCATAGCATATTTTCACCTTTAATAAAAGGTGGTTTAGAGCTGCAAGTAGAGGTTACTAAAGCCTAAGGGAAAAGTACTTAATGCCATTTTTCTGCAAAATATATGTATTTGAATTTTTGGCAAGATCTTGGCAAAATCGTATTGCGACCTTTACACCCACTGCCCTTTTTTCCCTCCACCCCATTGACATAAAACTTTTCCATTCAGACAATTGCAGCATTATGGTGCTAATTACTACAGATTTTCAACCTGAGGAACTGAATTTTAAACATCCAGATTATGAGTCTGTTCTTGCCTGAGTTATGCAACATCAGACCTGGGCTTGATTTAGCTGCTGGCTCACACTAAACTGAGGAGATGCAGTGCTGTTTGTAATTCACAAAGGGAGAGTTCTACAAAAACACCCAGTTTAAGTACCCACTACAGAGCAAGAATGCAAAGATTTGCTCAAGGTGCCATTTTGGGGGGAAGAAATAAAAATGTGGATCTACAGGGACACTCAAATTAAACAATGCAGAGCACGGAATGGGGTTTTTAATAGCAGATTGTGACAAAAATAATATTCTGAAACACTGACATCTCGTGGCATGCCGTAGAAATAGCAACATTCTCCGGGGACGTTCTTGGTGTACGTTTCTAAATGAAGGTCAAGCAGAACAGATCATGCAAAAGACTCAAAATATATGAACATCGTCTCTCTCATTTAAAAACCAAAAGTGATAGATCAACTTTCTAGCTATGTCATTAAAAAAGAACAACATAGAATTAGCTTCAGAATATACTAGGGTAAATGCCACAGTAAATATTGCTAAGCTGAAATAGTTAAGAGTTGTTTGTAATTACTTAGGAATCATTTTTCCATTAACACTATTAATAAATCGGGCAGCCTTTTAGGTAACCACAATGGGATGTGTAATGCCAGTAAACTACGTCACTAACAGGTCACATAATTAAAGGGCAAATAATCATCCTGGAAACCATGATGATGATTTTGAAGTGGTTTCATTATGGGGGTACATTGCAAGGTGATTGCCATTAGGCTAAAACAGTAGTGCATTCTTGAACAAGGGGAAAATTATTTCCATACTGCTTACAACAAGGAAGCTGGTGTTCTGTTCCCACATCTTCAGAACCAGCCTCAGAGATTCAGGCAAATGACCTCATCTAGCATTTAGGTAACAGCAAAGTCCTTTTTTGATGTTTGGCTTTGGTTTTCTTTTTTGTTGTTTGTTTGTTTGTTTTGCGATTGGTATCACTGGAATACATCTTAAAGACTTTTGATCTTAATTATCAAAATATAGTTAAGTTGACATCAACCAAAACACCCCAAACTAATTACTTACAGTCACTTACAATCAGTTTTTATTTGGTTTTACAACCTATCTGCACACCCATTAGCTACACTTAATTATCTCTCTGGCGGTGCTATTTAGAAAGTTCTGTTAAAAGACCATGAAGCCATCGTTCTAGACAATTCAGACAGCTTATCTCAGTTATATTTTTATGTTGTTTATATGCATTTCCTCTCTTGTCTCTCTTTCACCAATCTTGTCCTTTGCCACTAGCTGCCTAGGACAGCATTTCCCATTTGGTTAACTTAATTCTAATTGAGATGATACCTTGCCAGCTGCCAGAAATTGGACTGACACAGGCACCAAAAAGATAATGACTATGGATTATGCTATAAATAAGTGTTTAGCATCACTCACTGCATGTAACCCAAACTCAATGTTAGTAAAAGAACATAAAGACAGACTATTGGGCAGAACCAGAAGAACAGAGGTTGCGTTAGCTCTGTCGGTTTTAGTCCAAATTCTAAGTCTGATATAGTAACATTGGTTTTGTCAACAGAAAACAGTCTGCTTTTCTCTATTCTGGAATTTTCTCTGCCACATGGAGAAATGAAAGATCATCATTATTTTATTATACGACTAATAGGAGCAAACAGCTAAATGTAAAAAGCTTGAAGTAAAACTGGGTAGGTTCCTTTAAATCCTGATGAGAAGAAGGAAACACTTGAAGTGGAACCAATGCTACCAGCACTGTAGAAACCTAGTTTTCTTCATTCACTTCATGTTATAAACTGGGAGTGCCCCAGATTTGTCACTAGCACCTGAAAATACAGAAACTATGGTTATCGAAGTCATTATCAAAGTCACTTTCTTTTATTTGTCTGTGATTAGCAGGAAGGTTGGGAATTCTGCTCCCTATGATCCTTACCTTCAAGATATCTTCAATGTACCTCAGAATAGTACAAAAACTATAAATATTGAAAAACAAGTCAATTATCTGCCAGAAGATATCCTTCTGCAAAGGATTCTTCATTTTTAAATTTCATAATGTGGAAATGACCTCTTTGGGCTGTTTTCCTCCACAAGTAATAGACACTGTTCTTGTTGGAGAAGAGTAATAATTAAAACCTTCTTGGAAACTAAAACTTTGAAGTTCCCACCAAGGCGACAAAATGTGAGAAATGAGTCATCATGATACTGGCTTAGGAACAGAAGAGCACTTTACATATTTATTCTCAGACTAATTAGCCATATAATCCTAGGCCTCAACAGCATGATTCATATTCCTTACATATACAGCTTAAAATTGGTCTTTTCACACACTTACCATTGCTATGTCTGAAAAAGAGACGTCCCTCTTCATGGATTGTTTTTTACTCCATTTATACCATCAGAACTGTAATATGTCTTTGCTCAGACTTGGAAGACTGTTGTCATTTAACCTCAGTCAGCAGATAGGACCACACAGCCACTCGCTCACTCCCCCTGGTTGGGATTGAGGAGAGAATCAGGAAAGTGAGAAAACTCATGGGTTGAGATATAGATTATTAAGTAAAACAAAGGCCACACACACAAGTAAAACAAAACAAGGAATTGATTCACTGCTTCCCGTCAGCTGGTAGCAGCTGTTCAACCATCTCCATGAAATCAGGACTCTTATCATGTGTAATGATTACTTGGAAAGACAAACACCATCACTCTGAATGTCACCTTCCTTTCTTCTTCTTCCCCCAGCTTTATATGCTGAGAATGACATCACAAGGTATTGGAATATCCCTTTGATCATTTGAGGTCAGCTGTCCTGGCTGTGTCCCCTCCCAGCTTCTGATGCCCTCCCAAGCTTGCTCGCTGTCAGGGCAGTATGAGGAGCAGAAAAGGCCTTGACTGCTTAGCAAGAACTAAAAGCACCAGTGCACTATCAATGCTATTTCTCATCTCAAATCCAAAGCATAGCAGTATGCCAACTACTAGTAAAAAAGTTAACTCTATCCCAGCTGAAACCATGACAAGGAAATAGATTTAAAGATTTTTTTTTTCGCCTAAACTAACTTTTCCACTCATAAAGTAAATTTTATTTTCCGTGCAAAATATAACCTGCCACAAAACTTCTCAGACTTCACAAAACTTTAACACAGAGTAAGAAAAAATAAACATTAAATGTTCCAATGAGCCCTTTTCAAATTTCAATGTGTTGATCAGAGGTCAAGTGAATAAATATCTACCTTGTTTCTATATTTTTCACCATTGCTCTAGCTGTCACATATATTTGAAATTTTCTCTTTGTATTTAAAGAAAATGCATACTTGCTGAATGGAGGCAATAACCTAGTGACAGATAACAGAAAATTTAGAGAGTCCCTAGAGAAGTTGAATGCACCCAGATCCCCAAGGTTGGATGAGAGTCATGTAAGGTTTTTTTTTCAGGAGAGACATGGAGGATCCAGATCAGCTTCACTCCATTCCCTGGAAAGATCACAGCACAAGCCTAATGGCAAGAGACTCTTTCTTTTCCAGGTGGTCTCTCACAGAACCTTAGAATTTGTCTGCTGGCTGTCAGAGGTCCAGAGACAACACTATTGAGCTACCAGTCCAGGAGACATCTGTAGAGGGACCATGTTTACAAGCTCTCTTAGTACAGTAGAATATGAAATCCAGTGTTGTTAAGTGTAGATGTAACTGAGAAATATATGGATTTTAGTGCAGCTAAAACCAAAATATTACAGCAGCTGAAAATCAGATGTAAGTATAGGAAATATGTTAGAAGTCTGGAAACACATAAAAAAACTTCTTAAAAAAATTTAAAATATAATGAATTGCAACAAAATAGGAGATAATGACAAACTGAACCACATGAATGAAAAGTACAAGTATTGAAAGAGGGGACATATTTGTTGCTTTGTTGGAACTTCTTGATACTTGCAGATTTTATTTCTGTGTCCTGCAAATCTTCCAGATGACTTGGTTTTCAGAGTACGTGTTGTTTAGGGTAATTTTTCATTTGGATTTCAATAATACAGAATATGCTTCTACTTCTGTCATTCGCAGAAGATTGTGAGCTGTTCAAGCTGAGCGAAAGAGCAGTGGCATAATGAAAAACTGCAAATAAATTCACTTATCTCAATTTCTCCTTTCTATTTCTTTTGTGTGTATCTATCCATAGAGAAAGAATGTGTACATACTGTTGAGAAAGAGGCATATTGATCTCTACCAGTGAATGATATGCTGAGATCACTGCTTAAATGAACATACCAACGAAAGAAAAATACATTTACAAAAAAGCAAGTTAAGCAGTATGCTACAAGGAAACTATCTCACCTACTTCCAGGTGAACTCAGAGTGTGATACCCTCAAGAATCTTCAATGTGAACTTTTGAGTGAGATGCACTGGAAGGACCCAACTTCTCTTCAAAGGAGCCCAGTGTGACTGGCCTAGTTAGACATATGCATCCATACTGTGATCCGCTTAAAGTTGAGTTCCAAACTGTCTACTGGTATCAGTAGAAACTTACATGCATAAATGCCACTGTAATACAACCCTCGTAAGCTTCAAAGATTCAGAAACAGGGTCTGATTGTACAAATCACTGAGACCCAGATCCCCAGGGTATCCAGACACTTATCTCCTGTTTAAGGGAATTAAACAGAAGGCTTCAGAGGGTGATGCTGAAACTCCTGCAGGCTTAATTTACATAAGTGCTGAG
Source organism: Limnodromus scolopaceus (assembly GCA_028565335.1). NCBI lineage: Eukaryota > Metazoa > Chordata > Aves > Charadriiformes > Scolopacidae > Limnodromus > Limnodromus scolopaceus. Next base: position 117,143,339 of record JAOXNO010000013.1, read on the forward strand.
GTTCATTTCAAGTCAGTGGTAGCTTTGGTCCTCAGCATGTCCTTTTCTCAGAACTTTAACTTCTAAATGAGTTTTAAAAGTCAGTCTTTCTCCACTAACCACAGATAAACACAGAATCTCTTCACAAATAATTTTCGTCCTGATTTGTCTTCTGCAGAAGACAGTTACTTAGTACGCACTTTATGATTTATGAAGTACATTTAGTTTCTGTTTTTCTGTTAAAAGTACGTTACTACTAATTATGCCTTAAAAGAAATAAAGCACACTCTCAATATCAAGTATTAAGAAATGAGGAAAAGTGGAGAAATTATAATGAAAGATCATTATTAAAAATGAAAACAAGTATACATGTATACACAACTGCATGGCTTTCTATAGGATCTGAGCTACACGTTTCGGCATTTCCTTTCCTAACATCAGCAACAGGAGTGTGCATATGTCCATTATATCCTCTCCTCAGTTTCATTACAGTAGGACTTCCAAGTTAATTACTAATCCTGTTCTTTCCCTTTTTCCTCCTCTTCATCACAAATTCCAATGATAAGACATTTACAGTGCTACTACAGCATGATAGAAAGCTCACACCCTTCCACCTGTGCACAACTGTCTTCCTCCTTTCCTTGTCTTTTCAGATAGGGCATCACTGGTAGGTATACCTCATCTCCTTAACGAATTTGGACTTTAAACAGGAGTTGTGTGGAGTAGACTTCTTTTGAGGTCTTTGTGAGACCCTTCATTCAAATTATTTATATGGATGCATATTTAAAGTCTCAAAGATTTGATGAAAATATTCCTTTCTAGAGCATCTGTTGAACATCAGGAAGATGCTTAATTATGAATTTGTTTAAAATGCAGAAGATTGGGTAAGTACATAATTAAGGAGTTATCATTCCCAACACAGTAGGGAAAAAAAATGGCTCTGAATTCCATTAAGTAATCAAGGATTGATTAAATAAGTCTAGCATAGTGCTTGGCCTATGAAGAGTATTGTTACAGAATTTTATGAGTCATTCATCTGTTTGGGCCATACAATTTGGTTCGAGTAAGAACTATGAGTTCAAGTGGGAAACACAATGAACACAAACATTTCACAATTTAAAATCTTTAAATTTATTCCCAACAGCTATGAGTGTTAGCTGATGCCTGCTGCAGATCCCAAAGATACCCATAATATTTGATTCTGGAAAACAAATTTACAAGACAATAATTAATATTCTTGTCTTTGAACAGGTAATTTCAAAGTAAAATTGGAAATCAGATAGGATATTTAACACTGGATAAACTTATTTGAATAATGCAACAGTTCAGAGATAACTTTAATTTCCTTTCAGGAAGAAAAGTAAACCAGAGCAGTTGCTTGTAATATACACTTAAAGGATGGAGAAAACAGGGAATTGGGCTTTTGCTTTAAAAAAACATTTGAAAGACTACAGGAAAATATTTTCCTACAGTACAAACCCAATTCTTTGTACACCTCATTGTATTTCCTAGCATAATAATAATGAATCTCTCAAAGAAAAATTTTATTGCTGATATTTTAAAAACTTGTACCATCTGACCTATTCTGAACACATAGTGAGTAATTTGCAATGTCATTGGCTTTTCTGTTACACAATAGATCTCATTCTGATTGACCACTATTTAGTAATATTTTAATAGCAAAAATTATCTAATTAATAATAAACACAAACCTTCTATCTCCAGAACTACATAAGGAAAGAAAAATTACTTGGGGATAATTCCAACCACTTTGGCTGCTACTATAGATTATTTTTTTCTCTGATGGAGAATGAAAGAAAAAGCTGGCTTTTTTTTATTTTTTTTTTCCCTGAAGAAAAATACAATCAGCTTTGCGTGTTAATAGATTATTCTTCCTTGACCCCAAGTCTGGCAATCACTTGACCCAGATCCTGGGAGCACCAGCAAGGAATCGAAGGGTGTCTGATGAGCAGGGGTTGGTCTGCCTGTGGCAGCTGACAAGGTTGCTCTCCCTGCTGTCCCCTTTACCCTCCATGTACGGGTGACCGACCTGTTTGTCAATCAGCTTGTAAACTGCCACAGTTAAGAGCAAAGCATTTTGGAGCTTACCAAAACTAGGGATGGTTCATCTTAAAATGTCATGTTGTAGTTGGTCCTCCTGTATCTGTGCAAGGGGGCTAGGGCAGACAGCCAGGGCTGTAATTGTCAGCATCTCAAATATTCCCCCTTGCCTGTCAGATGTTACAAAGTGGACCCTTCATGTCACTTTCATATTCAGAGGAAGGAGGGCCAAAACTCAATAAAATAGGTAGCCAGGCAGAAGAAAAATTGCTTCCTTACCTTTAGAGTATGACTAGCTGAAGTTCTTAAACATGGGATTTTACTTTAATCATTGTCTTAATAGACTTGCAAGTACTATAAAAATAAAAGCAAGAAGCTCTTATTTTAAAGGAAGGGGGTGGCTAGAATAATCCACAGAAGCTGATTTTAGGATAAATGTTTTTTTCTCTTTTGTCAGATTTTGGGTTTTTTCCCTCTTTTGAAGTATCAGAGAGTTTACAGATAATGGATCTGGAGTGAAGTAATTCAGTGTTGTAGGGCTAAGTCTGTGGATTAACAATAAAAAGAAGTCCTTCAGAATGTCTAGCCTCCACAACAACAACAGAAGATACAGAATTCCTCATAGAAGCCACACTTACCTTCAGTTCTCAGAAAAATCAGACTCTTAGAGGTGCTAATGGAGAAACCTCTTCCACCATCTTTCCCAAACTAGTATTAATAGGGCACTGTGATATTGTTCCAGATTGCATTTGCTTAATTTCAGTTTATATCCCTTGGATTAAAAGCCCACTTTCTCATACTCTGGGATATAATTCCCTTGTGTAAGTAACTACAAGAAGTTAATACTCACTCTCTTTGTTAATGAGCAAAACTGACTGAGCTGCATAAGCCTATAAGACTTGTTTTCCACTGCCTGCATTATTTTTGAATGCAAAATTTCTATGTGTTTAGGCTCATAAAGTTGGACTCCTTGTTCTGGCAGCAGTTTTATCAGTTCTGTAGTCAGCAGGAAGATCATTTCTCAACTTCTGCTTGTATTAAGACACATGATATTTTATTAGAGCCATTTAATCAGGCAATTAAATTCTTCCAAGTATTACATTACTCAAAGTCTCTGCTTCACCAGTATGTGCATCATCCACAGCCTCTGGAAACACAGAAACTCATTGTCTAATCTATTGAACTTGGCTAGAACAGGCACTCCTTAAGAGCTAGGACTAGCCCATTTTACAGCTCCATTAACAACTTTAATAAAACTGTCAGCAAGCTATTTTGTAATTCATGCAGCCTCGTATCTTAGCATTATTAATTGTGATTTAATGGGACATCTTGTTCAGTATCTTAGACAAATCCACTCATTTCACCCCCTGTTGGTTTTATGAAGCAAACTTGCAACTTTGCGTTTATTTGACAACACTTTAATGATTTCTTTCATCTGCCTTTTCAACAGCCACAGCTGAATTATGTCACAGAAAAAACCTTGTAAAATAGGTACGTGTATTTGTAAGTATCAGTGTATTTAAAGGGGTATTATTCTTAATTCCAGCCTAATAATTTTGGTGTATTTTTGTATGGAAGAAAGATGTTTGTTTTTACTGAGGGAGAAAAGACAGGAAGGAAATTTGGGGCAAAACCAAGTGAAAGACAATTAGATCAAGTATCCTTGCAAGATCACCGAATGGCTTATCAATAGGAAAGAAGCAGTTTCATAGAGCAAATAGAAAACCTGTACAGATGGGTCACAGTGTGAAAGTAACTGAGTAACTGTTAGAACTTAATGCTTTCTCTGCTTATTTACTTCAAGGAGTTGGTTGTAGGCTCTGCAGGAGCAGTCTAATAAGTCTCTGTTTCCCAGAGGTATTTTCAACAGATCATGGTTTATACCAAATAAAGCTCCTTTATCATTCCTATGCTGATAATCCCCAAGGGCTTTCCAGGAGATGGCTGTCACCTCTATACAACTAATGACTGTTATAACACAATCTCTTAGAACAAAAAGTAGTGAGTAGTGTCTGCAAGAACTACTACAATAACAAAAGATTTTAAGAATCAAAAAGCACTCACAGCAGTGGCCACTGCCACTACACACAGAAACCACTATCTTTATAGATAGCAGGGTCAAAAAAGCTGGGACCTAATTGGTTTTTAGAACAAATCTCAGTAGTTTCTACTGCTTGAGCTTCCATCTGTGAACAACTCAGGTCACAGAATCACGTCATTGTCAATAACCAAATGGTAAACTGACCAGATCCTGGCTTTCCCTTCAACTCCATTGTTCTGGTGCCCCTTGCCAGGGGAGCATCCTCTTCCTTCACCTGTATTTCTAGGTTATCAGTTTATGTTCTCTCTTACTTATTCTATAGATTAATCTTCAGATTCTATCTCTGATATCCGCTCTAGAGATGGCTCTTGTCTCTCTTTGTCAACAGCTGAAGGGCCAAGAAGTAACCTTTGTAAGAGCTTAGGTTTACCCACTTTCCCCCTACCCATCAGCTGTACCAGGCAACTGGAGTCTCTTGACTGTCTAAAGAGGAAGTAGATTGTGGCTGAGCTCTTGCATTTGCTCTTATTCTTCCGCTATACCACTGCTTTGTACCTTGGGCAAAGTACATACCCAAACTCTCTGTTCTATTTCTTGTTCCTGTTTCAGTATGAATTGTCTTCCTGAGCACTGGCCATGTTTCTGTAGTTCACTTTTGCCTCTCCAGTCTGTCTGCTGCTCGTCTTACATTCAGTCTCCAGATCAGTTCTAAGGAGATATTTTTTTTTTTTCTACTATAATGCACCAAAATAATCTTCTAAGAATCTTTTTTTTCCCCCCACAAATATGAAGGTCAGGTCTCTAATTTCAGTTGCTGCAACCTCCTCTTATCTCCGGTTCCTTCTATTGCTCAGATCCATTAGATACTAACAAACAAAGAAAAAAATCCTAAAATTATCTTGTCAGTCACACTTACAACACTTTGTCAATCTAAAGACATACCTATCAATTCTTTTTTCCTAGCATAAAAAGCTTAAGTTTCTTTTCTTCACTTTCAGATCACTGTAGAAATATTTTGCTTCTATTCTGTACATTAAAACTCTTATTTATACACTGGCACAGGGCTAGGACTCGGTTTGTCACTTCACAAATACCTGTTCTATTATCCATTACAGTATCCACTGAGTATGGAACTAATAAATTTCACAAATAATTTAATGAGGCACCCTACCCCCCATTTTCTTTTAAGTATGATTTCAATAATCATTTTGTGGAAGATTTCCATTAGTTACCTTGAGGTGAAAAATTATATATGTGTATTTGCTGAACTTTACTAAATATGGCCGTAGGTATAACATATGTGGATATATGTGTATGTACATATGTACGTATATACATTCATGTTTGTTCATACATGAATACGCATTTAAGTATATACATGCCATACACATATATGTGTAGACACTTCTTTGTGTCTTCCCACACTTTTCACTGTGCTGCTTTCCGTGGAGCCAGGAGAAAAAGGAATAGGATCACTATCCATGTTTATCATCAGCCCGCAGTTTCCCTTGAGCCCTCTGTTCCTTGTCCTTTCAGTTCTCAGCACTTCAGAGCACAGATCATGTAATACTACATATCTTGACACTGCCTAACGTGGCAGTGACCTCTGGGTGTTACAACAATATAAATAATAGTAACAATGCCAATAGCGACTGAGAGAAAATAATTTCAAAATTTCTGATCCAAGCAACATGAAATGGACGAGGGGCAATGGGCACAAGTTGGAACATAGGAGGTTCCACTCAAATATGAGAAAAAACTTCTTCACAGTGAGG
>JAOXNO010000013.1:117161854-117182176 GCA_028565335.1 Limnodromus scolopaceus
CCAAGCCTGTAGCGCTGCCTGGGGTTGTTGTGACCCAAGTGCAGGACCCGGCACTTGGCCTTATTGAAACTCATTCCATTGGTCTCATTTCTGTTTTGTGAAATAGATAACCGTTTCTGACTTCTGGAATCATTTGCATAATAAGGAAAATGTAATGCACTGTTACAGTTGTTAATAGTCCAGGTTTTAAGCCATCATTACATATGCATTACATATTATTGCCTAACTAATGAATATGCAAATAAAGATTAAAATAATGAGTGCAATAGTTAAGAATGAATCTTTACCTACCTTGTCTGAGTTAAAGTGAGACTTCCACTGTTTGCAATGAATGTAACAGTCCAACTACAATTGAATTAATATATTATAGTCCTTAAAGGACTTCCAGGCTCACTATATGAACCAAGATTAAAACAAGTCCTGCAATTCAGAATTTCACTTTGCTGGCTTGTGTTGTAATTAACAAAGAAAATGGAGAAATATGGCTCTAAAAATCTGCCCATCAGTAAGCAAAAAAAAAAAAAAAAATTATTCTGAAATCTCAAACTTGATACAGATTGATAAATTAACCATTTTAGATATTATACACAAAATAAACACAGTCTAAGACCTTTGATCCCTGTGTTCTTAATTCTGCTTGTATCAATATTACTAAAAAAATACTCCTGAAGGTAATAAGGTAGTCAAGTCTCTTCTGACTTGAATTCTCCTATGATCCTCTTTGAGATGCTACACATATACACACAATTTCAGCAACAGAATATCAATAATAAAAAAAGGTTTATACTAGAAGATTCAGAAAAGGGGATAGCAATGTGTTATCTCTTCTGATTTTTAATAAATCTCTGTCTTACAGGTGGGAAGAAAAAAAAACAACCAGCCGACCACAATCTCCCACCTCACAAATCCTCATAGAACAACATGGAAAAAGGTATTGGCTTTCAAACAGATGCATACTTCTACAACCTTAGAGCATACAGCACAAAATAAAATTCAGCCAAGAAATGTTGGCTCTCTGGTAGAAGTGTACATTCAACACTAACAAATCAGGAGCAGCAACTATGCAGTAAGACGACTATCTTTATGGAACAGGAACTCAGTCCTGTGACTGTTTCTGGTTTTCCTAGTGTTTACTCTCTTGGTCCAGTATGTTTTTTGCTCTTTAGCATTTTACTGCAAGATTTTTCATTGTTCTGACCACCCCTACTGCCTATACTACTTGCATTTTAAAGCTATCTTCACTTTAAGATTTCCCGTTTTCCACTCTTCCTTGTATACTAAAAAAATAAAACTATAATAACATTTTTGCATGTATGTATTACAGGATTTCCTGGGTTCACTAAGCGTACTGTGATCTCACAGCTGAATACAACAAGGATTAACTAATGCACTTCATATTTTATTTCGACTTTGTTGTGATGTCCATACGCTCTGGAAAAGAAGCTCACACAATCTATATTTAAAGAAAAAGTAAGTATCTCTTGTCTGAGCTTTCTAGTTTTCCTTTGTGCAGAGTTGAGTACTTGCTCTGGTTTTAAAAGCTCTTCACTGTATTTACAGAATGGTGCGGAAGTTCTTTCTAGTGAATTGTTAGAAAAACCTTTAGAAAACTCTTCAGATACATCCAGTCATCCCAAGATAATTTCTGCTGCTGATTCCAAGCATGATACCTCTCTGTATGAGTGAGACTGGCTAAATCTTCAAAAATGCCCCTGAAGTTTGAAGACTTTTCTGTAAATTGGCACCTGTGCAGCACTTCAGCGTTGTGCTCTTCTTTCTTTCACACCCCTTGTATTTTTCTTGCAAGGTCGTTGGTCTGATTCTCTCTCACACACACAAACACAGCTGCAAACACCTTCTGTATCATTTTTATCAGCCTACCATCCAAATTATGAAATTTTTCACTAGCTTTACAGGCATCATCGGCTCCTGACACCTCCCTGCCAAGTATGAACCATCTTGATTGCACCATGGGAAGGCACTGGAAGCAGGGAACATGACTTTGTCCATATATAAAGCAACATATAATACTTTCAAGTACATTGTTAATAAAAACATCATTGACTTAATATAGCAACAATTAAAAACCTAAAAACTGAACCCTTCATCCCATATTCAAAATTTTAATGTCAAAGTTTATGGGTGATTGTACTATGTGACATATTAACTATAAGGTTGCAAGTCTTCTTTGTTTCTAGCCTATCTGCCCATGATAATTTCTGTCACTGCTTCCAAGCATGGTGCTTCTTGCTTCATTAGCTCTATCTTCCAGGGCAATTTATAAAAAAAAAAAGGTTTTTTCAATGTATTTTTTAGAGCCATATGATGATTTTTATTTTCAGTCACATAGCAAAACCAGAAATGGGACATACTTGCTTCTGAAGGGAGAGGTGTCATAAGTGATAGGACTTACCCCTTGTCTGAAAGAGGTATTAAGATATAAAAGTCAATAGGCATGTCTCAGGGACCTGCTCACTTTAGCAATTACACGGATCATTCTTAGTGAGCCAAGTGCAATATTTCCTCAGAAAAAAAAATAAAAATCTCATGGTATAGTTCCAAAATAATAGTTTAACAAACATCAGAACAGTTTCCAGCATGAAAGCTATGGTAACAACTCCTACAAAAGCATTTTGATGTGGACTTAACATTCAGATTTAGCTTGAGTTAACAACTGGTTACCAACTGGTGATATGGTTTAGTGATGTTTTTTTATCAGTTAGGTTGATGGTTGGACTTGATCATCTTAAAGGTCCCTTCCAACCTAGGCAGTTCTATGATTCTATGAACTGCTGGTAACTGCTACCTGGTAAGTACTTTTTGGCAAGATGCTAAAAAATTCCCCAACCACTACGTGAACAACAACTTCTATTTGCACTCCCAGCAGAGCAATGATCTGCTTATCCAGCTCTTATTTCCCTCAGGGAATGAGCAGGGTCTGACACCCCTGTTCCCATGGGGACCTGCCTGCCTTTGCCAGAGGCCAGATCCTCGGAGGCGTGGATATGGAACCCAGGACCAGGTGAGAGTGTTGCTGTGTGAGAGCGAGCAGGGAGCAGACTGTCGGCTGGGGCTGATCCCAATTGCTGCCATGGGACTTGCTGTGCAATTCTTGTTCAGATACTGTAGGATTGTCCCTCTGTTCTGAAAGGACACTGCCTCTGCCTGCCTTGCTGCCATGCTGCCTTCCCTTGCAGAGCAGCCCACTCTTGTGGCCCCTTACACCAACTTTTTCCAGCGATGCTGACTCAGAGACATTTATAATGTCAAACCTTTCAAGTAAGCAGAAGAGGAGGCATGCATTCTCAATTAAGCTTTAAATTTGCCTTTCTCAGGAAGAATATTGTTTTTTTAAAAATACCTCTTCAGAGCCTTTGCATTATACTTGATGATTCAGCTCAGGAGCACTGAGTAATGCAGAGTACATTGTGCATCTCAGGAGCTGTTTAGAAACAGATTGCATATATGAAATATGTGGCTTTTATACCACCTGCATTGATATAATTGCCTCTGGGCCATTGATTTCATTTTAAAAATCCATTACAATTGATTTTATAGTTATATAAGCCATGAATACAGAAGAATATCTGGCTAAATCTGTTTATCTATGAAAACTAATGCTATTGGCATGAAGATATTCCAGGTATGAACTATCAGAATCAGCACATTTACTTAAATGTCCAGAAAGTTGTCTGAATGATTCTCTTTACAAGAAAATGACATGTACAGATGAGTATAAAATGTCTTTTTTACTTCACTTGCCTAGAGCAACACCTTTGCCTGCTTACCTTACATGATCTAGTTCCACATGTAGTTGCATAATTTCCATAAAGTCAATGATAATATTACATAGAAATATGTCACTGAATAGGAATAAATTAACATAGCTAACCCAAGAAATATGGAGCAATACCTTAAGTGCTGAGCTCTATTCTCTGATGTCTCATATAACTATGCCTTAGACTTCAGAAACTTCTATTTGCCACAAGCCACAAGATACTTTCAAGAGCGTATAAGAAATTTCTGCAATGAAAGACCATATAGCATTATGGCCTGAGGGGGAGAGCTGAGGGACATCCTCAGTATCCTAGATTCCTAAATTAGTAGTAGGTGGCCTGTCCAGTGAATACATGAAATACATTCTGTTTTATTAGTAATTGGTTGTGTGCTCACAGTATCAGTAGTGCCACATAAAGCATACATGGCCTCTTTTTGCATATGTACTTCGGAATTAACTTAAATCAAATCAGGTTGAGGAACTGAACTGAGAAGTGACTTGAAGGTCTCCTGACAAAGGCTAGTGATAAATGATAATGTACTTAGTTATGAGAAGTTGAAATGGCATATATTTCCAGTATTCATGTTAAATTTAGTTTTGACATCTTCATTTACATTCTGCAAGGGGGAATAGAAAACACATTAATGAAACTGACAGCTAAATTGGGAAATGTTGCAGCAACGACAGAGGAATTACACCAAGTGAAATAGGGATTTGAAACAGAAAATCAAATATGTTCAGAAATTTGCAGACCAAAACAAATAGGAATTTAACATTCCTTCCTGCCCATCCAAGGAAAAACTGCAGCAGAAAAAACTGAAAAGTATCAATTGCCAAGTCTTAAATAGTGCGTTATATGGAGGTAAAGATGGTCAAAATTTTTGCTGCTGGAAATACAGAAACATCTACCCATGTGTGGCCATTCATCACTGTGGCTTTGGATCACCTTAGCTGTCCTCATATAGCAGGAAAACTATATTTTGTCTTATTTAGTTAGAGCAATAACTAAAGGTAACTAATTTCTCCAATTTATGTTGTTATATCCAAGAAAGACATTGAAATGTGAGACTGCGATGACTAACTGATGAAGAATACTAAAAGAATCAAAGGTGTGTGCTTTAGGTGAACAGTTAGTCTGGGAGGTCATCAGAGCATCTGAAAATGTCCACTGAGGAATATCAAGGAAGAAGGAAGTTCAAGTTTCTACAAGTAGGTACACACATCAGGGAATAAATTGGATAAAGTTATGAAACTGAAATTCAGAACCAAGTCAGTACTTTCCACCAGTGAGATCCGTTAAACTTTGGGAATTGTCTCTCAAAGAGAAGTAATGAGATTTCCATTACTCTGACCAACTTGCATTAGACGAGCCAGTCCAATTTTAAAACAGGGAATAATTGCAATGGCAGAGAGATGGACTAGATGGCTCTAAAAACTCCTTTTCCAAACCTGGCTTTTACAACACAAAGGAAATCATCCAGAAATACGGATTGCAATGGGAAATGTCTTCTTCTTAATGGTTACAAATAAAGGTGTTTTTCAGATAACGTCCTCTTCCTTTTATTTCTCTGCTCTGCCTGAACATTATCACATGTGTTTTTAAGAGAAACTAATCGCATACACTATAAAAGAAAAAATAATACAGGGAAAAGATCACTGAAAAGAAACATGCTATGCCTAAAACTGTAAAATCACGTCACATAAGCAAAATCAACATGTTTCTTTCCATTTAAATCAGTTGTATACAATGCAAGTGAAAATTATATATATCCTACTCAAATTCAAATGATGGTAAAGAAAGCAAGAGAAGCTGAAGAAAAACAGAAGGAAAAAAAAGAAGAAAAGCAATGCAGTCAATCACACACAAATTTAATTTGTTTAGTGTTACAATCCACCTAAAACCTCTCAATATCAGATTATTTATGTTATTATTTTTTTTTCACTAGAGAATATTACACTCTACTGGGAGGCCAATGACTACTTTTGGGGTTGGGGTGGGGGGGATAAAGACATTTCATTCACTTTTGAAAAGTTATATTTCTCTCTTCTTCTCATTTCAAATGCATAACAAACTCACTATTACACAGGGTAATGAGAAAAATACATTCCCTCAAATTCTATGTGAATTCCAAATAAGTAATGGTAGGAAGAAACTCAAATTTGGGAAGTTTGCTAACATTACAGTCATATATAGTAGTTTCCAGTGTCATTGCAGAGAATAATGCTCAAAGTATTGTTCTGGACGTGTTTGCTCCCCTTCATTTGGTTAGGCGAATTTGCATTTTTTTACAGCAAAATGTTTTTTATAAACCTTTCTTCCATGTGTCTCAAAGATATTGATAGACTGTAACTTCTGTATTAGATACTATCTAATTTTTAACGTATTTCATGTAGAAAATAGGTGAGGTTCTTTACCCCAAGCTTGATATTATGGTCATTTGAGTTTCTTCAGTAGGAACTACTGAAAAATAACTACTCTATTTTGTTAAGTAACACATTTACTAGAAACTGTGCTGGGATCATATTAGATCACAAATAATGTGAGTGAAATCCAGTAGTTTTTCTGACTGGATTCATGTGTGGTTTTGTATACTTATGGTTGTCTACATGTATATATGTATAAAGTGCATAGATATGTGTATGTATAATAATAATGTAATGATAATATGAATAATAATGTACTTAATTATGTTTAATAAGTATGTATGCTATATATATATAAGGCTTAAATATATTACTAGCTTAGCACCAACCTAACTACCCAGGTATCACTATATTTTATTGCAGAATCACTGCCAATATTATCACTGATTTCCATAATAAAATTTCTGCCTCGTCATCAGCTCAGTTATCTCAGAATAGGTTTGGAGATACATAACTATGACAGCAAAGGGATTTGGATAGAAAGCGTTCCACATGATGGACACGTCAAACTAATTCTTGAATCACGTTTTCTGATCTTCAGAGCAAGAATTTGAAAATGCTCAGTGTTACAAAGACATTTCTTGGTTTGTAAGCTTGAGGAAAAGGGGGGTCATATGCAAGTCTAGATGCAAATGTTGGTTTTATATTCATGTAGTGCAATAATTGTGTAAGCTTTGGCATCACTCCTTTAAGCTCCAGTAATCAAGAACCACATAAACATATGGTTAGCTACATACATATTCCCATTTAAATATGCATTTATGACCATTCATTTTGGCTGTGCTGAAAAAAATGGAAGAAAAATATGCACAAAAATATACCAGCCACTCAGCTTGTAAAAGGTAACAAAGAGTTTTGCACTCTCATCAGCTATTTAGCAGGTTATTCCTTTATCTGAAGAAAACAAAGGGATAGCAGATCATTAAAAGAATGATAAATAAGGAACAATTAATCCACCTTAATGCAAAAGATTTAACTTACAGCTTTTTCAAGTTTCTCTATCTTTTAAGCTTTTCTGAAGCTTCATCAGATCCTCCATCTGTATAAGGATATGATACGGCTTACTATTCTTAGCATCAGCTTCTTGATCCCTCTTGGGCTAATCTTTGGAAGATGCACACCGGCATTATCAAATAGAGTGTGAGACACCAAAGAGATAAAACAACAGGAAAAAAAGTGATATTGGAGGCACATCCCCCTGTAAAATTGTGTTAAGAAAGGAAAATTTATGAGGCAATGAGAGAACCACAGACTAACACGCACAGTGTCATTGTTAGACAGCTTGAGTCATAAGTTATTAAAATGTCTAATACTTATCCTTTACAATGATAATAAAAGAGAAGCGTGCTCAGTACTGGCATCTAGCATAAACTCAAGCTATTCAGAAATCCTATAAATCTACACGCTGTTTACCATGTTTCACGCATGCATAAGGATGCACAGGCCTAACAAATAAGTAAAAAGAGTATCACAGAAAGCATTTCATCTTCAGGAGTGCACAAGGTATTTATTGATGAAGACTACAACATAAGCCACTATGAAAAAGACAAGTAGATACATTATTTTTGCTACAGGCACAACGTACAAAAGCGTCTCAGCTCTTCAACTTGCCCAGGTTGTGATCGGAGGGTAGATGATCCATTTCTATATAAGAAAGCAAGTACTTGATCATTATCCAAGTACTTGAACATTATCTCACCAGACTGTCTACCTAATGAAAATTACAGATATCTAACAGATTTAGCTAAGAACACACAAATTACTATCAGAAAGAATAATTTCAAACCAAACAAAGCCAGGAATGTTAAATTAAATTCACTGTGGTGAAGATGATTGATCACAATTTCTGTTGTATTAATCTTGAGTGGTGAGAGACAAAATTTAGCCACAATACAGAATATACACAACTATCTGAGTTCCACTTTAATTTATAGTCTCCTGGTTTACAGAAGAGATTTCTGTCAGCTAACACGGGTCTATGAAAAGGGGTCCCTACACTGTGCGGACAGTGAACTACAGCAGTTTAAAAGCTAAGCCCTTTATACAGAAGAATGTATTAATCGTGTTACAACACTTCCGTTTTATTTATGGACATACTGTGGAAAAACAGCTTTCTGTAGAGATTTCAAACTGACTAAGATTTAGACTGTTCTTCCTATATAAGCATGTTCATTACAGCCTGTGTGCACATTTATGTGGTTGAACTTATTAGGAATATATCAAATCATCTACAATTTCATTATAAATATTCATACAAACATTCTTACTACGTAGTACTTACAAGAACCCCATAAGAGTTGGGGTTGAGTGAAGTACCTCTCCAACTTTCCAACAGATGATCTTCTGGACTGCTGAAAAAAGAAATATTCTTCTCTCAGGTGAAAATATCATACCTTATTGTCAGTCCTGGACAAAAATGACTAACACAGAGCACTTGATCTGGGAAATATACCTTTGAATCACTAGATTTTGGTATTGCCAAAGTATGGCTTATTTTAGGTTGAACTCCAAATTAATCACTCAGTGCAGAGGATCATGATTTGAATTCTAATCCAACTGCAGTAAATACAATCATCTACATTTACAATTATATTAAAAGCAATCAGTGATTTTATATTGAAAGAGTTTATAATTTGCATTAAAATATCTTATGTGATGTTAATCTTGGATTTTTGAGAACACCATGAAACATATTTCAAAACTTTCTTGGTCTTTGAAATCAGTGAAGAATATTGTCTCTTCATTTTTTTTTTTGGCAAAGATGACTCGATCCTATATCTTGCAGCAAACATTAACATAGAAGATAAATTTCTTAATGTGTGTCTGTGCTGGAAACCATATATATCTGTTTGCACCATGTTGAATCAAACAAAGGTTAGCTTGAATTTAGTTATCTTGTGTAACAGTAGCTCTGAAATTAAATTACTATCAGTTTCATCATGGGCAATTATGACTTGCAACTAGTATGCACATCAGTGCGACTTCACAATGGCTTGACATTCCAGGTAAGTTAAGGTAGCTTGAAAATAGTGGCCATTTGTGGTTGCAGTACAGATATACTCTCAGAGCTTATTGTGACTGTTACCCTGATGGAGGGTGTTCAGACTCTACTTCTACTGCAGGATAGAGGAGCATCCTGTAGTCCCGCCTGGACTGCAGGAGGAGCACCAGGTACATACCACTCCATCTCCTCCTCAACCCCTTCTTGCAGTCTGATTCTGATGGGATTTCCATCAACTTCATGGAATGAGAAAGGATATGTAACATGTACTTCCAGGTCCTGACCAGTCAGCGGCAGAACTTAATGAATATACATATGAAACTTAAAGCCCCTTAACCTATCTTCGGTAAACCAGTCAACTTTTTGTGAGACAACAGCACTGAGGAACAAAGCTGTGGTGCACGGCATGGATATGCTTCACTTTTTCAGTAAGACGAGTTCAGTGTTAAACGCTTATGGGTCCCTGACAATTTCTCTTTGAACGCCTACCTTTACTGTGATGTATGTTGACAGGAGTCAGAACAGAGGCAAAAACAGATCTGCTGGAGTTGTTCTCAATATTAAAAGAATCCCTTAATTTTATCTACTGTAATTTCAAAGACACAACATTCCAGAGGTTAACAGAATGACACTATGCAGAGCTTTCATGGAAAGCTATCATATTATAATGATAGTATTCCTAATCTATAATTACTAAAATCACAATAACTCAGCAATATATTAGCTGGTCTTCACTCTTGTAGATATATTTTTAATTTGATCACTGCTTTCTAGAGCTGACTTGGAAGTGCTCTTCCATTACTGATTTTTCTCTGCTTTTGCATATCATTTTAGTGAAACAAGTAAAAAAAATATATTTTTTTAAAAAATCCTGAAAAACATTCAGCAGAGAAAGACATGATGACTATCAGTAGAATCAATTCATTTCCATAAAAGATGTCATGTAAATTTTATTTAACGTGACTTTTCCAGTTTTTGTAAGATGCAAAAAACAAGAGTATCACTGCAATTCAAAAATAATTTAAAAATGAAAATGTAATATACCATTTTTAAAAAGGGCTTGGATGGTTGGTTTTTTCCTGAGATGGATTTTGTCAAAATTGTTGCAATCCTGTAGAATATATGATTTTAAAGAATCGATATTTTTAATTAGGAGGAAATTCCTCTGTAAGTGTTTCAATCACCTCTTCTATTGACTGCTTTCCTCAGCAACTGACCCAGATAAAATTGTGTTTTCACTGAGCTGCTTGACCACTCAGATACAACCCAAACTAAGATAACTAACCCAAAACTACCTGCTTTACTAATGCATACACTGTTGTGATAAAATCAGGCCTGACATTGCTTTGCCTGGTAAAATCTTTCTGTTCCGCTGAGTTTCATTTCCTATCAAGCCTTCATTAAACTTCTTTTTCACAGTTCCACGCTTCATCTTCCCAGCAGTCCTAACCGGAAAAGGTCTAAGAGTGTCATATGCCTCATCACCCATGCAATAAATGAGGATGTTTACTTGCTCTTCATCAGAGAGTGCCTCTGATTACTTCTGTGATGAAAATCTCTGACCCTGTAGTGACTTGGTGAAATTAAAAGATAAAGCTTCAAAACACTTAATATCATATTTCCACAGCTAAAAGATCCTTATTTTGTCAGTATAAATGCAGTCATAAAAATATAAAACTGAACATATTACTTAAGAGAGATAAAGTTCACATTTTCATTTCATGTAATGATTCTCCAGAAACTGACAGCAAGGCAGCCTCCCACCAAAACCAGACAAATATTGCATTCATAGCTTCATGATAAACCACCCAGCTGACAATCTCCACCCTGGCTCGTTTTCAGCCTGCAGTCTGAAGTATATCCTTGAACTTGATAGACAAAACATTATTAAATTTTACTGTGGATTGCTTTTTTGTCTGTAAGGTACTTAGAGGAACATTGCACTGCATTGTTTCAGATTGCTGCAGTAATCATCCAAAGACAGTAGCATTTGAAAGTAGAGCTAACAGGCAAGTCTTTAACCAAAAAATAAGTGAAAGACCTGAGATTGTCTGGCTTAACACTTGAGCTGGCTATTCTCTCTGAAATGCTTCAGGTTTGCATCAAATGATGTGTGCAGTTAGTAGTCCTGCTGAAGTAGAAAAAAGATTCACAGAACCGTGAGAAATGTGGTGTGAAGAGAGTAAAGAAAGAGACAAATCTTAAGCCTTGCAGAAATCCAGCCCACTGAAAATTAAACACAAATAAATCTATAAGGTTCATGCTTTTTGCATGATTCTCACAGGGTCAGTACTCCATTCATTTCCAGATATGTAGAAGCCAATAATATTCTAAAACTCAAATCTGATGGGCGGTTTGTTTAATGTTACTACTTAGCTTTCAAGTGAGATACATTCTATTCAGATTACTGTGAAGCTCACATACCTGTGAAAACTGAAATTGTCTAGGTATCGATCAGAAGGAGAAAAAAAAAAAGGAAAAAAACCACCATCACAAAGTTCTCATGATCAGTGATGTTAAATGGGATAGCTGTGTATATATTTCACATATCCACCAGAAGAATGGTGTGCGAAGGACTGGATTCCAAAGGGCAGATTGTCAGCAGAGATTTAAAACAAGTTTATTACCCATTTTTAATAAACACAAACTGACAGTAAAAATAGTGAATTATATATCTATTATATATTATTATATATGTTATATATTTCAAATTATATGAAATCAAAAACTCTAGGTCCTCAGTTTGCAGGTGCTCTATCTCTTTTCAGAAATGGCTATAAAATAAAAGTCTAACTGAAGTCAGTGGGGCTAAAGGTGCTGAATCTTCAAGTCCAGAGCGTTCTCACTTCTGAGAATAACCTTTACTGGCTACATTTCCTACTGTAAAGGTGCACTAGAGGTCAGTGGCACAAACTAAATCCTCACAATATAATATTTTTAGTGAAATTAAACCAGACAATAACTATGCAGCTTCTTAACACGTTAACCTAAAAGAACAGCACTGCAAGAATACACAGTGTGACTATAAAGGCACCTTAAGAATATGCAAAATCTTATGTTTTATTAATTTATCCAATACACTTTCTCTCCTTGCTCGTCAACAACTTCCTGAAAAGCAGGGATGGAGGTTTCTAAACCCAGCTTTTTACACAGGCAAAGGTTATGATTGTTAATTGTGGATACTTAGAAAATGAAAGATGCCATGACATGTAGTACAGTAAAACCATAGATAGCAATTTTGAGTACGCAAGGTTAGCAGCTTTAAATTATCACCCCAAAACAGCATTTTTTAGAGGATACTTGTTATTTCTATACAAGCTAAAGGCTTCATTCAAGCTGAGAGAAGCTAACTCTGTTTCACTCTGCATATTCCCAACCCCATGTCTGATTTTTATTTCCAATTTTGGTACTGTATAAAAATATTACTGTATAAAAATACACTTTACATTATTGTGGCTTACTTAAACAGTAGTTATCTATGTCTTTATGTATGCTTTAAACAGGTTTACATTTTTCCAGCTCATAATCTCTTGTCTAAAAAGAAATATATATCCTTATCTTTAAAAGTTGATGATGGAGAATGAAGAAATTAAGCAAAAGGACTGAGGGGCTGAAATCCATTTTTTACATACATAGATTTATCAGGATACATTTTAAGAATATTGGGATTGTAGCCCAAACTTTGGTAATGTTCTTTGGATATTACTGTAGATGAGAACACACAAGCACATTGATGCTCATTTTAAACTTCTTATTTGCATCTTAGGTGCACTGAGTGCTTACAAATACACATATCTCAGTACACCTCCTCTGTGACATGGGAAGTAATTTACCCAGGAAAAGGGTTCATCAATTCTGCACAGGGACACTCAAAGTGACATTTCTTAATAATGGTCTGAAGTGTCAGAAACTGTCATAACATAGTGTATTGATTTAAACTGCATACCTACCATATTGCTTTTTTGGAACGTTCTTAGGAAGTATTTATATGCTAATATCATTCCGTTCTATATTTTCTCCCCATATAAGAAGTTGAGAAACCCAAATAACATTTTGAAAGTTGCTCAGGTCTTCTAATAAGACTCCAAGGAACTCTATTCACATGAGAATGTTAAGAACACATTACATTACAGTGAGAAATCTGAGTATAAAATTGGCCTTGAATTTCACCAGTGTATGTTAGGTTTTGAGAAAAAAGATATCTAATCTTATTTGTAGATTAGGCCTTTGTTATGCTAAATTGTCGACATAGTTGTCAATTTATTATAGATAATGTGTGCATTTGGTAGTTATTTTCAATAGATCTCAGCAAGTCATTGTTTCACAATCAGGGAGCATAAACATCCTGCACTATAAAAGATAGATAAAAAATCCAGCTAAATTATAGTAATGGTCTTTAATACAGAAGTCAGTAAATGTATTTGGCATACAATCTAATCCTCCACACTGATTAAGATGCTTGTTTTATGACATGCACCTGATCTTTTGTATTAAACTAAAGGCATATTTCACACTACATTTCTCATGAACATGGAACCTTCTTACCTATACAAATAATTCAATGCTGTCATTTGTAAAAGGAATAATACCGAAAGGTTTAGCAATAAAAGTAATTAATTAGCAACATTTTTGTTTCAAAGGCTAAATGATCATCTGCTTTTAAAACAAATTCTCATTTTGCTTGTTATGATTGCTGTGCTGTGCAGCTGCAGTGAATTCCTGGAATACTTAGAGACAATCTGTGTCCCAAAGCAATATTGTTAGTTGAATCTAACTGCAGTGCTTTAGAGTGATCTAATGGCTATAATAGATTCAACTACAATTCAGCAGACCTGCATTTGCCTCTTCATTTTGCTACTCTTCTGCTATCTTACCACAGAGAAACCACTTCTCTGTTCTCTGGCTTCAACTTTTTATACTGCTAGCTTTTGGGCTTGGGGACAGTTTTCTATTATGCATACACATGTGATTGAGCACAGTGAGGCCTTAATCTCAAAATTTGTGCCTTTGGGTTCTACTGTTGTACAAATATAATAATATTCTTTACTAACTACTAATCTTGACTTTAGTAATGCTGAATACTCTAACATGACGGTTTTCTTACCATTTCTGTTCTTCGTCTCTTCTCTCAAGTAAGAATAAACTCCCTAGGTAATATTTTTTTTTCCTACTATTAACTATATTACAGAAATAAAACTTGATCTTGGTTACTTAATGGAACTCTTTTTTTCCCTCTTCTGATTTCCATATCCTAACTGAAACCATTCATATCTGGGACACATCAACACTGAATTGTATGTTTGCACCCTTTCTACCTCTTAAATAGTCACTTGTGCAGAAAAATAGACATGATATGATCATTTAAGACAGGCTAGGGCAAGGTCAGCCAGTGATTTATGGGATTTAACTTTAATCTTTGCATTACAAATGCTAAGGGGAAAAAAGCAAATACAAACCACAGAAGCTATGGTAGCATCTTGCCTGGTAGAAGAGGAGCATTTCCAGGAAGCCACTTGAAGCTTGAAGCCATTTCTGCAATGGCATGAGAGCTGATGCAATGGGAGTCACTGTGCTGGTGAACTTCTAAGCTGGTACTATCAGAGCCACAACTTCTATTTTTATCCAGTTGTCTTGAGAGCTTGCAGTTAAGAGCTGAATTTGCACATTTAGATCAATAAAGAACTGTACGTGGCTTAATGTGACAGAAGCTGAGTAGCTGAGTAATAAAAAATTATTTGAAGCTACATAATAAGATGTTTTATTTCATAATCATGGTAGGAATATTTATAAAGTAAAATACTTTTTTGTAACTATTTTATTCTTGTTTTTCCCTGAAAATACATTGTGTTAAAGTTTTTTGAATATTATTTTAACACTAC
Organism: Limnodromus scolopaceus; assembly: GCA_028565335.1. Classification (NCBI taxonomy): domain Eukaryota; kingdom Metazoa; phylum Chordata; class Aves; order Charadriiformes; family Scolopacidae; genus Limnodromus; species Limnodromus scolopaceus. The sequence goes on from JAOXNO010000013.1 coordinate 117,176,937, forward strand.
AGTCTGTTGAAATATTGGATATTGAATTCTGAAGTCTATTGCAGGTCTTAATATATTAACTTCAATATATTAATTACATATTAGCATTAGTAACTATTGCACGTACTCTAATGGTTCATGTTGCATATTAGTTTAAAATATTTTCATGCCAGCTGTCAATATGTTTACCTCATTCTTCCTTTACCATATACAAACTGAGTACTTTTAGAAGATTAACTTCATTTTTTTATAACACTGGTTATACCATCATTTAATGTGTCATAACTATGAAAGCATTTAGCTTAGCTGTAAACATAGATTCAGTAGGTGTATATCAATGATTACTGTAGCTTATCTATTAAAGATTTAGATTGTTATATTATTTTGATTAAATATTCTCCAACTAACTCAGTAGGACATAAAATCAACAGAAATGAGCTTTTTCAATACAAACCGCAAAATCTTGGTCTGTTTTATACCCTGCAGTTTCATAAAAAAAATAAATCTTTACGGAACTCAATAACTTTCTAAAATATTGTGCCTGATTACAGAGCTGTGATGTGTCCTTATACAGATGTATGCATTAGCTTCAACAGAAATTCTTCAGCAGCAAGTTGATTTTTCACATTTTTTTTTCTGATTGCGATATTTTAATTGCTATATTAGTTGTAAATGAGTGCAGATTTTCAAATGCCACATTTCTGATTTTTTGCTGGTCCTGCATAACAAGTGTATTCTTTTGTGAATAAATACATCTTTTTTTGAATATTTTGTGAACATAGTTTAATGATCTGGCATTTGTGCATGTGCATCAATATTTTTGTTAATTAGGTTATTTATGTTAATTATACCATTATAAAGTAGTCTACTGTAGTAATTGAATGGTGACAAAAGGTTAGAAACTAAACAAAGGAGGAAAGCAGCACAGAATTTATCATTTCAGGTGCAGCAAATGCAGCACAGCAGTTTTTAACATCCCTTTAAGAGATATCATGCCATTGAAGACCTGTAAAAAATGTGCTTGGGCATGCAGCTATTAATGTCTAAATTCTGCTAACACACTCTTGCTTGCACAATAAAAATCATTTACAATGTTGCATATATGCAACAACGATGTAACAATGATGTATTAGGGCTATAACAAAAACATTGCTGTAACAGAAATATGTCTCCTGTTAGACCAACAGATATCATGGGAAAACAGGAAAGAGCTTGGGTGCACAGGCCCTTCCTTGAAGTCGAATAAGCAGTCTTCAAGGTTGAGAACAACTGTTTCAATTTTAAGTACAACCCATGGGCTAATAGGGGTTAGTACTTTAGGGAGTGTGATATATTGAATTTTGAAGGTGTTGCTTTTCCAGATTTCTGAAAGAGCATGACAACCTTTATATAATATACCTTTCAGAATATACTTTCATGCCCTTTATAGCAATAAGGGACACAGTGCTGCTGGATTTTCTTAGCTAACACTGATAACTGTATAAAATCTTCCTTGTAAACATACTAAAAATCCCACCTTGTAACAAAGTTAACTAGTACTTCTGTTGGACAACTCTTTCAGAATCTGGTACATAGACAGTCACAATACCATAAAGGCACTTTTTAAGGGCTCTGTTTTGAAGTTATGCATATGTACAAGATAGAAAAGCTTTTGTTGGGTGTGAACAACGTGCACGAAAGGAAAACACCTGCTTATATCAATGCATAATATTCATGCAAGTTTTGTGATACTTATGCATTCTCTACCCCTTTCTGAATACATGTGCAGAAACGGCAAGATCGCTGGGACAGGTTGGAAATTTCTCACCACTAGATCTCAAGGAACTGTGCTCTTCTGCTATTTCATTTTGACTCTGACGGAAATAAAGCATCACAATGTTAATGTGGAATCAGAACAGAGCTTTGTAAAATGAAATCAAACTGATTTTTTTAATATAGAAGTACAAAAAAAAAGGAAAAGGAAAAAAACACAGGTCACATATATACTCCTTTTCTCCTTTTCTAGAACTCTTGTTTAGAATATTGCAATTGAAAGAAAACCCTACTAAAATCTGTTTGAATTTCAAAAAGAACTTTCAACTGCTGCTTGAACACTGAAGTTCAAAGATATACCATGTTTCTGACTTTTGTTCCTGTCTTCTTGACCAGAATTGAGAAGATAAAAGAAAATTTGTATCTCAACTTATTAAACTAATACATAACATGTTCTAATAGCAAATCAGAAATACATCGAATTGTAAAGGCCTTTAAGTACATTCTTTCATTATGTTTCTCACCCATCCCTAATACTTCGCTATATATAAAGATAATTACACAGCAGATCCCCATCGTCATGAAGATGTTAAGTCAGCATGGATATTCAAATCAAATATTTTAGTGCACATTTTATAATCAGCAGTACTTTTAGGTGCTTGGCAAATACATAAATTTGGAAGCTATACCCTCCACTAGATAACTGCACAAGTTGCTAATTTTCAAAAGGGTAATTTAACTTAGGTAGTGTTTCTGCAGACTGGACAACATTCCCCTTCAAGCTTTGTGGAAACAGTATGATTTACTAAGGGACAGTTTTCCACAGTACATATAATTTGGCCATTCAGGAAAGAAACATTCGAACATTAGCATTTTTTCACCTGAAAAAGAAAAATGAAGGAAAACACCCAAATAGAGGTGTTATCAGTATTTTTTAACTACAGTTTTTCAGACCTTCAAATCAAAGAAATACAAGTCAAAACCACAAAACAGACACATCAAATACCTTCTTAAAAAAGAAAGAAGTTTAATTTACTTAAACAAATAAGCAGTAATTTTAAAAGTTGCCAGACACATCGAATGTTTTCTGAAGTTAACTCAAGTTCTTAGAGACAAACATTCTTTTTCAGGTGTTCAAATTCACACCAGCGTTTTCTAATTTGCCCTTTTTAGTGAGGAGTAGGCAGCGTTTCAGTTTGCCTTATGTGCTGTGCTACACCAATGGAGCTTCCAGGTTGAACAGAGCAGAGGCTTCCAAACTGAAATCCAGTCTGATGGATTCATGCCATAAGTATATTCTGTTGTGTAGATGCCTGGGATTTTTCTTTTCACATTAACTGTGTATTAAACAGCCGTAATGATTTTTGACTTTGTTTGGAGTAGTTTTGGGTTTGCGGGTTTGTGAGGATTTAGGTTGCTTGCTTGGTTTTGGTTTTGTTTGGTTTTTTTTAATATTTGACTTCGACAGCTGATTGTTTAAACAAGATGTATAATACGGCAAGAAGGTCACATGATTAAAAAAAAGGGCAAACCTCTCAGTAACAAAATGAAAAATCGTGTGTCTGTACGGCTTATAGCAGTAAAATTCAAAGCAACAGGAACAGTAGCCAAAGGTCTGTAGGATTCTGAATCCTACATAAATAATCCCTTTTACACTAACTACATGCAAGCAGTTCTGATGGGATACAGTAATTTCTCTTACATATATAAGGAAAATGGGAACTATTGATCTTTAAGACATTTCATACAAGTTAGTCTTGGGAGCTGATGTTTTCCAGGTGTACAAAGATGCATGGAGAATGTAAGGTATATCGAATTCCTAACGCACATAGGACATATAGAAGTGTTTATATACTGTCTCATGCCTAACCTAAGGGAAATAAACAAAACTTAAGAGACAAAGAGATCTGTTGCTTTTTCTCTACTCTATAAGAACTTCATGTCAAATACAACATTATCGTTTTATATCTTAAAGCAGATTTTTTTTTACTCTGGTGGCTAGCTAAAATGTTTGGGGACAAGGATGCAGTAGTCTCTCTGCAGAATAGACAGCAGATAGGTCTGGGAGATAAAAGCAGCTACTGGACTGTATCAAAATCAATTAGGAGCAGTCACTTATTTTTCAAGATTACAATCCCATGGAGAAGACTCAAAATGGCAGAGATGAGGAGTATCGCAATTTAGTAAATCACTGTTCTTAGTAAGACTAGAAAAAACAGCTTAAGAAACCCTTAAATGTTGAAACAGTTTTAAACCAAAAAACCCTTGATGTGGTTTATCTGTATTTTCACTGTTGTTTTTTTTCTGCCCATAACATCTATGGTTAATATTTAATTTTCTCCAATTATTGTACTTTGCATGAAAAATGAAAGACCTACCCAAAAGATTAGGCAGAATAGGCACCATCTTCTCCTTTGAAATTTAGATTAAAACTCTGATTTATATTATTGAAAGAATATGGCCACATCCCCCTTCACAGTAAGTGTGATTCTTTCATTTCACAGCATTTAAGAAAGTTGTTCTAGAAACTCTTATAAAAGAGTTTCATATCAGAATAGAAAGTGCAGGTCAGGATGCATTATTCTGGAAGAAATTTACAGAGGTTTTTTTTCCTCTGAATTTGAGTCTTAACATTTTTATCTTGCAGAAAAGCCAAACACTAGCAAGTTTAATGAAATTTGTGTATGGAAAATGAAAACATATCTTTAAATACACCAATCTGTTCTCCATGCACTGCAATCAAGTCCTAGGATTCTTAATAACTTGTTGAAATAGTACAAAATAAAAAAGACAAACCATGCCTCTGATACATATACACATTTTTTCAGAGTTGAAACTTTCCATCAGCTCAGGACAGCTTCAAAGCTCTAATACTAGACACAAAGCTCAAATACTAGACACTCTGCAACACAGTGCTGAAAATCACTAATCGCATAAGCCCTAACTGTTCTGCAGATGTCTCTCTCAAAGCCATGACGGGCAAGTCAGCTCTCTCTGGCTCCCTGACCTTTAATACCATTTATACGTAAGTATGACACTTTTGAAGAGCCACGATAAGAAGATGGCCTCAGAGTCTTCCTGACCTTGCTCCATGCATTCATACAATCAGGATCTCAGAGACCCAAAGCTTAGTGGCAGGTTTCCCGAGACATCTGAGGCCTGGCTTGGCTTGGCATTTCCTGCTGATCTCACGTGAGCTTCTAGAAGGCGACATTGGTGTCTGTCTGACAGGTACACCTCAACCCAGTTTTCTGTCCAACATCACCACAGTGTACGATAGACCAGGGTGAGACATTTAAGTTAAAAGAAAGCAAGGTCCCAAATTTTCTTCCCTTTTATAACCTATTGGTTATTAAATTTTATGCTTGAATATTTATATTGATCATAGAATCATAAAATGTTTAAGGTAAGAAGGTACCTTAAAGATCGATGCGTTCCAACCCCCCTGCCATGGGCAGGGACACCTCCCACCAGACCAGGTTGCTCAAAGCCCCATCCAGCCTGGCCTT
>JAOXNO010000013.1:117199919-117224966 GCA_028565335.1 Limnodromus scolopaceus
CCCCCTCAGCCTGATCCCAGCTGCTGGTTGGCTGCCCATTCGAACCAGTGACTCCCTTGTACAGGGAAGGGGAATGTACAGACATATAAAAGTCTTTGACAAAATGACAACTCTTCTGCCTCCAGAGAAAGGACTTAAGACAGCGTTCACTTGCCAAATTCCATCCTAACTTAATGAGCTGTGTAAAACTCACAGCTTTCTTCAGGTACTATGGTTTGGAGAAGAACATGCTTCAAAACAAAATCTTCTCCTCTTACTTCTTTGAGCTGCAGAGGTTATAAATACAACATATTTGACATTTCCCTTTGCCTTTCAACTCATGCTTGAGCTTCAGAATTTTTTCCCCTTTTCTTGTCCCTCCTATAGAGCATTGTTTGGGCCACAGTTCCCGTGCAATTTGTATAAAGTAAGTATTTACTATGCCAATTAATATGTTTACAGAGTAGCTTCGTATTCAGGGTAATGACCTATAACTCAAAAGCAGCTTGACTAATTTTCCTCTTACTTGCAGAAAAACACTACTGGGAGTTATCCCAGAAAAAAAAAATAATTACTAGATAACTACACAGTATTAAAACATTAAGAATCCACCTTCGGTCACATAGTTCCAAAATCTGTGGCCCCGAGGAAGCATAAAACTCATTTGTAGTCCTAAAGTATCTGCAGATATTATACTCTTTCTAAACTGCCACCAGAGGACAAATTATTCATTCAAAATTATACACACTATAATCATCACAGTTGCAAACAACAGTAATTATTAACTCTGGTAAATGATAAACAGTCCTCTTCAGCTGTAGTTAACACTAAAAGAAATTTGACTAGGTGGATAGTCTGAAGATGCTAATAGGAAATAACACTGAAAGCAGTTTACTGAAAGCAATTTACTTTAGTGGAGAAACTGTAACCACTTTCTCTGTTGGAAAAAATATAGGTATATTTTTTCAGAGCCTTTTTGGTTTTTATGATATTGCTAAAAGTAACTTAAATGTTCAACACAAGCTTTTTTGACAGGACACTTGACCAAAAAACTGCAACATTTTGAAACTAAAATTACTTATTAAAAACTTAGTTCACCATCTTTTTCCATATATCCCTTCACATTATGTAATATTAGCATGGGAAGACATGTTAAATAACAATTCTAGCATAAAAATACTGTAAAAATACTCAGTAAAAATTCTGAGTTTGGAATTGGATGTTCCAACTGCTACCACTGATCCAGAATAATTCAGATCTTTGCAGCAGTCTTGCCAAATTTTTAAATGCGTCTTTGAAAGGCTGCTGTAACTGAAATATTCCTGAGGACAGTTTGCTTTTAAGAGAACATTAGGCTGGACTTGCTTGATGTCGTCACCATTACCACAGGGCACATGAGCCAAAGACAGTAAATCATTGGGTAGTGAATACTCCAGGATTTTCATACAAAAATCTAGTTATCAGTCAATATATAAATAAATAATTACAACCAATAAATTATTGCTGTTACCTGAGTATTAAACATTATGTTGAACACTGATAACGAGGCAAAAGATAAAAACAGACAGAGAATGTAAATATGGGAAAGGGTATTATTTGTTTTTATGTTAAATACTTTTAATTATTTTCACTTGTCTGGTAAATTTAATTCTCAGATTTTATGACCTTCCACAGTTGTTTTGGATATGATTTGGCCTTACCTTCTGCTGAAACACATTTTCAAACTCCAGTTATCACATATTATTTATCGTTAAACTAGTTTCAAGGAGTTAATTAGTTTCATAGTTTTGCTTTTCAGTAATTAAAACTTCAGAAGACAAAAAATCTAGAATCAAAACAAGCATCTGGAAATTTTCTGAAACACATTTGCTGAGATTTCCTTATCTACATCTACATACATATTACAGTATACCGTACCTTCTCTCTATCGGCACTTTGTTTTATATTTTCAGATGATTCATCTGATGCAGAGGTGTTAAAAGCTTTCCCTTTAAAGTCATGAGATGCAAAAGATTGATAAATGCCATCACTTAAAGTAAAATTTTAGTCTCGCATTAAGACTGCCACTCAGCGCTGTACTGACCTGTCCTACTCTCCTTCTATGGTTTGGTTAGTACATCAGTAAAGCACAAACCCCAACAATATTTTTAATTCACATTTAGCTAACTCTGACAATTCAGAAAGTAACAATTGAGTATAACGAGTACTGTGGGAATTTAAATTGTTTAAAATTATAATTTCCCCATTTATCTCTCAATCTAGTGATAAAACTCCTTCGCCACAGTCATAACTGAATCATGAAGGTTATTAAACACTGTACTAAATCTGAATTATAAACTATAAGTACTATAAAATTAGCATTCCTTAGGCAAAACTACTGTATCATAAACTTGATTACTGGTCTGCATCTTTGAGATGCTAAAACTTAATTACAGAAAGACACATTAGAACTGGTCCCACTCTTGTACCAACAGTTATGTCTTCAGCCATAAGTATAAACCACAAGTTGATGCTCAGAGATGTGGCACATAGTCTACAAAAATACACATAAAGTATGGTAGAAACTCGGAACTTGACAGATATTTCTGAAAGTTATTTTCTAATTTTCTTGAATTGAAAACATTTTAATGGGTACAATTTCATGGATAATAACACCCTTTAAATATAAAACTACAGCACTGGTTCATGAACAAACACATTTTTCATGTCTTATGACCTTTGGAAATCTTCCTGATGTCCTCATAGTAATATTACAAATGAATGCTAATATCTTCAGAAGCAGCTATGGAAATACAGGAGATCTACATGGGAAAAATATTAGGGATTGAATAGATATATCTCATGTCCAGCACTAGGTTCCTCTATAAACAGCTAATATAATAATTAGGTTAATATATGCTTTAAAAATGCATAGTCTTATTGAGGAAAATTTTCGTTTCATAACATTAAATATATTGCTTGACTAAGAGTAAACAGTTGTCTCCAAACACAAGCAGTATTTCCCTTCTTAAAACAAACAAACAAGAAAAACAGTGAGGTGTGAGACAAAAGAGCTGAAAAAAAAAAATAATCCCAAACCCAAATTTTCACATGCACTTAAAAAGCATACTAAATTGATATTTGCAATTTACTAGCACTTCTGTACTTCAAACTCTTCATCTGAACTGGAAAAAAATTTATGAAGAAACATTTTTTAACAAACGAAAATATTAAGATACAATTAGATTAGCTTACATTCAGCAAATATGATTCACTTCATTCAGCCCTGAAAACATTTCAGCTTGAGCCTGTCCTCCCAGAGGTGCTGTTCTGAATGCTCCTGTAGGTCCTTCAGCTCAATGAAGAGGTCTCAAAACTTCAGTTTTATTGTCATTATGAAATCAGTCTTTCATAGGCATTGTAACCTTCTAAGGATGAAATAGCCCATGCTAAAGCCCCACAGTGTCATTGAGAGCATAGTACTTTTATGAGCAATGTTATTTGCTGTTTCAAGGTCTTCCACAGCTACAAACAGAAACCAAAATCAACATTAGACGGCCTGGCTCCTAAACAAAGGAACCTGTATTCTTTATAAGACTGGAAAAAATTAGGATAGCACACTTTGAAGTTCAATCTTTTAGCTTATAATTTATTATACATCGAAGAAACTAGTCATGCAATTTTATATGGTATAACTTTTTGCAAGATTAAGATTTGCTTGATTAGAGAAAGTTACATGAACTAAAGAAAGTAAGAAGAAACTGCAAAACAAAGGTCAGGCCTCAAAAGTCTCCAATACGCAGGTAAACTCCGTTTTGTCTGCTCATTTTAGTGCTTCTCTGTTTCTGCTTGAAAACCTGAGAAATTTACAGATATTTTTTTTCCTGTCAACACATTTTATTTGTAAACACAGATGGAAAGATGTTTTCAAAAATTATACTGCATCCAAAGTATCTCAAATAAGAAATACTAAATGTTTTTGCAATTTTGCATGGGGGAGGGCTGTGTGTTGAGGTCTATCAAGCTGATCTGCTATTTCTATGATGACAAGGTTGTATTTAGGGTTTCAGCTTCGATGGAAACCTTTTCCTCCCTTTTAGTGGAGTGGTTTAACTTCTAAAACCAATTTCAGCTTCAGATCTTCCAAGGTGCCTAGAGGATGGATGATAGGTTTGATTGTTTTGACAGGAACAGTAAGTTCATCTTGGCTTGTGCGCTTCTAAAAGTGTCAGTTTTCCACAAATACTATTAGCAGTTCCTACAATACATACTAAGGACAATAAGCAGTTTAACAGACTGCTCTGTCTCACATGAAAGTTCTTGGAGAGGCTGCAGGCAACTTTACTTTTGTGGATGTGAATCAAGCTTTACAGAATTTACTAATCCACAGAAATATCTGTTCTCACAAATGTACCCCAGGAGCAACTTACACGACAGCCTTGTTAATCAACCACTTCACAATTAGGTGGAACTTCATAAAATTATACGTTGCTTTCCTTCTCTTTGATAATTTTCCTGAACTAAAGAAATGGTCTTCATTTTTGTCACAAGCTGTTTTAAACCTGATTTTATCTCCTTTTTCTGCTACAGCAAGATATTTTCAGCTGCTTTTGTTCTGAGAGAGGTCTTCAGTTTTTAGTACAGTAAATCTCAACTATATATTTGGATTGCATTTCAATAATTATTTTTATTATACAGTCAAAATACTCAGCTTTCATCACTAAAAAAAGACACGTCAAAGCTAATACCAAAACTGACATTAAGGAGGAATGGAGAAAGAAACTGGACAGTGAAGAGGAGACTGGAGAATCAAATACAGGACCAATACATAAAATAATGCATATTAATTTGCAGCTGGCTGAAAAGTATGTTATTGTCTTTTAATGAAATATACTAATAACTTTGCTAATTTAATTGGTTTTTTTTAAAACATGATGTATGTTTGAAGATGATTATGCGTGTATTTTGAAGGAGATAAACCAAAAGAGAACAAAAAATTACATAGAAAACCTAGAGATTCACAGAAAGGGATTCTTTCTGGGATTATTATACAAAGGATTATTCACACCAAGAAAAAATTTGTAAGCAGAACAGTTAAAGAAAGAAAGCAAATAAAATGTGTAAATGTCAGGCAGAAAGAAGAATAGAAATGGTTTAGGAGGCTGAGGAAAGAGGAGGAAGAAGGGATTCACTTGGAATTAAACAAACTTTTTTGTAGCTCTTGCTTTACAAAAAAAAAATCCTGAGTAAATTCATGGACACATAAAACGATTTTGTATGACTCATATTTTAGAGGAAGTTTCCATCAGTACAATTGTAAAACCAAAGTCTCATTCAACCAATGGAGAACAAGACTGATCAACACTTGACCAAAATTAAAAGCAACTGTTGCAAATATATGAATAATTCCCATCATTTAGACTGGGGTTATAACCTTTGTAATTGCCCATCAGTTTTATGCCACGCTCACCAAATGTCCTTGGTAGCCAGTGATTGAATGTGGTAAGTTGCATCCCAGCACAATCTTTCTGACTTCCCTATCAACAATGTCTCCTTCCCAGCAGGAGTTCATCTTCAGCAGTTCCCTTGCTGTGAGGTTATGCTTGGAAACTACAGTGTATACAAAATGGATAGTCCCCACTACTTGCTGTAAGAAAGCAAGGTAATGCAACAGTGCTTTCCTTTTTCTCTCTTCTCTATTTAGTTGCTGGACCTGCGGCAAATGGCAGTATGTGATTTCAGGATTAAAGATGAAAACTTTCCTTGGGACCATATCGACTAGTTTTGTTTCTTAGGTCTTCTGATTCTCTCTCAGAGCTTCCACACAGATTAGAAGCATCAATATGCAATATCAAATGGTTAAGGTCCTCCCTTGCACAAACTGAGGTCATTATGAACGAGAGCACTACTGCAAACTGGCTCAAACAAACAAAGAGCATGAATTTTAAATTTGTCATTCAGGGCTCAGGAGTAGCAATGGGAAAACAAGGTGGAAAAGCTCCTTTGTTGAATGCTGTTTTATGAAGTTCATCTATAAACCCATCTCTAATTTCAGCTAATTCTATATATTGCTGATAGAGTGGCAGCCCACAATTACCCAGAAGCAGTACCGAGAACTCAGTCAAATATTCTACAATGCAGCATCAGTGGCATGGGTTGAATTCTGCGGTATAAATTCACTGAACGGGAATCTAAAGTAACAGCCCACAATGCACTGGCAAAAAAAAAAAAAAAAAAGATGAAACTCTAAATTTATGACTAGACAAAGCCATTTTCTTCTGTTTAAAAGCCTTACTGTTGATCCAGAAATGGCCAATGACTACAAAATGCTATGAAGAAATCACAGGCACTCTACCCACAAAAAATGTTTAGACACATTTATTACTGCTATCCTAGTATTTGCCCTGCTTGGAAATGTCCAGAAACCTTGAACTAATAGGTCATGTTATGTCAACTCACAAACAAATTATTATAGACCCTTTGATTCTTTTAAAATAAAGTTTAAAATAATACTGCAACAAATTCAAGGAAAAGATTGATTTTTTTCAAGGAATGCATTTCTTGTTTTGTTTTGACAAAACTTAACCTGGAGCTTTTAAACATGGAAGGAAAATGTTTTTTTAATTATAAGTGCAAAACCACAAAGTCACATTCATTACTCATAAAACAGAATGAAATCTTCCAGTAACAGCAAATCTTAAGCACTTACTATCGTAAATTTTCTTAAAATGCCTTATAATGTATTCTCTGCGTTATGTCTGATGCCATATGTTTTGAATAGGAAGTTATAGTGGAAGTTATATTGTGGACATTTACAAATTATATAATATTTATAATATATAATATTGTGCATCTACAGACAGTATGGAATTTACCTGCACCAATTGTAAAAATGTGTAAACAGGCATACTACATTGTCCAGGGATGTTAGAAAAGGAAATAAATACCGTAAATAACTCTTTTCACGCTCATTCTTCAAACAAAATTTGAGACACAGGGTTTCCTACAGTCCATAGTAAAAAGTATAAGCTAATGTAGGCAGAACTCAAAGTAGATTTTAAGCAAAGGTCAACAAAGAATATGGAAATACTAACAGCAGAAATATATAAGCATCAGTATTTGCAGACAGACAGGTTTCAATCTTTATTAAAAGAATTTCACTGCCAATATACTATGTTCCTAGGACCAGAGCATGGTGACATCATAAGAAGGAATTGACTTTTTAAGCCAGTGCCAGGTCTCCCTTTTATTCTGTCATGAGAGGGTTGGGTTTTTTCCATGTTTTACTATGCACAGAAAGTCTTTGATTTGTTACACTAAATTAATAGTAGTTTTCAGCCTGGGAGACCAACATTACACACTTCAGGGGAAGGTTTAGCATATTCTAAAGGCTTAAAATGTAAACTTAACCTCTTAGTGTTGTAGTTAGCTCTGTACCTTCACATCAGCTAACTTTTCACAGCCTGCCTGTGTGATGGGAGAATGGCACTGTGTGGGGACACACACACCCCCTGTCTGTACAGAGCAGAGCTGGGTTTGATGTGATCACCTCTGGGTCTGGAATCACAGCAACCCCATAGCCACAGATTTCTGAACACTAGTTTGTACAGCAGGTCCAACATGAATTTTGCAGAGAAGAAAGTTGAGAAGCCGCTAAGGAAATAGCCACCTTAGGTTCTGCTTAGAGATTTAACCTCTCGAAAAGCTCAAAAAAAACCCTCAACCATCAAGCTCGGCACTGCTAGAGCTATAGGACTGGGTTCTGCAGCCAAAGTTAGCTTGAACTGAAGTAATATTTTTGGGTAAAATGGAAATATGCTTTTAGATCTTAAAATTAGAAATCTTTTTGCACTATATGCAAAACAAATCTTTTTGATTTTTTCTTTACAGAAGATTTAATTCAGTGGAGTAGAATTAATGCAGCAAAAAAAGCAATGCTTACAAACCCCCTTCATTGATTAGCGTGATTGCTATTTTCATCCTCATGACCAGAAGTCAGTTTACAAAATGTAATTTTTAATTTTTTTAAGAAAATGTTGCTGTACTTCCTTACAGCTTGTTTTTTGGACAGACCTCATTTCTTTTGCTTAACACTTGAAAATAATATTGTATGGACTTGATTGCTTGAGTTTATGAATGGCTAAAGACTGCCATTTGATTAAAGAACAAACTGAATTTTCAGTGCCTCTAAGCTAACAGGCAGCAACAGTATGGGACCACTTTAGCTTTTCATGCTAAAATTACAAAAGAGTATAATACTCATAATTTTCCAGTTTTTGGCAGGGAAACTAAAACCACAATTTCGCACACACAAAAAAAACCAAAACCATGGAAACCAACTAAAGCAAAAAATCCTTATAGGAATGCTCCTGACATTGTCAAGTCTTGTTAAAATTATAATGTGTTAAGAAAATGTCTAGCAAAACCAGAGTATTGTCTCTGTTCTGCAAAGAGGAGGTTCTGTTGAAAAATAAACACATTTTCTTTTTTTAAGGGTATCCTTTATGCTTTATTGCTTATGTTATAAAACCGTGGGATATGTTTTTTGTGTAGATTGGCTCATCATGAGACCACACAAAGAAGCAATATGGGAAATGACTGGGAAATTCATAAGTACTGAAAAAATGTCTCCTGGCTTTGCTTAGCATCAGATACTGCAATTAAAAAAAAAAAAAAAAAAAAGACAAACAAATATAGCCCACCAAAAAACCAAAAACCCACACACAAACAAACAAAAGAAAAACAAAACAAAAAAACCACCAAAAACACACACACAAAAAAAATCCCCCTCCAAACCTGAACGGTTCCAGCTCACTTCTGACTTCTAAAAGGGAAAAATAGTTTTTTAATAATCATATTAAAGTATTTCAAGAAAGAGACAAGAACTAAGCAGAATAAAACTGAACAATTTCTGTGAGCAAAGATAAAACAAATTCTTACTGTGGAAACAAATTTCTTCTTATGGAGTTAATTGCACTGTCAAACCTGCCTGACATAAAGAATGAATGATTCAACATAGTTATCACTTCCTCGTACATCTTGTGATACTGCAAAAACACTTCCACCGTTCAATTTCACACTTTAAAAATTTTATATTTTGTGTGACGTAAACAGCAGTTCTACAGTCTCAAACAGTAACAAAGGAAACTTCAAAATCTCCTATAGATAGATAGTAAAAACCTAGAAGAATTCTGATGGGGATGGTAAAATAAGAGTCTTTTTAATCTTATGTAACTAATTCAGGTTTGTTTATCTATGATATCCACGATAAGACAGTTGTCAGCATTATTTCTGTTCAATGATTTTCCTGAAACAAATTCCCCTCCATCTTCTTGGAGAACAAGTGGTGGTACTGCATACGGCTCTAGAACCTCAGTACAATATAATAAATAGGAATTTTGATATCAGCTGAGGGAATCAATTCAAGGCTTCTGCACAAATATCCCACAAAACACACACACACACAAAAACTCCAGAAGGCTTGTTTTTTTGAGAAAACAGTGCATTTATTATTGAGTACACATAAACTGATAAGCTCTGCATTGCTGAGACTGAGGAAACTTTGTTCAAGGGACAGAGAAAATGACTTCTGAAAATGAGGCGTCTGGGTTTACCTAAATGAAGCAGTTCTTTAAATACTTTTGCAGTCTTTAGGAGAGACTCAACACCATAAAGATAAAAAAAAATAAATAAACACATAAAATTTGTCAAAATACATGTTCTGCCTCCTAGTTTCTTTTTGCTATCTATCAATATCCAAGGACTATAGCTGTGGTAAAAAATGAAATGAGATAAAAATATCTTTTCTTTTTTTTTTTTTTTATTTTGAGGGGGAGACATATAGAATGTATCGTGTTCTTCTGTGAGCATTATGAAAAATGCAGATATAGGGACAAAAAAGCATCTAAAACCTGAGTGGTCCTGTCATATCCCCATCTCTCTGACACCCCCAAAAATACAAGAATCTGCGTGAGTCAAACTGAAGACCCATCCCACCCAGTGATTTGTTGCGAATGATGGGTAATAGATCTTGTCTGGAACAATGAAAATGTAAAGGGTTACTACCCCAGAATATGATCCCAAGCTCCTCTAATTTGCCGCTCAGGGACACAGAGATTTATATTCCATAGCTTGATTTAATTTCTTTGCCATGAAGAGATCGAAGTGCTCTGTGATGCTTGGAAAATTTTGAGCACCTATTCATCCTATTGCAAGAAGTTCTACAGCTTAACTACAGCCTAGCATATTTAGATATTACTTACATAGGAGCCATTCCAAATTCAGTCATCTTTCAGAAAGAACTCAGCTTTCTGAAATTCTTCACAGTTATCTTTATTGCCCTGAATAACTTAATATCTTCCACAAACTTTTACACCTTACTATTCACCCTTTTACAGATCATTTATATATACGTTAAATAGCCCAAGTGCCAGTCACTCTACTGGTGACTTTTTCTATTGCGAATGCAGAAAAATTATTCTTATTATTTGCTCTTTCCTTCTTTCTTTTTTTTTGTTTCTTTATTATTATTATTTTAAGTCCATCTGAGTGTGTTTCTTTTTGCCTGCTTTACTAGTTTCCCTGAGAAACTTTGAAGGGGAAACCTTGTTTAATGTCTTTTGGAAATCCAAGCAGCCTATGCTGGGTTATATGTGCATTTTATAAACATGAAAACACCTTCCTCACAGATGTCTATCTAACATGCAGACTCCTTATAAAGCTACATGAAATGTTGCTCTGAAGAAGTCCAATAGCAAACTATATCAAGTAAGACCACAATGCTTTGCAAAGCAAAGCCATCAGCCGCACATTCCAATTTGCCTTTGATTCCTATAGCCATTAACTTACTGTTAAATTGTAATTTGTAGAGCTCAATGCATAGAGACATCAGCATACATGGTGAGATTATTAAAACACTTTCAGAAAAGTACCCATTGCAATAGTCTCGTGTTTTGAATCTCATCACACAAGTGATCTTCGAATTGAAGAAATCTATGTGCTAGTATATAAAGTAAGAAAACAAAACTTAGCGAAATCTTCCCCTGAAGTCTGCCTTGTAAAACACAAAATTCTTTCACCTGAGGACAGAAAGAAGAAACAGTATATACTGTTGTATATACAGTATGCTAAGGCTTTTTTAGTGACTCAGAAAAGGACTGATATGGTAATTGTAGCACACATGCCAACAATATCCCACTTTGTTCTACAGTAACTAACTTCTATAGTATTTTTTCATTGTATAATACCCATTTGTCTGTATTGTACCTCTTTCATCACTTTGTGACTTTTAAGAGGTAAATAGCATGTGTTTGTTTATTAAGATACCTTAAGTTTAAAATACTTTTCCACCTTGCCTTAAATGTTAATTTTTTTTTCAGAGAAAATTTTCCTTTGAAAATTACAGATCGGAGCTATTCCACAAATGTATGTATTGAAATCTCTAGATTTTTCAATAAAAATGCAAAAGTATTTCAACCATGCTAGAAACATATGTCATAGCTTGATTTTATGCCTATAGGAGTTCTACTACGTGAGCGTGTTAACATTTTGACATGTACTTCAGAAGACGTTTATTCACAAAGCAACACATACCCAGCTATCTGGTATAACAATATCAGAATCTGAAGACAGCTGCAGACTCCTTTTATATAACTTTAGCAGTCAAAAGTACTGGCCCCACATAAAAAAATAACCTTTTTAGTTTCATCTCTGTGAATGAAGAGAGACAAGCATCTTTTATGATAAGGGGGAATATCACCTTATTTTGCTCAATCGACCATTGGTGACTGAACCTAGACAATTATTTCAAAATAGAAGTTGTTTATGAAGCCAAAGTGAGATGAAAACCTTCTTGCACATTAGCACTATCTGTTAGTATTGCTAACTGTACTAAGCTGTAATCTTCCTAGAGACTGAATTTTCTGAAAAATAGCAACTCATTTTCTAGGAACTGAATAAGTTAATTCAGTTCTTGTGTCTCCCAATGATTTTACGTTTTCCATATTGACACCAGAGTTATAATCAGTAAAGCCTAATGAAAATTTAATTTGAAGTATTGATCTCCATAAGTAAGTTAATTCTCATCAATTCTGAATTCTGTTTCATATGAACACTTGAAAATATCTCTCATGTTTGTGGAAGGTGGATCAAGCGAGGAGACAGAGTCAAAGGCTATGCCTGCACCTTCTTTTGCAGGCATTGTGATTTCAGGATCACTTTTACCAAGTTTAAAAATCTGCTTAGTTCAAGTACGGAACCCCTATTCACATGGCTTCTTCAGAAGTGTTTTAAAAAAAAAAATTCGAAGTTAGTGGAATTTCAAATCTAGAAATAATTCTACTCATAATAAAACAGTTTAAAACCATATCTGAGTGAAATATTTATCAATGCATTAGTAGAACAGCTTACCAACTGGCAATAAGTGAGAGTAATTTCAGTAGCGGACAAACTATGATTGCTTAAGAAACCTAATTATCCAATAAAGCATGGAAATATTCAGGGGATTAATATTTTTCCTGAATTAAGTTATACTCTCCCTGGTCCTTAATATTATAATATGTATTAGCAGGAGAGGAGTACATAAGGTATAAACTTGCAACACGCTTGAGACACACTCGTGTCTTCCCATTTGTGATTGTAAGGTTGCCCTCAGAGTTTACAAAGGAACTTGCTGCTTTTCATAACTGGAATACCAGTCCGCAAATAAAACCAGACATAAATGAAGTACATTTTAACAAATTCTTTCTATTCTTTCATTAAGAATACTTTAGAAAAAAAAATCATGCTAAGCCATTCCCAACCCTGTGTTGCATCACTTGCAAGCACTTCTCAGATTTTGTTAAGGGAAGTGGTGAAAGAGGAGGGCTAGGCTGACTTTATCAACAGACAAAGTGAAACAGTATGTGTATCACTCATTTCCATTCTCACTGATATGTTAATTCCTATGCATCTATGCTTTATGTGCACATTGTAATTGCAATTCTGATTACTCACCTGTAAGTGATGACAGTCCATGTCCTCTCCAAGGAATATCTGTTCTTTCCAACTTTTACATAAGTGAATAGTCTTGATGCTTGTGTGTATTGTGAACATTAAGTGCAAGCAGGGTTGCAGAATTAAATTTAAAAAATAAAGCATTCTTTGTGTGAATGTCATCTCTTAGCACATCCAGGCACCCTTGTCTAAATACTGATCATCTTTGCTGTGGGCCAAACTGAATAATCCAGAGCAGCTGATGAGCTAATGTAAGTTGTAACAGCAATGTTGATTTCAAAAGCTACGCTGGAAAAATTTACAGCAGCCTAGTGAAATTATTGGAATGACCAAATGACCAAGCCACGTTGAAATAAGAAAGGAAAATGAGAGAAGTAACATATTTTATGGGGACGTCTTTCCAGTCAAATTGCCATCACAATATCTGTTCTATCTATTGCCACCTGAGCTCTGCCTCCACAAAATCACATAAAGGCCCATGGTAAATTTGGGGGAATAATTGAGAGCTGACAGTGGTATTCAGTTGTTTGAGACTCTTGAAGCTGACAAAACAAAAATTAAACTCTCATTAAATAGCATGATGTAAATTACACAAGACGTGGAAGCTCTGCAACTATTGAAGCGAAGAAAACTTTGGATTACCTTCTGTAAATTTGATTTGGATGTTCTTAATGCATTTATTTTATCTATAAAGAAGGATGGTTGATTGCCTCATTATCCTAAAGCAATTTTATTTTTATTTTCAAGTCAAATTTGTCCTTTAAACATATAACCTCTAACTTCTTGCCCTACTGTTGTCAGAAACCTGATCATTTCCTCTCTCCCAAAATGACCATAGTTTAAAATAGTCATATCCCATGATAATTATTCCATTTCAGAAATTTGTGAGAGTCCCTTATCATCTCAGAAGAAACTAGGATAAAAATTCTGTTGGTGCATTAAATGGATCAATAGCTTTATTACTTCAGTAAAATGATCCCACTTGGCTTAAATATGAAAATGACCATACTCCTGAATAAGTAAGCCTTAAACATAAATCCTATGCAACAACAGTACTGCAAATGTTTCATGGCAGCTGGAAAACCCCTTTATAGATTTTAGTGTATCAGTGGGGTTGTTTCTATTGCCAGTTGTAAAAATGATCACATGCTATCATGGTAAACATAGTTTTGCAGAAATATAGCACGAGAAAATGTGAGAAATGTGTATGTATGTATAAAGAATATCTCAAACATGTCTGACACATTCACAAGTTTAAAAGTAGAATTTATACCAGAATTCTGGACAAGTCTACCCACCAGTAAAAGATATGAAATCCCAACGTGCTGCAACTATTGTAAACTGGAAGAATCCAAAGGCAAATCAGCTCAGGACCTTGTTGGCCCTGCTTTGGGCTGTGGACTGGGCTAGATGACCTCCAAAGGTTCCTTGCATTCTAAAGTATCATAAGTTTCTACCAAAAAAGAGAGTAATTTTCCAAGCAAATTATATTAGATATCCCATACTTACAAGGCTGAGGAAGCTAACGATTATGCTGCCCCCAATTTGTGAATGTCAGACTCCCGCTTTACACCAAAACGTGGTCCTTAGTCAAACACTACACACTGTGTCCATGGTCCTTGGGCATGGGATGTAGGAGAGAAAATCAGTAATCAAAAGAGAGAAAGAGTTTATCTACGCAATAGATAGAACCAGATTTTAGAAAAGAATACAGGTTTGGAAGAAGTCCTAATCTATAATTTTTTTACGTGCTTGAGGATTTTGGGTACCTTTCTGATACTTTGTTCTGCGTAAATTCCCCCTTGTTTCCTCTGCAATACAGTTGTCTACAAAATAAATCCAGGTTACAAAAAAAACTGATAATAAAGTGAAAGAATAATAATTTTAAAATCCAGCTGAAGGATAAGAAGGCTCTTTGTTGGCTTTGGCTTATGCATTCAGCTGTGAGATCACACTCACCTTCCCCAAGATGCTGGTAGGTTGGCTCATACTGGTTGTGATCCTGCTGGGCTGCATGAGCACCGTGTAAGGTTTCAGTACACAACACAACTCCGTGTCCATTGCGTGGAAGTCAGCTTCTTACAGCGTACTGAAGGACTGAGAAATATACATGGCACACTCATAGATCATTCTGTATTTAATAATTTGGGAGACTATATATAAAAACGGTTTGTTTAATACATTGTAAGTTTTCTTTTCACCACTTATTTTATTTTGACAAAATAACAAGTCAGTTTTCTTTTCACCACTTATTTTATTTTGACAAAATAACAAGTCAGTTTAGCCACGTTACTAAGGAAAAGCTTAGCATAGACCTTATGGAGTTTTTTATTACTCTTGTTAATGTCAGGTGCAAAATGGCTTGCATTCGTAATAGCTCTTAATGACTAAGAAGATCCAGTCCAATAAAGAAGAAATTGAAAGGCTATTTAACCCAGTGAATTGTTAAATCAGTTTTTCATCCATAGAAAAAATTAAACAGCTTAATTTTAGGGACCACATTGTGTAGCAAGTGATGGTTTTTTAAGCACTGTACGCTGCGTGCTTCAATATTCATGATATAATGAGCTGTCACTTGATAATGTTGATGGGTTTTATTGCTGGGTGATATCTTGGAGAGATCATCACCTATGGTGAAGGAGAACAGTAAGAGAATCTAGATGTAAAATCACAGAGTCAAAATACTTGCTTTTATTTAGGGTTTTCCGTCCACTTAGTGTGTCGCAGACAAAGACAGAATCGTTATTAACACAGAGGAAAAAAGAAGTGCAGAGGACGTTGATCATTTGCACAGTCAGCCAGGTAGAGTCTGTGTAGAGCTTCCAGGTTTCTCGAGTTCCAATGGTCTCCTTATTAAAAGAAACTCTTCTTCAGTCATCTTGAAAACATGGTGGTAATTCTAACTATTAATGGAAGTCATTACAATCTGCATGATAAAAATGTAATCAGATTTTATTATAAATCCAACTCTTGTTTCAGATTTGCATAGACATTTCAAGTAATCCTATCAGCAGGAATTGAATAAAGTTAGCTAACTTCTAAAAATATATCTGAGAAATTAAATACAAAATCATTTACTAAACAATAATTCTGGCTATATAATCATTCTGTGATTAGTTCTACTACATAGACTTGGAAAGTCAAAAGATTCAAAAAAACTAATGTTCAATGTATTTAGTTGCTTGTTAACTACATGTTCTATTGGAAAGTAACCCCCCACCCCAGGAGTTATTTTCTAATTTAAGCTAAAATTGTCAAGCAATTTACCATAATATGTAATTGCTATTTAGCCAGTTTAGGTACTGAACCCCTGCAATTCCTAGAGCTTTCAATGGCAGATTGTGGCCCACTGTGCAATTCACTACATAGCTACAAACAGGTTATATATCCTTGTGTTCAACAACAGAAAACAGTGCCAAAGCATTACAAGGCTGATATGATCTTAATTTATAAACACTTATTCAGAAGTATTCACTCTAAAAAAAAAATCATATATAGTAGTGTTGCAATAAAAATTAAGTTTTGTTCTTAAACACTGATTTTGGTTATTATTTGTATAACAAAAACCATTACAGTAAGCCTTAATAGTATGGTAAACTTCAATAAATGACACAATATTCCTGCATAAAATAATGCACAGTTCAAGGGAAATTAAGACTGGAAGCTAAAAAATAAGGAGAAAATAATGGATACAGCATAAGGGGGAGTGTGGAGCACAATTGAAAGGCTCATGTTACTTTTTTTAAAAAAAAATATATATATATTTGACATTGCTCTTCTATACAAAAAGATTTCTTCTTTTCTTCTTCTTCGGTGCTTTGTGATGGAACGTAAGAGACAATTTAAATGGGTAAGCAAAGTCCTTCTATAAAGTAACTCAGTGAAAGAATTCAAGGCTCTGCAATGTTTATGCAGATAATAGGTAATTGACAGTGAATACAGAAATGAGAAAGCAAGCATACACAGTTTCTTTAAGTGTCTCAACTACATTAATCATAAGCAGTAACGCATTATCAGTGTCATGTAATGGAAGTGACAGGGGTTTTCTTTATACATATAAGACTTTCTCTTATTTTTCTTATTGTATATATTTTATGCAGCCTAGGAACATGACCATATGTAAAATTCATGCATCTTTTTTTGGTTCAGACAATCACAAACGGGTCCTTCAGCTATACTATAAAATGTGACAAAGCAGAACAGGAGAAAAAAAACAAATGGGACTGAATTGAAAACATTGTTTGGTCTTAGCTCCTCTGCTTTACTCTCAAGTGATCTTCATATTACAATTTATGATAATTATAGCAGCTATAATTAAAAAGTGTATATACATAATGAAGAAGTACTAAGCACCTTAAACTCATTAAAACCAAAAGAAATTTTTATAGCGTTGTTAAGGCCTTGGCAACAACCTGGAGCAACATGGGCAGAATGATACTTTATTGTTGCTTTACTAAGATAAGAGAGCTCTGGCTCCTTGTCAGGACATAGGAACCCCATATTTACATCAGTCATGAACACATGGGTTCTCATTTCTTTTCCCTCTTCTCCTCAGCCTTCTGGGGGTAAGGTGGGGTGAGCAAGTGGCTGCATGGTCCTACTTGCTGGTTGGGGTTAAACCATGACACTGTTATTTAAAAAGACCATTCTGCAACAAGAAGTTTTTAAGGAGTACAAGATGAATAAGCAGACTGAACATGGAATAAACAACCATAGTGGAAAACAGGACAGGAAGGAGACCATGCCTCTCCCATGCTACATACTTTTTCCTCGTAGGTACAAGTTCCCTTCCTTCCTTGCAAACAATGGAGTATAAATTACCTCATTCGATATAACATTTACCCTCATCTAAATGCTAATATTAAGAAGTAAATATGTACAAAAATAAGTACATGTTTACATCCATAATCATGAATGTAAAGCAAAAGAACTCTAAACCCACTTCTCCAGTCTCGGTGGTGTTTGGCAAAATGGAGCCATCATGATTCAGAGTGCTGAAAAATTAAAATTTTGTCTATAATTCTATGATTCTATAATTCTCAGATGAAACAAGGAAGGACTGAAACAGAATCTGTTAACTTTCTTCCCTGTCGTGGATATTATATATAACACCTACATCTAAGTTTACTACTGGACATCTAAGTTTACTACTGATTTGGGTATTTTTTTTTTTCCATTTTATCTTCATGCAGAGGATGCTTGGGGATAGATGGGCTCATGATGAAATGTGTAATTATGTCTTGTTTTCCCTAAATCAGAAATTTAAAAAGTATAGCAAAATGGGAAATTAATCATAGGACAGAGGGCTATTTTAAGGATTTCACCGAATCATTTTTCTGACAACATGCAGTGCATCCAATTTTTTTTTGTCTTCAATGTATCTTGAAAGATTCAGCCTAACTAATTAAAGCTATGTTTACTGACTGAACGTACAGGTAACCATCATACCTCAGTGCCTGTATGCTAAATATGCCTTCACAAGTAAAGCAGTTTACTGAATGTGATTCTAGAATTTTTTAATTACTTTAGCTTTCTATTGTTTTCCCTTAATCTGAATGTTTTTAATCTGAATTTTCTAGTATTTCATTTCAGGAACAGTAGAGAAATCTTGTACTGCATTTTAAAGCCAGGGTACTGAGGTATCTACTCACCTCACTTTCATGTTGATTCTTTCTCTGCCAATGTGCAATGGACACCACCTAGTAACCACATTTAATTATGCTAGGAAACTGTAGTAAAATCGTTGCAAAGTTAATGGCTACAAGAGTAGATTTACATATTGTAATGGCACCAGTTTCATATGTCTGTGAACAAAAAATGTACATTTACTACAGAAACATTCAGATAGCCTGTAAAGAGTTTACTTCCTAGAGAGTAGTAACTATTTATAATTCTTCCCCCATAAGAGCTATGCTATAAAATGAATTACTGTTAATTATGGTATCACAAACAAAAGACACTAATTTTGTGCCAGAGCAGTTCAGTAATGGCAATATATCATCAAGTGTAATGAGACTTTTCTCTAAGGTCCTAAGCACCAATGCTGTCAGTGGATGTTATGGCAGTAGATGTTCTAGAGAATTAATTTGAACTACATAAAGGAGGTGTAAACCCCAGTACTGACTATTGAAAATGAAAAGCACAGACCAAAATGTAAATGGATTTATCAGTGGCACCCCTCTCTTATTACTACCTAGCTAGTATTTTTGGAAAACCATGTTTTAACTAGGAAAAATTTCCATTTCACTGGAAATTGAAATGACCTTTAAATTAGAAACAGTTTGCCATCTATAACCTGGTGATAACTTGCCTTTTTCATACCTTTATCAGTTTAAAATCCCACAAGTACTGACTCTAAAACATTTATAGCATCACTTGGAAAAAAAAGCATTTCTACTGGCAATTCTTGTAAAAAATTAACATTATTTTTATGTTTATCACATAAATATTTATAGTCTGATTAAAATCAGCCATGGCAATATTCTCCTTGCCATTCTTTGTAAAGATGCATAATAGGAATGAATTCTGATTTACAATATTAATTATTCTATGTCATAACAAATAGGGTATCTGCCTCACACTCCGTACATTTTAATGTGAAATGTTTTACTTTTTTGTTCATCACTTCTCAGCCAATCTGCAATAGTGATATTTTTGTTTTTACTTCAGTCACTGAAGCAAAATAAATAGGTACCATAGAGACAGAGATGAAGCATCTATAAAATGACAAAAGAAGCCCATATGATCCTGAAAAATGCAATCTGTTTTAGAAGGAAATAAAAGCTGATTTTTGCACACCAATTGGTTGATTAATTATACAGCTAAAGAAAATTAAAAAACACAATATATAACAAGTAACAAGGAAACCATAAAGTAAGTTGAAGGACAAGCAGATGGTCGCTTCTATCATATTGCTTTAAGGCTGAGAAACTACACTTCAGATTCTAATGATGCCAGTGATATGCATCCTATAGTTACCTTAAAACCAGGCAAAAGAGCTCAAAATTAAGGTTATTAAGGTGGAGATATAATGTTAGATAATTTGAGATGAAGAATAACCTTTTTGTGTCAAAAAATAACAGCTTAAAATGACACAATATTACATGGTTGTCAGAAATGGTAAAATCTACGCTGGCATCTGTTAAAAACTATCCAACCAGCAGGTATTATAGATGGTGAAGATAATGAATGACCATACAAAGAACAAGAAAATGAAAACAATAAAATTAATTATGATACCACAATATCTTGAAATCTAGGCTTTAGTTTATAAAATATTAAGTAGTCTAATAATATATATATCAAAAGTATAAACTGAAGTTTAGCTATGCTTTTGGTTTCTCTTGCATTATTTTTCTCAAATAATTAATATATATTATAAATATTTATTTATTGTTAAATAGAATGTTTATATATTATTATATTTATTAATTATTATTTACAGTGTATAAATATATTTTTTATATATAAATATATTTTATTGCTATTATTTTGATCTTTGTAATATTCCAAGTTTGAACATAAATTAAGACATGAATCATCAAGATTTTGTTTAATTAGTTAATTATTGGCTTTTTTTGATAGAGGACAGTTTTCTCCGCTCAGAATTTCTAACCTCTTTTTTTTCCCTGTAATCAACAAAAGCAATATTAATTAATATTATTAAATAACATTCCCTTCCCCCACTGTCATGGTTTAGCACCAGTAGGCAGCTCAGCCCCACACAGCCACGTGCTCATTCACTCCCCCCCAAGTGACATGGGGAAGAGAATTGGAAGAGTAGAAGTGAGAAAAAGTCGTGGGTTGAGATAAAGGCAGTTTAATAAGTAAAGCAAAAGCCACACACACAATCAAAGCAAAACAGAGAATACGTTCACTACCTCCCATGGGCAGGCAGGTGTTCAGCCATGCCCAGGAAAGCAGGGCTCCATCATGCATAGTGGTTACTTGGAAAACAAATGCCATCACTCCTAATGTCCCCCACGTCCTTCTTCTTTCCCCAAATTTATATGCTGAGAATGATGTCATATGCTATGCAATACCCCTTTGGACAGTTGGGGTCAGCTGTCCCAGCTGTGTCACCTCCCAGCTCCTTGTGCACCCCCAGCCTGCTCATTGGCCAGGCAGGGTGAGAAGCAGAAAAGGCCTTGACTCTGTGTAAGCACTGCTCAGCAATAACAAAAACGTCGGTGTGTTATTAACACTATTTTTTAACACAAATCCAAAACATAGTCCCGTATTTGCTACTATGAAGAAAATTAACTCCATCCAGGTACAAACCAGTACACCCATCCATACCAATTCCGTAGAAAATACATACACAGTAGCAATGGGAGCTGTTTTGGAAACTGATTTTTCTGTTGTTTAGAGAGTTATTCAGACACTGTATAATCACTGCTTTCTGTGCAGTTGATGTTTAAGATACTCTTCTCCTTTTCATCCTTGATTATCTTTCTCTTGTCTTTCTCATTTCCTTTCTGTTATTCTCTGTGTTTTTGTTTGGCAATGAAATTCAAAAAGAAAGTTTCATTTCATTTGCTCAAGCAAATCAGTCTCAAAACATGGCAGACCAACTGTGTTCATAGTACAATTAAAGTAGGTCTCACCAGGTACAACATTTCTCAGACTTTCCATTCTGAAGTTGAAATGCCGTCTGTGACTCTTCTTAGCACTATATTTGCTTTTATCCTAGCAGTGGCAGCATCAATTCATACTTTTTCACAATGCAAAAAAATGTGCAAATTCGTACTTTTTCTCATTGGTCATTCTCAAAACAAGAGTTTTCTTTACAATTCTTATTACTAGTCTCTATGTTTGCATACTGCAGTAGAGTAAAAAATGGGCTACCTGGGTTTCTCTCAATGTGCCACCAAAGGTACTCAAAGTAGCACCCCTACATTTTTTAACACCGTTTAAAATCAGGGACCAGGGGAACGGGGTCCAAAGTGGCAATGCTCATGCCACTGCAATCAGCTGGACCAAACAGAGCAGTGACAAATGTTCCTTAGCTGTCTCTCAAGATGAGAACCAGAAGACCCAACCACCTCAAGTGTATGTATATGAATGCATGCAGCCTGGGGAACAGACAGGAGGAACTGAAGCTCTGTGCCCATTCAGAAAATATGATATTGTAGGAATAACTGAAACATGGTGAGACAACTCACATGACTAGAGGGTCATGATGGATTGCCATAAGCTGTTTCATAAAGACAGGCAGGGAAGAAGAGGAGTCGTCGTCATGCTCTATGTTAAGGAGAACGTTGAATGTATACAAGGCCACTATGGCAATTGTGGAAGCCCTGTTGAGTGCCTCCACAGCAAGATCAGAGGGGTCGTCTCCCCCCTGTAAGGGGGAGATATTACAGTAGACATCTGCTACTGACCTCTAAACCAAGATGAAAAAGCCAATGAAGCAATATTTGGGTGACTTAAGCAAGCTTCAGGTCAACAGAATCTGGGTCTTATGGGTGACTTCAACTACCCAGGCATTTGTTGGAAGAGCAATACAGCAGCTCATGTGTCATCCATCGTGTTCCTGGAATGCGCAGAGGACTGCTTCGTCATACAAATGTCAGATGTGCCAACTAGGAATGGGACACTACTGGACTTGCTACTCATAAATGACGAAAAACCTGCTTTGTAGTATCTCAGTTTGTGATAGCCTTCACTGAAGTGACCACAATATTGTGGAGTTTGGTATCCTGCTGAGCTTGCTGAACGTTAGTACTAAGACAAAGATTTTAGATGTTAGAAGAGCAAACTTCAGCTTGTTCAGAGCTCAGTTGAGAGGCATTCCATGGGAAGCTTCCATGGATGATAAAGGAGCTAGCAAGTGATGGGAATTTGTTAAGAATGCTCTTGGACCAGATGATCCTTGAGGTCCCTTCCAATCTGGTATTCTATGATTTTGCAGTGCTCCCTGAACAGTCCTACTGAATGAATTTAAGTGTGGTTTCATGACGCTGTATTTCACCCTATCTACGTAACAGAGGGCTGTGTTATACGCTCTTCTGATCCAGCTCACATTGATTACACTTGCTAACTCTGTCATCAGAATATTTTTGCCTTTTATGCCAAGATCACTAACAAAAACACCAAGTATGTTTATGTAAGCATACTCCTGTTACCTCAAATTATTCCCAGACAATCTCCACAAAGGTTTGTTTCAAAAGATGAAAAAGCACAGAGGTATGAAATACCATTTGCCTTCCACCTGTGTCTGTAGTTGGCTTCAAGACAAGTCAGAAAATTCACTTTATCTTATATTCATTTTATGTCTTACCTTTATAGTACCAAGTTTCAACACTTAATTACATGGTTCATGCACTAAAGCATTAAAGTAATGGATGAAAAAGTCACAGTGAAAAAGCAGTACTTAAATAAACTGACAAGAAGTGTATTTAGTAATTTTGAATTTGTGGAGATGCTCACAAACCCCACCCTTGGCATAACAGTTGGACAGCAGCTGTAGGGAATGAGTCAGTGACAGTATAACAGTGTGCAACAAACAGTACACCCAAAAGAGTCCAGGGGGCATTGACCAATGCTGGTAATGCTGGACATGAAGATAACCATCTGCTAGATTAAGCAGTAACCAGGGAAAGACATTTTTAAAACAAAGGGGTCAGCCTGAAAAGAAACATAAAGGAAGCATGAATATTTGTAATGAAGGGGGAGGAAACTTGGGAGGGGAAATGGGAACAGCAACAGCCAAAGCCTGGTTTGCCACAGTTGAAGGCTTGCAGGCTGCTGCACAGGTACGTCTGAAACTGGAGCACCACTTCTCCCATGGGAGTGGTGGGCAACTCACCGTTCCTGGAAAGGGTGTGGAGGGGGTGCTCATTATCCACACTGCTGGAGCAGTGGGGGTGATCTGTGTATAGAGCTCAAGTAGACATGTGTGAATAAAACCTTTAGGAATTAGTTTTAAAGGGTGTTTAGAAACCTGTAGTCATTTTTTAAAGTATTTTGTAAGTATCTAGTTTTGCAGCTTAGCTGAATTTAAAAACAAAACTTCCCTAAGTTTTAGGTATTCAGGGAGAAAATGATCTCTGATAGAACTAAGTTGAAATTCTTTTTTTCTCTGAGATCAGAGAGATATGGATAGTATCATCCTTAAATGAATGTACTATACATTCAGAGAGCAACTGTGTACCATTTAATGGGAACGGCTTTGCATTTGGATTAGAAACTTGGTTACCAATACAGGGAGCACGGACACACTGCAGTGCAGTGCTCAGGAAGTGACTGGACACAGTCCTCTGAAATGGTGCATGCAACGTCATCTGTAGCCAACCTGCCGCCTCGGCTTCCCTTACCAGTCACTACCAGAGAGAGGACTCAGGGCTGGATGGATGTTCAGATCGATTGACTGTAAGTAACCTAGTATTCCTAGGCTCTCTCAGCGAAGACAATGAAGAACAACACATTGTCCTGTTTTACTTGGATGTTTATAATATACATTCAATGGTTAAGACAGGGGTCAGGTGTCCTCAGTTCTAAAAGTGGGAGGATAAACAAGAGCTCCACCTTCACAGTGTGCCTGTGTCAGACTTGATTCCTGGACTAGTCACTCTCCCCTCCTTAACGAAGGGTCAAAGTTACTGTGCCAGAGCACTGTTGCCCCTGGTGGTATCAACTAGAACTGGAGAGTACCAGAATTTCCTTTAAAAAAAAGACTAAGACATGTGGGTGTCATTGTGGTACACCTGTATCATACCATGTGCTCATAGCTGTGGCTAAAAATCCATATGTCTAGCGTACAACTGTGTCTTGCTGTTAATGCCATCACCCCTAATAAATACTATTTATTACTCTCCACTGGGTTAAAAACTGGCTGGAGGGCTGGGCCCAGAGAGTGGTGGTGAATGGAGTCAAATCCAGTTGGCGGCCGGTCACGAGTGGTGTCCCCCAGGGCTCGGTACTGGGGCCAATTCTCTTTAACATCTTTATCAATGATCTGGATGAAGGGATCGAATACACCCTCAATAAATTTGCAGACAACACCAAGCTGGGTGGGAGTGTCGACCTGCTGGAGGGTAGAGGGGCTTTGCAGAGGGATCTGGACAGGCTGGATGGATGGGCTGAGACCAACAG
>JAOXNO010000013.1:117225497-117237357 GCA_028565335.1 Limnodromus scolopaceus
TAAGTCTTATGAGGAGAGGCTGAGGGAGCTGGGGTTGTTCAGTCTGGGGAAGAGGAGGCTGAGGGGAGACCTTATTGCGCTCTGTAACTACCTGAAGGGGGGTTGTAGAGAGGCGGGGGTTGGTCTCTTCTCCCAAGTCACAGGAGATAGGACAAGAGGAAATGGCCTCAAGTTGGGCCAGGGGAGGTTTAGATTGGATATTAGGAAACATTTCTTCACTAAAAGGATTATCAAGCATTGGAATAGGCTGCCCAGAGAATTGGTTGTGGCACCATCCCTGGAGGCGTTCAAAAGATGGGTGGACATGGTCCTCAGGAATATGGTTTAGTAATTTTTATTTCCTATTTCTTATTTATTTTTTTGTCAGAGTTAAGTTGATGGTTGGACTAGATGATGTTTAAAGTCCTTTCCAACCTAGACGATTCTATGATTCTATGATTTTATGCTCGTTACACTTGGTTTCAGATTGTAAACAAGAGGAAGATTTGTTTACTTGTTAAGAGTTTTGTTTATGTTTGTTTTGCTAGAGGCAAAATAGCTTTGTTTCTTTGTTGGCTAAGTGTGACAGATATTGAAAAAAAACCTTACAAGCATTCCTGCTAAGCAATATTTTCTGTGAGGCTAAATTAGAATATGCTTGTACTACAATAAGGTTTCAATGGTATTTTAACAGTTCTCTTTTTGTACTTGCTCTGCCAGTTTGCAGAAAGCTGGTATTGGGCGTCTAACCATTAGAGAAGAGTTTTTGATTGTTTTTCAGAAATGACATCCCTTTTAGGAAATATGGCATAACTGTGACACAGCAGCGCAAATTCTCTGGGTGAGCCAAGTGGAACAGGCTGCATTTATTTATATTTTTTCAGTGAATATGTATTAAAAATAAGAGCTTCCTAGCTGAGTTATGTTTCAAAATATGTTTGTAAAGTAACAGCCATACATCTGGCAACACCATTACTAAAACTGTATGTTTAAAAGCATGCTTGATAAGAATTTAAACCCCAAGAGTAAACACAAGACTTATCTTACACATTTTGCATTATACATATATTCATATTTTCCTTGAATGTAAAAGATTAATACTTAATCATAAAAAGCCATTTTCATTAGTTATTTTAAACAACCTTGTTTACAATATCCATATGTTTTAAAAGACTTTCTTAAATGGGAAACGTCAGCTAATATTTGGGGTAGATTAGTAACAAATATTCTTGAGAAAAATATTGGACCTGAAGGGAAAACACAATCTCTTTATTCTCTCTTTCAGGGCAAGTAGTTTGGTCCTTTCCAAAGAGACTGAAAAGTTTGTGCTATTTTTATAATGTAGGTGTTACCAATCAACCCCTTCTGTTGATTTGAGGAATGTGTGTGCACTACATGTCCTCAGGGGGTGGGATTTTGCTCCACAGTGACACAAGTACGGACTCAGAGTGTGTTTGTTCTAGTGCAGTAAATATTAGCTGATCAGTTAAAACCATGGAAACTTATGAACTCACAACTATATCAACACTATAATATTTGTATCACTCTAGCTTGACTGATTCAGTAAGCACCTTAAAAGCAAAGAAGAGAGAATAAAGCAACTCAATCACATAGAAAGGAATAAGGTATGTAGGGGAAACTGTCTCCCAAGTAACAGAGCGTGGGCTTCTTTGTAATGGAAGCCATGGGCAAAAATACCTTTATTACCTCCTCTGCATTCAGATATCAGGAAGGATTTAAAGCTAAAAGACAAAATACTTTGCTCTGATTATCTATAGTGTAACAGAAAAGCCGTATAGGAATGGCCGCCCCAAGACACTTCTTTGCTGCTGGGATATGGAGCATGCAAAGAAACTCTGGGTATCATCTTCAAGGACAAGACAACAGTGATCTCTAAGTCTTCTCCAAATCCTTCCTCTTGATTCATGTATTTTGGCCTCTAATAATGATTGTTCACTGACATATACTTAGGTTCAATAGTGTCACCTCCCTTAAGAAAAGCTCCATAGTATTTTCATATATTGATGATTATTAGTGAAAAAAGAACTTAGGCTGTCAGAGTTAATGCTCCAATTAATGTCTTAATCCTTAATTAGACTTTTTTTTTAATCTGTTCATTGCTTTTCTTTTTTATCCCATAATTTAAAAAATACAACAGAAAATATATATAGTGTTCGCTAAATGTTACATAACTTTTATTATGGAGCAATTAGAGAACTTACAAAGTCCACATAATTGCCATCTGGTATCAAAATTAATGTTAAAACAAACTTCATGGTGATACTCTAGTTTAGTGATTGCACCTTGGAAACATGGGGTTTTTACAGGAATATCATAACAACAAAATATTATCTTTGGCAAGCTATTTAAAACCTTACTTCCTCTTCAATGTTATCTCAGAAAAAAAACCTTTTCACAATTTCCCTATAACAGCAGGACATTTCAACGACATGGAAAGCTTTTACTACAACCTGCAATTTGCATTATTTTTGAAAGAGCTGAAGTTGAAGACCCTGAAGAAAATATATTTCAGCAGCATTTTTTATCCATAGGTGTCTTCATAGCCAGTTTCCTTTAGAATTACGTAATTCAGAAAAAATCAACCATCTATACACATCAATTGTCCCTCCCAAGCATATGGACATGTAAAATACAGCAGCCATAGAGTTACCATAGTCAAAGTCCTCTTTGAAAATAAACATTATTCATATGAACTGCTTGGTTATCATTTACTTGATGTGTATACAAATTATCTTGGGCAAAGGATTTCCTTCTGCTGTGCAGGTGAAATAAACACTGTTCACTGGGGTTACATACGCATCTTGCAGTTCCGAAGTAATACAAGCTTCTCTGGAGAAAGGGGGAAAAGGTAAGACTGGAGTAGCTATTAAAACATATCTTAAAATAGGCATGTTGGTGGAGGTTTTTTTAGTGTGACCTTAACACCAAAGAGTTTTTTAAGGAAAATAGATTAACTTAATCTTAAATCTAATCTTAAAACTGATTCATTATGGAGCCAAATTATAAAAAGTGGGTGATTTGAATTACAAGTTTTGGTGTAATTTTAGCTGGATTAATGACCAACCTTTTATTTTATTATATTTTATTAGGATTGTATCCTACCTTTGACAGTCTGTAGAAAACATTATTGGCTCAAAAGAAATTTTACTATGTTCTAATGGTTGTTCATGGACTAGAAAGTCAGAAAAGTGCCCAAAGCCATAGGCATAGCGATGCTGTACTGTATTATAAATTATTGAAAGTCTAGTTCATTTTTTAAAAATAGAGGATGTCATATTTATGCTTTTCTAGCTGCAGTACTTTTTTATCTTGGCCTATGATGGTTTAATAAGGCAGAAAAATTGCTGTTTCTTTTTTGGATCATGTTTCAACTAAAACAAAAGTGGGAATAGAGAGGGTTGCTTGAGGAAGAAGCTTTCAAAGCAGAACCGTTTTAATGTCCTAATAAACTATCAAAAGAGTAAGTACCTTAAAAATTCGTTGATAAAAATGAGAAGTCTTGTCACCTTAATCTGTCATAAAAGCTCACAAAAATAGGGTGACATTAAATTAAATATCACTGGTAATCATCTCTCACCTTAAACTAAATTAATTTGAACATAATTGAATTTATGATTAAAGGTTTTAAAAACCTTCATTTTTTTCAATTAAAATTTAGAAGGTTCAGATGCATTTTCTCCTGGGGAGAAATCCAAAAACCCTCCCGGTCTGCGGCTGGCATCCAGCTTTTCCTGCATGTCCTAAAAAGTACATGCCGGACAGTCAGCTGTAATTGCCAATTTAGGATTTCAACAGAGTAGAGTCGTCATGCAGCATTTAAAGTAGCACCAGTTCTTTCGCCCTTTCCTACCCCCATGCGGCTTCATGTGCAGTGAGCCTGTGCACACAGCATTTCTGCTCAGCCCCAGGACTTTACCTTGGAGAAGGAGCATCACTGTGAGGAGAGACAGAAATGGGAAGAATATCATCCATCAACTTAATCCATCTGCTGGATCTCTTCCAGCCCAGTCAGAGCAGATCAAAGATACCTGCCAGCACGTCAAGTATTTTACAACTGTCCAACACTCTCCCTCAGGGATCCCAGTGTTTTGACCTGCAAAGGGTTGTCGTCATACCCCTAGACAGATCCCAGTAGGAGCTGCATGTTCTCCTCCACAGGAGTGAATACTCTGTGACAAGCCAAGTAAAATTTACCATATTTACCATGTAAATATACCAAAATTTACACATAAATAAAAGAAGTCTCAGTCTTAGCATTACTTTGCAGCATATCAGAAGTTATTCTTATGCATAAACATAATCACAGTTGTCAGATTGGGTCATCCTAAACTGCAGCGATTCAGCAAACACTGATACAAATTTTAGGCCCCAAGAATCATGTTTCTACTACAAAGCAGAAAGAATTATCTATTTTTGCCAGAAAGTTTATTCAACTTTTTTTTTCTGACCTAGAGTATTACCCCTGTCTAAACCAACACTGGCCCCATATTAATTTTTTTTTTTTGCCTTAAAACAACTAAGAATTATTGTGTTTGATCTCCTCACCAATTACAAACTCCTGGAATGACCTTATACATTCCCAGTCCAATATCCTGCATGTGAAATATTGAATATGCTAGGTGTAGGTAGGTTTGTTTGTACTATTATATTTTACTGGACTTTAGGGGTGAGGCTAGATTTTTTTGGGGGAGGAAATGTTTTAAATTAGCCTGAAGAGCCTTTCTTAACCAAGAGAGTATTCTGCTTGTAGTAGCTTTTCACTTTTTTTTTCTTTGGCTGGAACACATTATGAATTCTGTCAGTAATTCCTACCCATGAAACCTTTGATTGCCACCTAGGGATTTCTGCCTCTGAGAGAACTAGAAACAGCTTTGATCACAGCTGTCAATGCACTAACATTGTTTTTTCTCTGAGACCTTAACTCTGATCTTACATTATAATTCATTTCTGGATTTAAGCCACATGCTGATTCCATAAAGACTGTCAGCAGCTAATAGGTTGCCTCACAGGAACCAAAGAAGAAAACAGCATTGCCTTCTCTTACTCAGTAAGCATTCCCCTGTTTAAAATCAGCATTGTTTTTAACACGGACAGAAAACAGGTAGGACAGGGAGGATACTAACACTTAGACATAAAGACATGAATAATCACTATTAGAAAAGTAACTTTACAGAACTAAGCATAGCAAAGCTTACAGAGATGTGAAAATGATTGTATGTGAATGAGGCAGATATTTGCTCTTCTTTCAGAAATCATAAATTATACAGCAACTTTATTTTGCATTTCTATAACAATCCAGTGCAATTTTTTCCCTATCAGAAGAGCATTCACCCACAGCTAATAATATGCATTTTGTTTATTAGTAGCAAAATAAACCAGACCTCAGTGCAGTGGGCAATGTGCAAAAGACAATATTGGCTTCCAAAAACTGATAATAGAAATAGATGCAGCCGGCTATTGAGAAAAAAATATATGAGTAGTGCAAAGGATAAACACATAGTAGTTGGTTTTCTTTACTCCTCTTCCTTTCGTCTTTTGTATGTTTTCAGTGGGACTACATTAGAAAGGTATAAAGCACTTTGAAATATAAGAGGAAAGAGAGGACTCGATAGCTCAGACGTGATGAAGAAAGAAGCTTGAAAGCAGTGGAGAAAAGCAGCAGAGAGAAAATAAAACAAAATTTGCACAAAGCTTCCTGAAGTTATTGATTTCAGTAAGGTTTTGCTCTCTGACCAATGATAACTTTGTCAAATTGATGAAAAGGAGTCAACATTTTGTTTTCTCTTTCTCCTCTAAAAATCTGGATATATGGGTTAAGCGAAAAGCAGCCTCTGGAAACCTAGAAAGAAGGCAACAATCCTGAAAAGAGTATTGGTCATGGAGCATGCTCCATAAGCACAGTGCCATGGTAAGGAGAGTGGAGCAGGTTGCTGAGGCGCCGTGCTGGCAGGCAGCACCCATCAGTGGCTCATGCATTTGTGTTGGCCAATCTTTGTCCCTCAGCATGAACCTAGGAACACACGATTCACAGTGTGGAGAAGACACTTGGGTTTATATTGCATTTGTTTGAATCCATGATTTCCTATGAATAATGGCAAAACTTATCCCTCTAAAATAGTATTTTCAAATTATATACAACTTGTAAATGCTGGATTCCGCACCCAGTACAGAGTGACACCAGGCACAAGCATAATTTGGAAGAGGAGTGGCTGTAGAGCAATCCTGCAGAAAGGGACCTGGGGGTGCTGGTCAACAGCCAGCTCAATAAGAGCCAGCAGTGAGCCATGGCAGCCAAGAGGGCAACCCGTATCCCGGGTTGCATCAAGCGCAGTATAACTGACTGGTCAAAAGAGGTGATTATCCCACTGTATTTGCATTGGTGCAGCCTCACCTTGAGCACTTTGTGCAGTTCTGAGTCCCGTAATTTAAGAAGGGTGTGAAGGTCCTTGAATGTGTCCAGAGGAGGGCAACAAAGCTGGTGAAAGGGCTGGAAGACATGTCCCATAAGGAGCAGCTATGGACTTTGGGCTTTTCTAGTTTGGAGAGGAAGCTGAGAGGTGACCTCATTGCTCTCTACAGCTTCCTGAGGAGGAGAAGTGGAGAGGGTGGTGCTGATCTCTTCTCCCTGGGGTCCAGTGATAGGACACATGGGAATGGTTAAAAGCTGCACCAGGGGAAGGTTTAGACTGGACATTAGGAAGCATTTTGTTACCGAGGGACTGGCCAAACACTGGAACAGGCTTCCCAGGGAAGTGGTCAATGCCCCAAGTCTGTCAGTGTTTAAGAGGCATTTGGACAATGCCCTTAATAACATGCTTTAACTTTTGGTCAGCCCTGAATTGGTCAGGTGGTTGGACTAGATGATGGTTGTAGGTCCCTTCCAACTGAAATATTCTGTTCTAACTCCACACTGGGTAGCCGAGAAGCTTTCTAGTTACACATTAAATGAGTATTTCTCTCTTCTGTGCTGTAAATAAGAGCAGACAGTGTTGTGAGTTCATTTGTGAGTGCCATATTATTATTTCGCTCTTTTTCTCTGCCTTGAAACTGAGCACAGCTGGATAAAATTCAGAAGAAACTTAAGATTGCTTTTGGTTAATGTTGGCTCCAAATTGTTTCTGGTGACTCCACTTGCTTTCTTAATTTATCTCTGCATAATGAGAAGCAGATATTTTTGATCAAGGTGATAGCTGCTAAACTGTCTCCATGTGGATTTCTTTTATGAATACTGCAACATTCTTGTTGGGGGGGGGGCAGAAATCATAATTATTACATGGTAGCTACATGAATTTTATTATGCTGGGTATCAAAAGGAGAATAATGAAAATATTTAGTGTCTCACCGAAGATCTGAAGGAGTCTCACCAACAGCAATCACTGTCTTTGATGGTAGGTCATAACAATTACATAGGTAGAAATTCCTGAGTGTCAGGAATTTGCAGAATAGTATCCTATCCTAACACCATTGACACACAAGCCCTAAAATCCCTGGAGATATTTAAGAAACGTGTAGACGTGGCTCTTCAGGGCATGCTCTAGTGGCCAAGATTATTGGTTTGTGGTGGGGTGTTGTTTTTTTTCTTTTTTTTTTTTTTTTGTGTGTGTGGTTCTTTTGTTGTTTGTTTGTTTTTGTGGGTTTTTGTTTTTGTTTTTGTTTTTAATGTGGTTGGACTAGATGATCTTAATGGTCCCTTCCAACCTAGGCAATTCTGTGATTCTGCAATATCTGACTGTACCTGTCTTCACTCTGTCACCTGTCTTTCACTGCCAACTTTTCAGAACAGGGTTTCCAATGCTAGGACAGCACCTACAGAGTTGAGCCTGCAATCAAATTAAGTGCTATATGTGCTCTTACCAATTAAATCAATAGTAATCAGAAAATCACACACTAGGAAAACTGAAGTTTTTGAGGTAATAGCTATAGTGATAATAATGATCACTCCTTGTTTTTTAGAATATATCTTGGCACTCAGAGGAATTTGATATCACAGAATATTTGAGGCTGGAAGTGACCTCTGGATGTCATCTGGTCCAATGCTCCTGCTCAAGCAGGGCCACCTAGAGCCCAGGACCATGTGCAGATGGCTTTGTAACATCTGCAAGGATGCTAAATCCACTGAATTTAATATCCTCACCTAGTTTCATCTCTGTTGTGTTCTACATGTCTCAACCATTCTTCTTCCTTCTTAATGTCATCACCAGCACCGGCAAATTGCAAATTGCAATATACATGCAGAATTTTGGTGGCTAGTAGAAGAACAACACATCAATTTTTATGTTAAAACCTGTAGTCACAGAAGTGGTACAAGAAAAAAGGTTTTTACAGAATACTTTTCTCACTATAAGGTGTTTAAAAAAAAGGGAAATCTGAAATGTAGAGAGATAAAAATTGTCCCACAAGGCAAAGAAAAAACATTATATGTGAAGGATCTTTTTTACTGCAGATGATACTAAGAAAATAACATTTACCATGAAACATTTACTTTTAAGCAGTATTGGGCTGTAAAGCCATTGCTACAGCAGGATAGAAATATATTCACAGTCTGCTGTTGATGTTCTGTACTGTTAGAATTGCAAATGAAGTCACTTTCTAGCAAAACAACCAAAATGCACTTGTTAAAAGCTTGTTTATCCTGAGGTCATTAATGACATCACTGAATTTTAGGCTGATGAACTAAACAATCCCAATATTTTTTTCTCTCCATAATCACTTGCAGTACACTTCTACATCATATTTTTGATGTACTTATTCATACAAAAATATAAACATTGGTCAGGGATAGGTACTAATGAGCTGTGCAAAAAACCTTATTTCAGTTTTATCAGAACTGCATGGGGAAATGTAAATGTGAACTATTATTTGTTTTGTTTGTAATATTTTTACACAAACTTGTTATTAGTCATTTTACATTTCAAGTGGTTTCAGAGGATAAAAAACAAACTTAGAAAACAAAACAAGATTTCTATATAATTTTTCTAAAAGGTACACTAATCTTGATTAAGCACCATATTTTGACAGCCCAGTAAAATATATGGTAGGGGGGTTTTATACTTCATCAAGGAAGACAATGACAGAGCATACAGGTTATAGAGATATAACATCTTTACAACACCAACAACTAACACTATCTCTACTCACTATAAAGATTGTGTTTGCAGCAATGATGATAGGCAGCTAGGGCTGGAATTAGTTGGAGGAGAAAACCTGCCACAAGCTTTTGACAATGCAGTGCATATCCAAACTAAAGCATTACTAGGAACTTCTGTTTAATGTTCATTGCTTTCTAGAATATAGAGAACATTTGTTTTCTAGAGTAACACCATACAGATTTCTTAAAATCTCTTGCTTCCTAAAATGAAACATTTACATTACAATCACTTTTTCTACCAAATGTCATCTGAAACCTTGTTTCCTAATAATTCTTTTAAATATTGGCTTACTTTTCATCTTTTTAGTAGAAAAGAAGCATCGATGCCCACTGCCTACTACCCACTGCCAGAGATAAAAAGAGAGGAAAACGACGCAGCCTTCCCAGTGACAGTAAACCTATTTCAGTCCTTTTTATTGTCTCTTCACCATCTCCTGACAACTTTGACATCTGTTGTCCAAATTCACTTCCCATCCTCAGACAGATGCTCCTGCAGACACAGTGCTTCTCTCCCCGCTTTGAGACCCGGGCTCGCTTAGCAGCAGCATTTGGGATGACGCAGGAGCAATGTTAGTGTCCCAGTAGTTCATCATTTTGCTTTCAAAAAGGTAAACAAATAAATCTGCTCCAATTTTTACTCTACCCAGTTGGTTCTAAATCGTATATTAAAGGTACATTTTGCCTACGGAAAACACATGTAAGTGAAAAGGACCGGAACAGGGTAGGCAAAAAGGACAGTCTGACTGAAATCCCCTGTGATAAGGACTTGTGAGAGATCAGAAAACATTTTTCAGGAGTTGGTTTCTGGGTTTAAAAAATTATAATTTTGGGAGGCTGCCATCTGCAATCAATCTGTCAAAGTCATCTATCATCAAACTATGTATGATATTAGCAGGATTTGGATAGCTGTGAATAAGAGAAATGCAGTGCACAAGAATGAAATGCAGTGTGCAAGTCAGTAAACCTTCCTCCCGTGCCTAATACTGTTTACCGACATCAAAACTTCAACAGAAATTTATCAATGGTCAGTTGAATCTTTTATCTAAAATATGGCACTGTCACACTTTTCTGACATTTTAAAAATAAAGAATAGTCAAGAAGTTTCCTCACAAATAATTCAAAACAGTTACTGTTCTGACTGTATCCGAACATACAAACTACCTACTTACCATAAAGGCAAGACAAGAATTTTACTACCTTGATATCTAAAGACTGAGCTCACTGTAAATGAGGTTGCTTTGATCTGGAAATTTCAGCTACAATTTGAGAATCCCAACTTTATACATGCAAGCTTGAATATTTTGGCAGGGTTTCAAATTTTAAACCTGATACTGTTTCTGAATACCAACCATTACATAAAACAGGTTAATGAGACTCATTTTAGTGTACTGCAATGAAGTAACATCCTCTTCTGAGGATAGTACATGAAAGGATGAAACAGCATGATCCAAAATTTCTGTGAAGTCCTGATAAAAATATACAATTAAGTAGAAAGAAAGAAAGAAAGAAAGAAAGAAAAAAAGAAAGAAAGAAAGAAAGAAAGAAAGAAAGAAAGAAAGAAAGAAAGAAAGAAAGAAAGAAAGAAAGAAATAAATTATGGTACTGAAAATTGAAGACTAATTAGGTAGCATGCTAACCAAGACCATTAAACAAACAAACAAATAAATAAATAAATAAATGATGTTTTCCTTCCTGAAATAAGCTTTCCCCAGTTTTTAAGGTGACAAAACTCTTTTGAATATGGGGTCATCCAAAAGGCACCTGGATGTCCTACCACCAGTAAAACAAGACTTGGTCACAAATTTCATTTCAAAAACAAGCTTTACATTGATAATGGTGGGAAAAGACAATGTTTTGAGTAGCAGCCACTAATCTCAACTTTGACACTCGATGGGAAATACACATGGGGGAATATCCCAAGGATTCGGTCAAGACAACGATGACAGTATACTGAAACAATATGGAAAGCATGCATGACAGAGAAGGATTGAAGGAATAATAACCTGAGGATATGAAAACTTATTATATTTAAAATCTCTAGGATTCAAAGTGAATGTTGGATGTTTTTGAGTGTTTTAAAAGTATAACAGGCAGTATAAGTGTCAGCAATGCATTCTAACATTGCACGTCAGGTTACAAGAACCTTGCAATAAATCTGGATCTTCAAGAAAGGCCCTGAAGGATACATTTCCAAATGCAGTCTGTGTCCCAGAGGGGATGCAAAGCAAATGCAAACTTATCCAGGAAGATTCACAAGCAGAAGCAGCAGTTTCTACTGACTGTTGGAAACGAGTGACACACGAATAAATGTACTATATGCAGAAGGATGAGGTAATGTCATTAGGGGACCACTGAGTTGATGAGACAGCCTGAAACTTTCGGAGGTAACCATCTGGTTTGCTGTGGCTGGGAAGAGGTACACAACTTTCATAGTAGTGCTTAAGTTCCTTGAGCAAAACATCTTTGAGTAGTTCTGCCTCTTCCTCAGACAGGCACAGCTGAAGTGCAAATCAGCCTTGTTTTCTGCCTGCACAGGCTGGTCTGTACCAGGAAAATGGTATTCTTAAAGATCATCCAGTTCCAACCCCCTGCCATAGGCAGGGACACCTCCCATTAGACCAGGTTGCTCAAAGAGCCATCCAGCCTGGCCTTGAACACTTCCACGGATGGGGCATCCACGACTTCCCTGGGCAACCTGTTCCAGTGCCTCAC
>JAOXNO010000013.1:117237457-117249779 GCA_028565335.1 Limnodromus scolopaceus
CTCCATACCTCTGATCATCCTTGTGGCCCTCCGCTGGACCCGTTCCATGTCCTTCCTGTGTTGAGGACTCCGAAGTTGGACACAGTACTCCAGGTGGGGTCTCAAGAGTGCAGAGTAGAGGGGCAGAATCACCTCCCATGAGGCGATTCTTCTTCTAAGTACTAAAGTCACAACGATATACTATTAAAGATTTATTCATGACTTAATATGTGGTTGGGACAGGAGGAAAAACAAAAGAAAAACAAAAGACCTGCAGTAATAGTTTCAACATTCAAAATCTGAACAGCAACATTTTCTAGGATAAAGGGTGTATCAGGTAAAAATCAGGAGGAAGCCTAAAATCGCAATGACTCAGATAAAAGTCACATTATCAGATTAAAGAAAAAGCTAAAATACTAGAGTTCTTTTTGGAGGAAGAAAAAAATGAAAAGCATTGCATCAAAGACATAGCCTGGATGCAGTTGAGTGGCAGCTGGAATAAAAGAGTATGAAGGTAGAGACTTTGATGCCAAGTCCAATAGCTTAACGATAATAAAGAGTATGCACCTTATTTTCCAGTTATTACCAGTGGAACTAAAAATCTGATGAGTAACTAACCAGCAATTTCACTATATAAAAGAATCTACTTTACCTAGCTCTACTTGCTAAGCAATAACATAAATGGTACCGATGTTAATTCCAATATTTGCATTCTATTTGGCTTTACAAGAGATACAAAAAAGCCTTGCTAAAAGATTTAGAAGAAGCATATTTTCATCATACAGAAACACTCTTTTACAGTTACAATATATAGTACCCTGACAATGGCACTTCTCAAACACTTGTGAACATCAGAGATAGTTGTAAAAAAGTTAGAAAAAAGACACACCAAAAAACCAACAGTGAAACAAACCAAAGAAGAAGAATTCCTTACTCTGTGAAATACTAAAGACTAAATTATTTCAGTATGGTAATGATTTTATGACACATTAAAGTCATATTTCCGTGTTATATACTGGCTTATTTCTTCTCTCAGAAATGACTGCTCCATTC
Source organism: Limnodromus scolopaceus (assembly GCA_028565335.1). Classification (NCBI taxonomy): domain Eukaryota; kingdom Metazoa; phylum Chordata; class Aves; order Charadriiformes; family Scolopacidae; genus Limnodromus; species Limnodromus scolopaceus. The sequence goes on from JAOXNO010000013.1 coordinate 117,238,490, forward strand.
TTCCTTTTTTGTTTTCCTCATTTAATATTGCTTTCTGCTCCCATTTTTATCTCAGGAAGGACCTGTATTTAATTCAACTCTAAGACACAATTCTCCTGTGTATTTAGCTTTGAAATACACAGCTTCTCTTTGAATCCAAAATAAAGATTTCCTTACACAAAAGCCTGTCTGTCTTTGTAACTCTACCAGTTATCTAATAAAAAGAGTCTATCTACAAATAAAAAATTAGTTTGTTACATCTAAAATATCAACAGGTTTTTTATCTTGAAGCATGGAGATATTTGTCACGAAAAGTGACAAACTGAGGAAAGAGGGACCTGTTATGAGGTTGTGTCCATAATTTGCCCCTATTAGAGCTATTAATATCATTTTAATTGAACTTTTTTCCAGCAGAGAACAAGTGCTTTTCAAAGAATCATAGAATGATTAAAGTTGGAAGTGACCTCTGAACGTTACCTGGTCCAACCACCCCTGCTGTCAGGGCCACCTCAAGTCAGCTGCCCAAAACCATGTCCAGATAGTTTTTGAATATCTCCAAGGATGAAGACTCCACAGCCTCTCTGGGCAGTGTGTGCCAGTGCTCAGTCACTCTCAACAAAAATGTCTTTGCTGATGTTCAGAGGGAAACTCCGATTTTTCGGTTTGCGCTTGTTTCCTCTTGTCCTGTCACTAGGCACCAGTGAAAGGAGCCTGGCTCTGTCTTTTTTGCAGCTAAATATCTTCAGATATTAATAAGATCCCATCAAACCCTTCTGTTCTCTGGGCTGAACAGCCCCAGCTCTCTAAGCCTTTCCTCAGGTGAGAGGTGCTCCTTAATCAGTTTTGTGGCCTTTCCACGAGCAGGAGATGCATCATGACATGTTTGAGGACATTTGAATGTCAGGAACATAAGATATTTTGAAATTTTCATTTCAAAGCCACATCTTATTTAAAATTTGTTATTATTGTATATTGCACTAGATAAAAAATAGTTGAAATAGATACCGCTGAAATAGATATTTTTTTAAGAACATATTTCAAAGGATAGGAAATGTAAATATTTATTTTGTTATTTTCCTTTGTAGATGACTATAGTATTTTGTAATTTCTTGCCTCATTAAAATGAAAACAAGCTTTTAAATCCTCCAAAAAATCAATTCTTCCGTCTCCTCCCAAATTTAGTATCTACATTATGAAGTCACATGGAACACACAAAGGAGAATTATGCCTACATAAGGCCTTCCCTCTCTGCAAAGTCTCCCTTTCCTAACTCTTTTTGTCAATCTTCATGCTGTCCAGCCAGTCAACTCTTTGTACATATTTTTTTCCCTTGGAAAACAAGGATAATATTTCTGACTTTAAGCCATTCTTGAAATTTTTATGGCAAACATGACCAAAATCTCATACAGAGCAGAATATATTATAATTGGCAAATGAAAGTGAAACATTAGAAGGAGCCTTGAGTTAGTTTTTAAGTGCTATTTCAATATTTTCACCGTCATCCTTATAAAAGTTTACATCTGTATTTCAGGTGTATGATCAGATATACACAGCTAAGCATAAAAGACGATTTGTGCTGCATCTATTAGAGTGAAGCTAACGAATTCTATGATACACTGAAAAAATGGTATTTGTGCTATAGCATAGCTTGTTATGAGGACTTTTATGGTAGAGTTATTAAGAAATGACACAGAAAGATTCAAGAAATAATTAACTATCCTTTTGATAATTGCATGACCTTGAAATATTATTCTCATCAGTTAACTACATTTTGCTAAGATGAACATCTGTTTGTAATGGGAAGTAGTGTTTGGTTTTATTCTAGTTTTGCAGCAGAAAATTCCAAATTGTTTGCAATGTCAATCCCAAAGTTATCATTAATTTTCAAATTAGTTTTCAAAGTAAATATTCAATGATTAGCATCTACAAATACAGAACAACACATCAAAAGTTATTTCAGTGGCATTTGCTTTACTGAACATGCAATTTCCTTGTTTTGTTGTAGCATTGTGTTAATTTTTTTTTTTATTATTCAGTTCTGTAATTCACATACCTGTGTATTCAGACTGCCATACACTTTTTTTTGAGGGGGGGGATGGGCAGTAAGTGGAGTTGCTTATTTATTTGGGCATTTATTTATTTGGGAATACACTGCCTTATTCACTTAATTTTGTAATTTTTTTCAAAATAAATTGATACTTTTGCACAATATTCAAAATAGTTTCTGAGGAAAAAAACAATGCATGCTCATAATCTCATTGCTAGTTTCTTCCCCACTTTCAGTGTTTGTTTGCAAAGACATCACTTTATGAAAAGTAATAGTCGCTCTAGAAAAAAGCATTTAACAACTAGAGGAAAAAAAATGATCCATAATACCCTCTACACATTCCTCCCTTTCCCCACAGAGTTATTACTTAAATAAATGATTCTGTTCCATATTATGAACCCATTTATAAGTGACAGATGAAAGAAAGGATTTTAGGTCAAGTAATTGACTTGACATTGCTCATTGTTCCACTGAATGGTAACAATCAGACTTCAGATAAATACATAAAGAAAAAAATGTATAAAACAGTGTTTTACTTCTTCTTCATAAGCAAGACTTAGAAGGCTTTCTAAATAAATTTATAGTTTTGTTGATTACATGTGGAAACAAAGGAAATAAATTTGTTTCACTGACAGAATTATGTATGCCTTATAGAAATCGGAATTTTCAAAACAAAAAAAACAAAGTAAGGCTTGAGATGCGTGGACTTACAGGGTGACAAATGAGGAAAATCAGCCACAAATATCAAGGTACATCACTAACACCTCACAGGTCAAATTGAAAATTTCTCATAAACTGCATAGTAATGTGTTGGGAAGTAAAAAAAATCACGACAAAACAAACATTGTTGCAAGTTGTAGAAAAACAAGAGGATGCCAAACTGTAATTAAACTACAATGGCAGTAATTATGGCAGTAATTCGGATTTCAGGTTGCTGTCTTACTTTTGTGCCAGATGCTTGTGGGGGACAGAGGTATAGAGGCTGTTGTCACTGGCCTTCACCTTTCCTCATTCCTCCAGAGGTGGGGAGAAGAAAGTGGGTCATTAACCAAATTCATACCAAATCAGATATCTGCCTTTGAGCAAATCACTTCAGTATCCTAAATAATCAGCAGGAGAGAATCAGACAACTTTGGTGACTGACTTACCCTGCTCTAAACTAGATATCTAAAATCGGTTGAATGTGTGTCCAGTTCCTTAAATTCATATTGCCTAAAAGTCCCTGGATTTCTCCACTGCCTGTAAAGAGTTCCTAGCACCTCTAGTTCAGATGTTAATACCTAATTTGTTGCTGGACAAGGGAAATGATTATGCTGCCAGTAGCACTCAGCACCTGTAGGAGATGCCTTTCTGTAACTCTTCCAACTTTGATTTGCAACAGGGAGACTTGCAGAATCCCTTGTAGAAGGTCTGTTGCCAGCAGGAGTTAAATGCAAGAAATTTTGCTTAACTAATGTAGCCAGATGGTTTCCTGACAACATGCCAGTTCCATCCTGACAGCATCCAAAACTATATGTGCTACTTAAAGAAAAATCTCAATTCAAAATCATCTGGGGAAACCACACCTCCTGTTTCTGGCACAGAATTTCAGTTACAGTCCTGAAAGATCTCATAATCTCCTCTCCTCACCAGCCTCTTTTTAATTATTTGAAAAATAAAATGCCACTACTATTTGAAAAATAAAATTACTCTTAAATCTTTGTCATAAAGTAACATATTATACAACTGTCAACTGCTGTGGCTTCTGAGCATTATTAGCAAACTTTCTATCATAATCTCTGAAATCCATCAGCTTCCTTGAATCTCTCCTTTTCGCAGCCCAGAAGCTGTTCTTGCAGGGTTAGCTTTGTGTCAGAAATCATGAGCGCTGCAGCACTAACTTGCCACTGGGTCCTTCCCTCTTATTTAATGCACTGGGAAACTTAACATGTCTCAGGAATTCACCTTTTTGGGGGGAGGGAGAGTAAGTGAGAGAGGAATGAGTCAATCTGTATTCTGCTACTCTCTCTCCTTTTATGCTTCAGTGGCTGCATTTTTATCTGCATCAAAGGGCTTTGCTTTGCTTTCTCACCTGGGTTCTCCTCTTTTGTGCTAAGGTGGGAGTGAAGAATTCAGCATGCTGAGAAGTGAACTCCAAAGGGAACAACATCTGTTCTTTTAAGTATTGGTAAACAGATTCCTATTAGAAACATTTGTACATTTTTCTGCTGCTTTTTAAGTACTCTGAGCAAAAATTAACTCTTTGTTATCATAAGCAGAATACATAGTCAAAGAAGCAGATAAAGCATAAAAAGTGGGTGTAGCTATCTTTCACAAATAGGAAGATTAATTAGGTGATCAGAGATGGGAGTTTCACTTAAATGATGGAAAGACTTTTTGAAATAGAAAGTTTTTTTATATTGATTCTCTGATAGCAGTCAGTGCCTGGATTTGTCACCTCGGTGTACAATCAGTTCTATAGCTGCATCTCAAACAATTACACTTTATCCACAAGAGTTTGTATGATTAATCCTGCTTATGAATAGGAACAAAATATTAATGTTTTTTTCCAAGTTGCTTTTTTGTAGTACAAAAAAAATCTATTTTTGAAAAATGTAACCTCTTTTTCACCCTTTTAGGCAGGTTAAAGATGAATTGAAGTCCAAGGTCTATAGAAGACTGGCTCATGAATTTCAGTTACACACTCTAATATGTGATGTCCAACATGAACTTGTCAAGAGTAAATCTTCTCAAATGTTCGAAGTAAGAGACCTTGTGGAGGAGGAAAAAGCAAAACAACTACATATTGCAGTTTTCCTACAGCTTTTGACATAACCTTCAGATAGAAGTCACATGCAGTCTCAGGAAATGCAGCCAGGTTTCCCAGATTTAGTTTACTGTCAGTGATTTCTGCTTTTGTATTCACCAATTCCACTCTAGGCCAAAAGCAGATGATCCTCAGGTTCTTTTTCACCTCCCAGACCTGTGAGTCACCTGTATGGTTTACCCTTCTCAAGGTGCCAGCAACAACAGCAGCTCCGTGATTTCTAGAGGTTTATGCAAAGGCACAGGGAGGAGATGAAGAAACCCTTCTTCTTTATTCAGCGTGACTGATGTCTAATTAAGGTGCTACATAAAGCTAATTACGGTACTACATAAAGCGATTGCTAAAAGTCTAGAGAAAAATATGAAAGGCAACTGGAGGCCTAAAAACCACATCCATTTAGAATATACTGAGTTTATAATCCATGAGAAAAAGAGAAAGAAAGAAACAAACAAGATATTATACTAGCCTTCAAAATGGAAAAGATCACCAAAAAGCAAAAAAAACCCAAAAATAATTGTTACTCCTAATTCCTGTGGCTAGAATAAAAAGTAGTCTTAAAAGCATTAGACTAGATTTTCTAGGTTGGGGAACCTCCATCCCTAGAAGTTTTTTAAAAAAGATAAAACAAACTTCAGTGAACCACTGTTTAGATATGGATGGTTGTTTTCACACTGCACTGGCTTTCTCTGTGTTGGCTTTGGTAGCCCTGATTCTGCTCAGAATCAAAATGTGAAATCAGTGAATTAAACTCAGACCCACAAGGCATCCTAAATGACTCTACTCCCTGCTAAGCGGTCTTTTCATGCTTGCATGATGCCCAGTTCATCATGCACACCATGTCTAGCATTATTAAAAAATAATTTCTACTGCCTCAGGACATCTGCACCCATAATGCCACGATTGAGTGAAAACATTAATGAGGGACACCACCAGGAGAAGGAGGGCCAGCTCAGAGTCATCTGGGTCTGTGCATGAGACATTGTGTGGGAGGACTAGATTTATCAATTCTCTATACCATGCCACCATTGACCAACAGAGGCATCCTAATCCAGTGTATTTATCTGTGTATTTATCTGTGTAAACCTGTGTATTTATCCAAGATACTGTCTTGATATTGGTAGCTTGCCTTCAATGAAGCGACATGACCGGAATAATAGCAATGAACCCCGCTCTGTCATTCTGGAAGTTCTGGTTGATTATCAGTGGCTACAAAGAGCATTGTAATAGAAAACATTCATATGTTTAGACATTTTGGATTCTTATGTTATCCATGCTCTGATGTCCACCTGTAGACTTGGGTCATTATATACCTCTGACGAAATAATGATATATCCTGACTTGAAAATACATGGCTGAAAATCTGACTTTTAACTGGTACTGGGCTCCAACAGTGAAACTGGGATGAGTTTCAGCCACGTAACCATAAAGCAACGCTCCAGCACTCCCAACAAGGGTACATCCACTTCTAGAGTACCTTACCTGTTCAGAAAACCAGTGAGCAAACCTGTCTCAGGAAGAGCTCCAGTAGCAGGAAGAGCTTCAGCCCAAATTCCTGCAAGCTTTAAGTAACAGTCCCAGCTCCTGCAAGTGAACGGCAACTTCCAAAGCACATTGTCAGGCAGCCCTCCATTTAATTGGAAGTCCTGTGGCCTGAGTAACTGGACTCCTGGGCACCTTACAAAATCTCCTCTATCGTTCCCCTAGTAAACAAACCACTTTCCCCCATGTACTTCCATGTTGTCATACTGTCTCTACACCCTCTTTATGGGTATGTGATAATGTATGCACAAGAATCTGGGGCTTTCTATGTGCTCTGAAACTACAGAAAATCTCTGAAATTACTTCTTCTATGTCATACAACATCAGGCAAGAAGGCTGTTAAGTTCTCCTCAGTTCACAAGGAGAAATTAGAACGGTTGCCTATGGTAAGAAAGAAAGGCCAGCTTTGAGACTGTGGACAACTGAAAAGCATGAACATCTCCCATCGAGCTCAAAGAGGAGGATTTGAACAATATCACAAAGAATGAAGCATGTTGACTCATATAAAAACAGGGGTGCCAACTGAGTAGTATTATTAACTTTAACCTTCCCAAGGAGGGAAGGAGGGAAGAGAAAGAGAGGAGCAGAATAACAAATAATAACACGCACACAAAAAAAAAGTAACAAGCAGCATCTTCAAAAAATCTTTAGGGTTTTTTAATTGAGATATGTGTTTATAGGTGTTATCAAAATCTATAAAAAATCACAAGTCAGTCCATCCCGTTTAAGATTCTTGCAATTAAAATGTGAGTTTCAGCAATGTCTTCATTCTGTAAAACCTGTATTTATGAGAACAAGTAGAGACTTTACTGAATCAACCATCTATATTATAAATATTGGGCATAAAATAGATGATTACCATATAACTTGGAGACAAATTTGAATTAAATATTGATCCATCCAAACCCTTAACAGCCATAAAACAGCCCAATTGCCATGGATATTGAAGACTTTAATGGTTTAGATGAACATTATAACACACAGAAAGGCAAATTATACAGTATTTAAAAAATAGAACACAGGGTTCCAGGGTTATTTGTTGGAAGTGGTGAAAAATATAGTGACAGCTGTAAGTTAAAATCTAATATATAATAGCTAAGTCTGAACAGCAAACTGTTCAGTCCAGTGATTAACGCTTGGATGAATGAAGCCAATTTCTAATCTTTCTGGTAGACATGAAGTGCATCAAGTGAACAAGATTACACAGGGAAAAGGTGACAGCTTTTTTTTTTTTTTTAATTGATAGCACTATATGTGGTGGGAAGTTGATGGGCAGTTTTGCTTTGTGTTTTCTGCAGAGCTTTGAGAATAAACGAATTAACCATAAGCTTTCTGTTTAGCCAATGCTATGATGGGAAAATATATAACAGAAAACATAGTCGTCTCTATTGTGCCTTCCAAGGTGTACTGCAGATATCCAGAAATTGAAATAACTTTATGACTTACAGGAAGAGCCAAATATCTTTATGCTACACTCTTCCTCTGCCTGCATTGTTTCATTTTCCAAACACTATATAACAGAAAATTTGCATGTTCACTGCTGTACTAGGCTGAAAGGGACTTAATTTGACCTGCATTAAATAGTCATTTTTTCTATATTATCAGGAGCCAGCAGAGCTGATGTAAATATAACAATTTCAAATCACAGTGAAGCTGAAACAAGCTAAAACAAGCCTGCGTTGCTGAACAGTGTCTGGGTATAACTGGTTGAAAAATCTTTTACTTTCTCAATGCTGTGATGGCAAGGCAGATAAATAAGCATTCCAGTAAACTGCATTCACAGCCCACTTTTTCTTATCCCACAGCACTTTCATCCATAAATTCATTGGCTTGAGAACTGCTTTTGCTGCTGATTTCTAACACCTTGACTTTGATGAAGTGCTGGACTGAGAACAAACTTCACTCACATTATCCTCCCAGCTTAACAGCTGACCACTGAGAGCTGCAAACTAAACCAAGTCTTCCAATGAGGTCATTATCCATCAGTCAGTTGCTTTATTTAGGCTTTATTTCCATAGCTTGCCTGTAAGAACACCAGATGAAAGTGTGTGAAAGAGTGTGAAGTTAAGGTGTCATCCATTACTTCTGCTCTAGCCAGAAGTACTGACAACGTCACAAGAAATATGTTAGCTGAACCCTATCAGTAGTTGAATAATTTGTTCTTATCCCCTACATACTTATAGATCAACTATTAAAGTAGTTGCTTCAGGAAATCTACTTTCTGGAATGTTGAAATTAGCCCAATAGGTACATAGTTCTGAGAGTACCTTTTTTTCCAAATAGAAGCGTGGACATAAAAACCTTTATATCTTTCATGTTCTCCACAATTTCTTGGGTATTGTGGTTAATTATTCCACATCGTATTTCGCCTTAAATTCTTTAAGAGCTCTGGGATACATGTTCTACAGAACACCATCAAATTTGTCTGCTTACTATCTTTGATCAATTGCTTCCCTAGTCTGCTATATGTGCACATGCCGTCACTACAAAGCGTATTAAGCTTTCTATCACAAGAAGATGAACCTAAATGCTTTTCTATATTTCACATTTGATACATTAATTACATTAATGTTAAAGCAGTCTTCAGCAGAACCTGAAGTGATCAAAGCTTTTATATCTCTGTTGAACAGAGTCAATTAATATGGCTTTTCACACAGAAACTGTGGGTGTCAAAGTTGTGTTGAACAGTATTTTGTCATTTGTGCATGATGTGAAACAGTGTCACAGATTTCCCCAAAATATAAACACGAGCAAGAGTAGTTATGGTTACTGATTAAAATTTTAAGGGAAGCCAATGAAAGCAGCAGCAGAAAGGATCACCTTACACAACCTTTTTTCAAAATTAAGCAACTAAGCCTAAAACACAGAACCAAATTATTTCTCATTGGTTCATTAATCCAATCATATCTTTCTGAACTGCATGATTTCCAGTAACTATAAACTAAGTGTGGCAGGCTGCAAATAAACTGCCTGGAACTTGAATAATATATCTTTGATTATTTTGGCTTCTTAATAACTAAAAATCACAATTTAGTTATTGAGGGTCATTAGAGTGAGAGTTCTGATTGAGTTACGGGTTTTACAGATTTTAAAGCCCTTCAAAGTAATTTCTTGAAATCTTCAAAATTTGGATATTATTCAAAAGTCTGTAAAAACAAAAACAAATTCTGCTGCAATAAAGCAACAAAATTAATAATACAGCTAATCTCTTGATACATGTTAGAGCCCTATGCAATAATAATACTTTCATTTATCTTGCCAACTAACATTATTTATGCTTTTAATACCACAGGAATTTTTTAAAACAAGTTTTACCTAAGTGGGTTGACATTTTTTTTCCCTCCTAATGAAGCTTCTTTTCTAGATATTACATTCGAAAAATCACAACAAGACTCACATCATCCGGTAAGGGAGGAATAAGTTGGATTTGAGTAATAAATGTTTCATTTCAAAATAATTCACCTGCTACTGAAAACAATGTGTACTGTCCTTTCTGAAAGAGATTAAAGTAGTATTTCTGTAGCAGGATGGATTACTTTTTTCTAAGGTTAAAATGCTGTCGAGAACTGGCAACACTGAAGCTGAGGGCAATAATTGTTTGGATCAGAGTTTCATCCAAGGCATTTGCATACACATAAGAAGCCTCCCGCAGATCGTCTTCATCACTCTTCGGTTTTGAATTATCATGTAGAAACTGGTATTTTTAATTTAGGTTTCCTACTTGGTCACAAATTGAAAAGTCTGTGGGAATTTAAAATAGCCAAGGTGAGTGATCATCACTGTATTTGGGAAAAGAACACATTGAGCAGCCTTCTTTGCTCCTGCAAAACCAGCACTGCAGCCCAACAAAACTGTTTTTCCAAGAATCATGTCATAAAAACCTTAAATATGGAAGTTTTGTTTCTGTCATGGCTCTCTTTTATATTGCTATAAAATTTCAAAATAAGAATGAAAGTGTTTACTGAGGGGTAGATAATTCTTTAGTCCTCAGAGCGGAGGGAAATGTATTGAGTTCTATATATAAGTAGGAAATATATTTATGTAATTGTAAGAAGGCTCATAAAAGCATCCATGATAAAGAAAAAGACTGTAAAGTGAAAAAAAAAATTGTACATGCTTCTGGATTTTCTAGTTATAAATACATGCATAGGTTCCTTCCATCTTCTGGGAAAAACTTGAACATCCTTTTCCCAATTTTCTGTATGTATTTATGCAAGTATATTAAATCTCTTAAGTATATTTTGATGTTAGGTTTGGCTTTGGATGTTGGATTTTGGTGGGTTTGGGGTTTTGGTTAGGTTTTGGGGGTTTTTTTGGATATTTTTTTTTTTTCTGTATTGATCAAATATTCAAAAGACAGGTTAGCTTTACTCTTTTTAAACAAACGAGTTAATGAATGCTGCTGTTTTCTGACACTTGATGTCTTCAGCTTTCAGTCTGGAAAGATCACATTTCTTTTATCTGTCACAGTTTCAGCTGGGACAAAGTTAACTTTCTTACTGGCAGTTGGTGTAGTGCTACGTTTTGGATTTGGGATGAGAATGGTGTTGATAATGCACTAATGTGTTTAGTTGTTGCTCAGCAGTCAAGGCCTTTTCTGCTTCTCATGTCACTCTGCCAGTGAGTAGGCTGGGGGTCCACAAGAAGTTAGGAGGGGACACAGACGGGACAGCCTGGCCCCAACTGACCAAAGGGATATTCCATGCCATGTGACACCATGCTCAGCATATAAAGCTGGGGGAAGAAGAAGGAAGGAGGGGACGTTTCATAGATTCATAGAATCATAGAATTGTCTAGGTTGGAAGAGACCCTTGGGATCATCGAGTCCAACCATCTACCCTATTCTACAAAGTCATCCCCTACACCATGTCCCTTAGCACTGCATCTAAACGGCCCTTAAACACAGCCAGGGATGGTGA
>JAOXNO010000013.1:117257714-117279651 GCA_028565335.1 Limnodromus scolopaceus
GGCCACCAGATTTGTCAGGCACGATTTGCCCTTGGTGAAGCCATGTTGGCTGTCTCAAATCACCTCCTTATTTTCCACATGCCTTAGCAATGATTTCAGAAGGATCTGCTCCATGATCTTGCCAGGCACAGAGGTGAGACTGACTGGCCTGTAGTTCCCCAGGTCTTTTTTGTTTCCTTTTTTGAATATTGGAGTTATGTTCCCCTTTTTCCAGTCAGCAGGAACTTCACCAGACTGCCACGATTTCTCAAATATGATGGAAAGGGGCTTAGCAACTTCATCCGCCAACTCCCTTAGGACCCGTGGATGGATTTCATCAGGTCCCATCAGGTCCCATTTCCTCTTGTCCTGTCACTGGGTACCACTGAGAAAAGACCAGGCCTGTCCTCCTGACACCCTCCCTTTAAGTATTTGTAAGCATTGATCAGACTCCCCCTCAGTCTTCTCTTCTCCAGACTACAAAGACTCAAGTCCCTCAGCCTCTCCTCGTAGGAGAGATGCTCCAGGCCCTTAATCATCTTTGTGGCCCTTTGCTGTACCCTCTCCTGCAGTTCCCTGTCCTTCCTGAACTGGGGAGCCCAGAACTGGACACAGTACTCCAGTAAAAATATATTCCTTTTTTATAAGTCTCAAGTAAAAAGAAAAAAAAAATAGGATAAACTTCAGGGAGGATATAGAGACTTGAAATGAACCCTTACTAAGCAGTTCTGAACAATGAAAGGTAACATATAAGCAATGTGTAGATGTCAATGTGTCAAGGTGTCAAGGTGTCAAAAGGCATGCATTACTCCTGAACATAAGAGCAAAACTGCTAGTGACACAATAGCAGATCTTATGCCAAAAAGCATATCAAATATATCAAATATTGTTACAAAAGTTGTAAACTACATGACTCAAAGCAGTGATGGGACACAGAGCAGGACAGCATGGCCAACCAGCCAGGCAATCATAGAATCATAGAATTGTTATGGTTGGAAGAGACCTTGAAGATCAAGTCCAATCACAAATCTAGCACTGCCAAGTCCACCACTAAACCATGTCCCTCAGCACTACATGTATAGGTCTTCTAAATACCTCCAAGGGTGGTGAGTCCACTACTTCCCTGGACAGTCTGTTCCAATGCTTGATAACCTTTTCAGTGAATAATTTTTCCTAATATCTAGTCTAAGCCTCCCCTGGCAAAACTTGAGGGCATTTCCTCTTGTCCTGTTGCCTGTTTCTTGAGAGAAGAGATGGACGCCCACCTCACTACGACTTCCTTTCAGGTAGTTATAGAGAACAGTAAGATCTCCCTTAAGTCTCCTTTCTTCAGGCTAAAAAATCCCAGCTCCCTCAGCTGCTCCTCATAAGGCTGGTGTTCTAGACACCTCACCAGCTTTGTTGCCCTTCTCTGGACATGCTCCAGTACCTCAGTGTCCCTCCTATAGTGAAAGGTCCAAAACTGAACACTATACTTGAGATGCGGACTCACCAGTGTTTTAGTACAGAGGGACAATCACTTCCCTATTTCTGATGGACACACTATTTCTAACACAACCCAGGGTACTGTTGGCCTTCTTGGCCACCTGGGCACACTACTGGCTCATATTCAGCCAGCTGTCAACCATTACGCCCAGGTCCTTTTCTGCCAGGCAGCTTTCCTTTCACTCTGCCCCAAGCCTGTAGCGCGACATGGGGTTGTTGTGACCTAAGTGCAGGACCCAGCACTTGGCCTGATTGAAACTCATCACATTGGCCTCAGCCCATCGATCCAGCCTGTCCAGATCCCTCTGTAAAGCCTTTCTACCCTCAAGCAGGACAACACTCCCACCCAACTTGGTGTTGTCCACAAACGTATTGAGGGCGCACTCGATCCCCTCACCCAGATGATTGATAACACTTATTATTGTATTTATTATTAAAGAGAACAGGCCCTTATACGGAGTCCTGTGGAACACCACCTGTGATCAGCCACCAAGTGGATTTGACTCCGTTCACCACAGCTCTCTGGACAACACAGCAAAACACAGCAGGGACAGCTGCTAAAAGTCACGAAGCAGCAACAGCATTTAAACGTGGTCCATGAGACAGCTTAGTTCCAGCCCACTGATGAAGCGGAGAGACAATCAAAATCATCAGCCATCAGTCTCCCACTTGTTCAGAAGGAACAAACGATAACACAGTGAGATACTTCAGGGCATTGATAAATGGCAGTTACCACAGGAGTATGAATGCTTTGAAAACTACGTATTAAATGTTGATTTCTTAGAGCAGATTGTTGCAATATACAGACTGGAATGCTATTGTAGCTGATGCTTAGTGAGAAAAACTACAGGCTTTTGATACTGATATGTTAATCTGGCTCACATGTTCTTCTATGTGAGAGTCTAGCTGTCCAGACAAGAAATGCCCTGTTCTGAAAATCACTTGTTCTCTAGGTCCATAAGAACCTGACTTTCTCTTTCCATGAGTATTTATGCAGGCACAGATAGCAGAGGTGGAAGACTGAAGACTGTGGGCCCCAGTCAGACTGTATTTAATTTTAAACAGAGAAAATTAATATACATCATTTTCTATTAATGTGTTCCAGTTGTTATCACAGGAGTTTGTAGATTTTTCACAGGTGCTTGTAGGTGTTCTATACAGCCAGTGTAGTTTCTGAGTATGTTGAGATAATGTTGAATTCACAGAAGAATTCATAACATATAAAATTTATTACCTTTATTAATAACAATTCATTATGCTTTGTTACAGGATCCCTGATCAAGAGGTCCTATATACATTGTAAGACATGTATGGACAACCAGTATCTTCAAAAATTCCTATGAAATGAATACTAATTTGTGCCCATGATTTTTACATTTTTCTTCCTAACTTGTTTAGTGTTATGTGTTTGAAGTCATAAACTGATTTTTCATACAGGAAGAAAATCAAAATGAAAACAGATAACAATCAAAATAAAAACTGAACACCAAAATACACCAGTTTTCCAAAAAGAGCTGAAGTGGCTGACACATGGGGAACAGCACTTCACTGAGGTAGGTTATAACACAGCACTTTGGGAAGAGCATCCCTTCATTAGCAGAACCCCTGTAAAGCAGGGGGTTAATTTACCCCTGTAAATCAAACAACCTACTGTCTCAGTATATACAATAATATTCTGCAAGCCATCACCAGCTGTAATTCTCAAATCTGTAAAATAGATATGAAATAAATGTTCAATAGGCAACTTGTTTCTGTATGTCTTAGTTGCACCTGAGCTGGCACGTTGTCAGTTCTGCATAGACTGGCATAAAATGAGTTTATTTTCTGTTTTACACCTCCTCTAAAATCTGTTTTCTGAATCCTTAGAAAAACAAATAATAATCAACACTTTATTGTTATTTGCTTTCCTGTTTAAGGCCTAAAGAAGGAGTGATAGCTGAGGAGTCAATCCTTTGGCTTGGAATTACCCCAGACCACCTGGCGCCATCCCAAGTCTCTCTATCCTCAGGGATATCTTCTCTGTCCTTAAACAACAGCAACTGAGCAGAGCTGAGAGGGGAAAAAAAGTACAGAAGACTCATGAAAACAGTAAATGTGATGGGACTTAGAACACAGTGAATTATTACCTGCAAATTAATCTTATCTGAAGGTCAGAGCAATTCTACTGTTTGTAGATCACGTGAAAATTGATTCCAGTTTCTGTCAATTTGTTGTTCTACGTATTCTCTGAATGAGCCGAATCATTTATTTTCTCCTAATGCAATTTTGTCTGACTTATTACAAGTGGGGTCTGACCTGGGCAGAGCAGTGGCTTGCTCAGAGGCAGATTGACTTTTGGTGTTGGCAGTCTCTTTGTCCATAGGTACCTACTTCTGCTGTCATAAAGACCTTAGGCATCAACATGTATGAAATGACTGTTCTTAGTTTGTGCTATGTTTACAAATGGAAAGATAAAATATGTATGAAAGAGAAAATGCTGCATAATTCAAAGGAACACTTGCAATAGCATCTTTTCAATAAAGTAATAACCTGCTTTACTAACGGACTAAGCTGAAAAAAATGAGGTGAGAAGGAGTATTAAAAGACATGCATACATATGCATATGTGTAATTATTTTACACACAGAGACATTAGAAGGAAGTTATTTTGTTTTCAAAAGTAAAAAATACCACTTAGAATGTAAAAAAAAGCTGAACTTTGGATTGGCAATGTCGGCTTTCCCTATATACATACATTATGAATACAAATAAATAGAGTTTCTCTCTGCCTTCATTAAAACATCTGTATTTTCCTGAAGACCTCTCTTCCTTCTGACAGGAGAAAGGTAGTGGAAGAGCTCAAATTTTAAGCTTTTTCCTCTAATTGTCAAGTACTGGAAAACAGACTTAAACCCCCTTATTGTCAACTGGGGGTAGAGGGAGGGATACCCTCCACAAAATTTTGTCGGAAGTCTTAATTTGAATTATAAGACCTTTTAAAACATAATAATTTCATATATTAAAAATACACGTTCTTGGGATCCCTTTAATACTGCATGGAACATACTGTCTGCTGTACAGAGCTTACCCTCATTTGATGCAGAAGTCAGAGGTGTGGTGGATGAAGGCAGAGGAAGGGGAATGAGGGGAACTATGAAAGGAGTTGGAATAGGACCCAAGAAGGATGATTTCTACCCTTGTCACCTTTAGAGGTTTGGGATTTTTTTTATGTGTTATTGAAACCAAGAAAAACATTTAAGCGAAGGACTGCACTGAATCTACATGGGCTGATTTGACTCTGCTTCTTGAACTTTTCTGCACGGTAACTGATTGGATTGGAGCTTTTACCAAATGCGAGCACTATGCAGATTGCATGTATGGCATTGACAGACAAAAGTTATCACTTTTCAGGGTTTAGAAACCACATATGATTGTCTCAAGTAAGCATACGCATCAGAGAGAATTTCCACATGCTTTCAATATCAGTCCACATAAAGTGCAAGAAGAACAATAAATCAAAGGACCAGCTCTGCAGGTACTACCTGAAGTATGACTTCTTGTATCTGCAGAGACTGTTTCAGGGTATGAAGCTGATTTCATTTGATAACTAGTCATTGAAGCACAGGACTGGAAAAACAAGGCTTACCGGCAGTAAAATCAGAAAAGTAGGCAATAACCAGATCCAGAAATCCCTGCTGTGCACATTTTTAAATTGCTAGTTTAAGAGATGGGATCTTCCAGAAAACACAGTGCAGTCCTACACATTTGTACAAGAGCCTGGGAATAGAAATACTCCTGCAGCAAATAGATAGCAGTTATTTTCCTTTGGTAGAAATTTTTATCTTTTAAACACACTGGGGAAGAAATCCCCAAAGTCAAATAAACAAAAAGCTATTTACCATTTAGACTTATCAGTGTTTACCTGTAACATCACATGCTCCGGTTTATTTCCCATTCCACACAGAGCACTACTGCTTTGTGGCAGCCCAGACTGCCAGAGCAGCTTTTCTGCCTTCACACTTTGGACACATAACACCTGACTCTTATTACAAGCATTTTCATTGGTTTTGGACACTGTCTACACAGGATCAAAATTGTAATGAATTATATAGAAAATTGATTTCCTAAAAGTATCTTACTACTGTATCATTAGACCCAGCTTTCTGTGGGGTGCTCTTTTCCTAACGTCACTGCCTAAAGGTTACCATGTGGAATTGAGAAATTTTAAATTTAATAGTTATATATATTTTGAAGAACAGAACTTCAGAGTAGATTCTTGGTATTCAGTAAGTAAAATATATCTCTGATAAGTCTATCAATATGTTCAACTTATGGTTTCTGTAAACCAATCCAACTATTCTTCCAAGTTTGCATGGAGAACACTTGCAATCAGAATGACTGAATGTCTTGATTGAAATACTTAAACACTAGTAAATTTGTATGCCTTTACCTGCATCAGCTCTGTAGATATTTTATGAGCAAAATGCATTAAGTATTCACTTATATGAGTAAACAGCTGCTTCCTTGAGCCATCACAACATATATCATTCTTTTATGATCTCTTTATAGGGCAGTCTGGACTTAAAATATAAAAAATGCCACTCTACTGATCTTTATAATCTACTGCCATCTCAAGAATGTACATTTGTAACATGCAACTTCCTCCTCCCACTTATTTGTAACCTAGTAAAGGCATCACATAAATGAAAGCTAGTTTATTTTTCCCAGCCGCATCAGTAGGTTAAATAAAAGGTATTACCTACCTGAATAAGCTCTCTTATATCCTTAGACCATCATGACCACAACATCCCACTTTATTTTAAGAAGTACAGTCGACTTGTAAATATAAATGTTGTTTGCTTCTGTTCTACAATGACACCTTGAGGTGTAGAGCCAGTTCTGGTGAAGGAACCAAAATAAAACTCTCCTCTTTTGTAACTCTAAAAAAGACCAAACACTGACCTTCATTAAAAATGTATTCAGTTCTCATAGAATTAATATTGCTGAGATAAACTGGCCTGCTCAAATCCCTGGTATTTTGATAATGCTACTTTTTTTTTTCTAATATTTATATTTCTTAATGAAAATTAATCACACTTCATTCAAGAAGGCTTATACAAAGTTACCTTATGCTAGTTGAAATTATTCTTTCTAACAACCTTTTGACAATCTTTGCTATGATAATAGAGTTCAGAGAACACTTAATGGTTCCTGGTGGTAAGCACTGCATCACTTGTCCATAGTATCCAGAGAGTGTAGGTAGAAATTTGGTGTCATCCTTCTGGACTCCCCCTGCCCCATTCCTTCCAGTGTTATGGGGAATCACAGCTGTGACACAAATTTGTCACCGAGGTTCTTAGGAAGTGCAGATCAAATACTACTGCACAAGGCAAACTCCTGGTTCGCTTTTCAGTGAGATATAGACAATTTTTGTGTCAAGACAAGACTAACCCCCACCAAACAGAAAAAGGTTTCTACAGGGTTAAACCTAGAACAAGCTCAGCCACATGGGGTGGAAAGGGGCAGTGGCAGGAAAATAAGATGAGTGCTAGTGTTGACCAAAAGGAAGGAATGGGAAAGGATAGAGGAGTAGGCAGAAGGACCACACTTCTGAGTGGCAGCAAACTGTTTACATCAGCTCAGCTCTACGGGCAAAAGAGCATTCCCGACTGACCAACAGATTGCAGGTGCTGGGGGACTGCTCTTTGCTGAAGTACAACAGCAGTTCATGGTCAACACCGGCTAGAAAAAGATGAATATCTAATTGTGGATCAATTTCTATTTTCTCTTATCCCAGTACAAACATGCAAGTTGGTAGATAATAAAGCAGAATTCCTGTATAAATGAAACTGGGGATTCATTCTTAAGGTAAAAAGGCAAGTAACTCAGCCATCCAACTAATATTTTGAGGTTCTAGCTTTGTCTTAGTTGCACTTGTATCAATTTTGTTGTTTCTCAGACCTCCACTTTTAAAACTAAGCTGATGTTTTATACTTTACTATTTCGCTAGGAGTATAAAAAACATTCTTTCTTAAAAACAAAACAAAAATGAAAAAAAAAAAAACCAAAGAAATGGACCAATATTTTACTGTCTTATGTCAAAGACTGAAGGAAAAATCTGGGGGTTGACACATGCAAGCTGAGCCCAACTTGTAAAGACTATTTAAGTATTAATCACAAAGTACTAGAAACAGTCCAGATGGCAAAGTAAATACCCGCTGACAAACATGGTTTGAAAAGCCTTCACTTTTCATTTCAAGAGTCCATGCAAGCTTGGCAGAAAAACACATGACAAAATCTACTGATACTTCTGGAGCAATGGTATAGAGGACCAAAACTCTGACAGTTCAGATAACTTTAGAATGGAGCCATGGAGTTGGCAACAGCAACAAAAAAGCATAACAAAATTGCATAAACTACTACAAGATTTTCAGTTTTATTGCCTCCTGATCAGTGGGAGTTCTCAGCTGGATTACTGGTGGGGAACCAAAATCAGAGGTGTTTCAACATGAACTCTTCTACAAGACAGCTCAGATTCCTCTCCTGCAAAGCCAAAATATATCCTGAGGACTTCTACCACCCCTGAGGCAACCTGCTTTCAGGGTCTGCTTGTTTTCTTACCTTAGCAACAGTGGACAAGATTTTACTTGTTCACTGGTGACTGCTTTGAAAGGTGGAAAGTACAGAGAGGAATTTCTACCTCCTGGGTACTGGGACAGCTGAGGAGCACCTCAGTCTTTGTTACTAGAAATCTGTGCAATGAAGTGCCCTGGCAGCAGACCAGGAAAGTACTTGGTACCTCTGAAGGTGGCTGCAGTGGCCTGTCAGTGTCATGGCTCAGCCCCACATGGGGACTTTTGACAGTAACTGGAGTAACTGGTTTCCAGAGTCCTTGACACCTCATTTACACACCCCAAAACAGATCTAGAGGTTTCAAAACCTCTTGGGGTAAGCACCTTCAGGCCAGATGGAAAGAAAAGCCCAATGTGAACACCACCCTTCTCCCTTCTTCGTATTTTCAATTGTGGCCAACCTTTCCCTCCCTTCTAGGTTCATAGCTGTCCCTGTGGCCAGGCAGCACCTACAGGAACTTGTCCCAGGCCATGATACAAGGTTTTGGAGGGGGAGAACTGATGGCCTCATTGCCAGCACTTGTGGGGCTTTTAGGCTTTGGACCCAGCTCTTCCTACTGAGTCCTTTACAGGGAGCATCCTTTCTGACTTGTGGACCCAATTATTATCAATGGGCTGTCACGGAGCACAACAAAACAATACATTTTCCTTCAATGAGCCTATTTAATAAGAAAACATGGCAGCAAGATGAAAGTAGATGATTTGGAAAATGTAACATCTAAGGACTTTTTTCTTTACAGAGCTTTTAAAAAAATTATATAAGACTTGCAAAAGCTGTATTTTATATGCAGTTAGAAAGAGAGTGATTTTAATGGAAATTTTCTAGCAAGTAGTTGATTTGCAGAGTGCCGAGCACCAAAAGCTTCATCTGAGATAAATAAAGACTTCTGGTACATCCCATTTCAGGTAATTAAACGATGCATAACTTCTTTGAGATTATTATGTAATGCTTTATTCTGTTTTCTAGTAGTTTTCAGACTATCGCAATTTCCACAGGAGTTGTTTTTGTGGTATTTATTTCTTTCCACCAGCCACTCTGAGAAATTAGTTAACAGGCTTGGGTTTGTTAATAAACAATTAACATTTCCATGCAGTTTTGTGTGGAGGAATCTAAAAAGTAAGAGGCTATTTTTGCTGTCACTTATTTGGATGAAAGACTTTTGTCCTGAAGAATAATAGTTGTCAAATATCTAATGGAAAATAGCAATAAATGAATGCTGTGCTTTCTACATAGGAAAAATAATCCTTGAACTTATATTTGAAATTCTTTCCAAAATAGGGACATTTTACAAATAACTGGCAATTGCCTAAATAGCTGGGCATACTAAATGATCTGCAGAATAACAGTGAGAAAATTCTTCAGTTTTGTTTGCAAATATATTTCAATGTATGTTGTTGTAATGCTGACTGTTAAAGTGGAATTCAGTTATATTCTTGCTACTTTGCAGTTAAAAAGAGCAAAATAAACTATTAACTAAGTTACAGCTGATCCAGTGTCCTCTAAGTTGTTGGAGAGACTCCAAATGATGTCTATTGAAACTGGCCTTTAGTATCCAGTGGAAAATTTAAGAACAAAAGTTACATTTGTCAAGGCTACCGTTGTGGGCAAAAGACTACCACAGTGAGAGTTACTGACAGTCTCGTAGGATTTAGCTGAGGTGAGAGGTAACTTCTACACCTCAATCTGTGCGTGCCCCACACACGCCACTTGTTGCATATGATCTGCTGAGTGCATCCGCACCTGCACAGTAGGTCTGGTGCATGTAATCTGGAACACACACTACTTGTGATATGTGATATAGCAAACACCAGACCTTTCTTTTTGGCCCTTCCAAAGTGGAGAGGCCTGAGACAGAACACCTTTGAATATGACAGCTGTTACCTGCTTGCGTTCTCTTCTCAGCTTACTTCTACCTCATTTTCTTAAATCTTTCACCTGACAACTTAAACATGGCCTTTCACAGACCACATTCACTCAGCAATGAACAAGGTACAACCAATTATTGTTCGTAAAGTGCCAGGACAGCAGTGATAGGAAGCCGTAAGGATCTGATGTAGACGGACAGTTATTGAAACTGCCAGCTACTGCCAGCTGCACTCTTGATGTCTCAAGAGAACACACTGCTCAGTTTCCCCAAAGAAAGTTCCTGACAGTGCTAAAAGAAATAATAAACTTGGCAACTCAGAGATTGTAAGGTAGGACCCATGTCCCTTCCTGCTGTTTTGTTATTTGCAGTCTTCTTGAGTTTGTTTCTATCACTTAGACCTCCTCTTTGAAATTCAGTAGACGAGACTGATAAAAAGTGTGTTGTGCTGAATGTCTAAAATATGACTTTGTGAAATACACACAGAGGAAGTATTCTGTTAAAACCCATCAACAACTGGACAGATTTCTACATTACTAAGTAATACTTTTTTAAAAAGTAACTCGAAAGCAATCCTTTGAAATGTTTAATCACATATTTATTGGACTATACCTTACATATATGTGCATCATTCATTACCATATTTCTTCTTGTGGAGAAAGATGGGCTATGACACATAAGGATAATAGGCTATATGAACTATGAAAGGTCAAGTCTGAAGTGTTATTTGATATTTGCTAGAATCCACCGTTTTCTTTCAAGAAGGAAAAGAAACCAAAACAGATCAGTTTTATCCAGTCTGCTGAGTTTATTTTCTATCCTTTTCTTATTCTCGGCCTCCAGAAATAATAAACTGGCTGTATCTACTGACATTTTTCTGGAAGATTGATCTTCTCAGTCACACAGATTTTGCAAACATATTACCAGCTTGCATTTATATAGCTCATTTCATCTCAAAGAATCCCAAAACCTTTTACAAATTTAATGTAGTGGAATATATACCCATCCCACACAGAACACGGCTGTCTCCGGGACAGAGCACACTATGTGACTAGCTAATATAATTTTAAGACAGGAAGTAAGACAGAGTATTGTATCACCTTAAAAATTCAAGACAAAAGCTAAAGTGGCTGCATATCAGTAAAACTATACACCATATCTCTTTGTTTTCTAAGTAATGAAAGCTAAGGACCTTTCACAGTCTTGGAAAAACTTCACCAAGCGTCAGCATTAAAACTGTGAGAATGCCCTTACTGGGCAGACTAGGAGTGCTACCAATGCTGCATTTTATTTCTGAGACCAGTAAGTGCCTAGAAGAGAGTTTAAGAACAAAGGGATCACATAATCCCGCTCCCCTACGTCTTGCTCAGCCTGAAGCAGGGTTAGGGATTTCCTGAGCCAAAATAATGTTTTCTTTAATAACCCTCCAGAGACTTTGCCCACACAGACTTGCCCAGTTCCTCTTCATACTCATATGTTGGTTCTTTTTTTTTTTAATTGTTATCTGCAAATCCCTGAGGAAAGATGTCCCAAGTTTAATTTTACACAATTTTCACAGAGTGAAAATTCTCAGTTCACTTCATATAAGCTCCAAACCAAGTGATAACCATTACTTACCCCTTTTATTTGATGTCCCTTCCCTCTTTTATCAAAAGAAACAGTGAACTCATTCCTTAATGACTTTCTCCATAATACTTAAGATTTTAGAGGTCTGTACGGTATCCTTCCTCATCTGTCATTTTTTTAACTGAAAATTCATATTATCTTTATTCATTTCAATGATTGCTGTCATTCCATAGTTTCAGTTGTGGCTGTTGCGCATTCTTGCTATCTTCTCCACATTGTTTTTGGATGGGAGGAACTTGAATTGCACTCACTGGTCAGCTTACAAAGACGGGAGGGGTGACATACCCAGTGACATAATTATAATTCCCATTTTGAGCTCTATTCCTTATCTAGCATGTTTTGAATAAACTTGAGCTGTGAGAAACCTCCCAGTTATGATGACAACATAAACATTTAGAAGAGCAGGTGTTATCCACTGTGGCACTGCAAAGCTCCCTGTCTCAGGACAGGCATCTGTCAAGATCTGCATGTCCTGGCTCACCCCACACAAGACATAGCAGTGCCCTGCCAATAAACAGGAGCAGCGCATCTGGGTGACAGAGGGTAGGGAGGACGAGGAGGTCCGTAGCAAGGAAAAATGCTGGATAACATGGGCTGATAATCTCTGAAACTGCAACTGCTGCAGCCTGCCCAGGGATCAAGCCCTGGAAGTCAAGAATAAGAAATGACTGTGAGTTTCCAACCATACCACTAATTTTTCTCCCTCTTTATATGTAAGGTCTTTCATCTCTTTATTATTTTTTTTTTCCCCATGAACACATTTCTCACAGACGCTTAATCATTTTTAGTAAACGCATTTATCATTTGTCATTTTCCAGAACGAAGACATCACAGAGTACCTCAGGCATGTTATCACCAAAGCAGGGCAGACAGGCACTAGCATTTGTCTGATGATGTGTTATCTCTCTGTATATTTAAAATTGGTCACACTATTTCCTTCTCTGCAACATGCTTCCATTTTTCCTTTGCCTTACTGCATTTTATACTTATAACCTTTTTGATGTCCACTTCTAATACCCCACATATTTACATTTTAGGTTTTCAAGTAATTCTGTCTGACCAAAACCCTGCCTTCATTTCTTTTTTTGCCAACTCTGTTGTCCTGCTCTTTTTTCTATCTAAACTGCATTATTTTTCTACTTTCCAACAAGACTGATGCACAACTCTAGTTGATGTGTTCCTGACTGTATTATACAAATTTGTGTGCTTCCTTCTGCACCATTAATGGACAAATAAAAAAAAAATGGGAACTAAATACCAACGCCAGCCAAATTCCTTCTGTTGTATTCACCATTGCATGCTGCTACGTAGTTTCGTTACCCCCTTTTTATGCTTCTGTGCCAGTATTCATCTCATGTAACAGTATCAGCCAATTTGGATTTATTTATTATTTTTTTTAGGATTCATGTGTACTTTGGAAGGCACACATGATGTTTTCCCTGCTGAGAACAGTTTTCTCTAGTACTTCACATTCTTCAGAAGAACCTCACACATTACTCCAAGCAACCCTTCCATGTAAAATTGCATTACATTTGTGATTCGTTATTCAGTAGGACAGTTTTCTGAATCTTAAGGATAGAAGTAGTCTTGTTAGAAGCAAACGCTTCTAGTAGGGCACACCTAAATGTCAGTTAATTGGGAAAACATACAAGTTTAAGAGGTTTTTAATAGCAACGTTCACCTGAAAACGGACACTAAAAGTCTTTGCATAGTGTCTTAGAGAGCCCTTTAGCTAGAGTACTATTCCAACCATAATATAACCTTGTCCTGCCCTCCCACACTGGAAATTAAACATGGAGAGGGGGGGAAACCCACATAGTACTAAGTATTTTCCTTTTCAGAGCTCATTCTGGTGATCAAGGGGGCAGCGATATTCACCTGAGGTCCCTGTGACTAGGTGGAGCCACATAAAAGGCAGACCCTGAGGTATTGCCCAAAACAGGCTTCTCAGTCGTACTCTTTCCTGTTCTCCGGCTCCAACCAACCATCCATCCATATGTACCGCTGTTATAAGAGGTCAGTGCTGAAGATGCTAAGAGACATGAAGATGCTAAGGGAATGAGGATGTTAAAGGACATATTATCATAGCTGGCACACCCTAGCTACATGCACAGTTGTGCAATTCCCAGCTGACAATAACATGAGGATTATGTTTCATTCTTAGTCACCTCTTATTCAGGACCCTATGAGGACAGAATCAGGAGTATATTCAGACTTACTGGGGCAAAATAATTAACCAAGCAAAAGTGCGAATACACTAAAAGTTAAAGCAAGTTTCATAAAGAGAAAAGTTAATTTCTAAAAACTTGAAAATTTAGCAATTTATAAGTATAAATTTAGGTTTATTTTTTTTATATGTTTATATATATAGGATACAAAGAAAAGAGATATAAGTGTTATAAATAAATATTATGCATGTGCTTAAAGAGGACTGAGAGAATAATTAGCCTGTTTTATACATGTATTGTTCGTGAATTGAAGTGCTAATTACAACAGAAACCATAGACACCAATGGCAAATCACAGGCTTACAGTGTTCAAATCCTCTAGTTTCTGTAAGGTGCCTGATGGGATTTCTCATATCCTATTAAACATCAAATTTGTTGACAAGAATGAGAAATTGAATTTTTCTTATCTTCCCTTCATAAGAAAGTGCTGGGGAAAGGAGGGAAGCAGTTGGTTTTGGTCTATTATCTAACGTGCTTGTACTTCGTGTCTCTTAAAATGGAGAACAATGTGCTGATGATAAGAATAGAAGAAAGAGAAACAGCTGCACCTGATAGAAAATCCGTATTCTGGTAATTAAATCCTCAGTGTTGCCTGCCAGAAATTTTTCTTCTTCATTCCATAAACCCCTGCCTTTCGCAGGTGCTCAAATGCAGCTGTACATATACAGCTATCGTGGCACCATCTGCACAAGGGAGTGACTTTGAAATGTTATTTTTCAGAAACATCACAAATAAAACAGGAAAATATTAAGAAGGTATATAATGTCATCATGCATCTTTCAGGTAGGGACACCACACAGAACACCTGCTGCTCATCACAACAAATGAATTCATCCTCACCTCTGAACTTAGATGCATACAAATTAGAGTAGCAAACCTAGAGACTGGAATACTTTATAATCTGCTTGTAATGGCAATTGGAATTAAAACTAATCACAACAATGAAATACAGAGCTAGATAAGTGAAAAGAGTAGGGGTTTTGGGTTGTTCGTGTGCCCAGACAGCCTTTAAAGGGTGTAATTCATTACATTATTCCCTCAATACTATGTAGGAAAAAAAGATTGACAGTTTTATGTTAACCTTTTTAGATTAAACAAGTTATTATTAAACCTGCTTATCTGGCAGCTCATGGTCACAGCTTGAATAAAGCTCTCCTTTCCACAATTTCAGCTAATCTGTAGTTTGACAGAGAACACTTTGTGTGAAGTCAAAGAAAAACACAATTCTGTTTTCTTTTATCCAAATCCTAAAAAAAAATAAAATCTGTAACAGGATTGTACTTAAAGTTTAAAATGTCCTTTACTTTGCTTCTCAAATGTTGGAGTTAATCAAAAGGTAAGGAATTCAAATTCATCCTCAGTACCTCAGAACATCAATACGGTGAATAGTCTTTGAAATATTAGCAGTCTACAGAACTTGGGAAAGAACTCAGATTAATCATTAATGCAGTAATGACCCAGCTTATTAAGGGGATGTATCTTTCACTCCCTCATTGGTTTTTTGCATTTTTCACAAGGGTGGGTTTTTCTATTCTTACTTGGCTGTTACTGGAAGAACTGATAAATCTCAGGAGATTCTTCACCAGCAGAGTGAACTCTGACAATCCATAAACACAGCACAGTTCTCAATCATTAGGTGCAGCATGAAAATTCAATTTTTAGGGGAAAAGCAAATAGAAAACTCAAAAAGCACTAATTTGTTACTTTGAGGTTACTCAGGTCATCCCACGAAACTAGTAATCCTGCTAATTACAGGAAATTGTAGATATTTAACAGAGTTCAAATACAACATCATTTCTATTTCATTTCCCAAAGTCATCCCCCAAACACCAAATACCAGTTATGAGAACATTGCTCTGGCTGCTACTGGTTTTGTAAGTATTTTGTGATTAAAATAATAAATTAAAAGAACAGCATATATTACCCTTAATAAGTTACTCAAATATATGCTATAAAACAATAGAAACATTTTTATTGACTTGAGCAGGCACTGTCTTTTTACATAAAAGTGAGTAAATAAAATCACATTTCTAATGCATCACTTAAAAACTTTTGAATTTTTGGTCAATGTGTGCAATGACCTCTCTGCATTTGAAGCTTGTCTTTGTTTATCCTAGAAGCCTATACATTCCAAATAAGATCTCTTTGGATCGTCTACATTTATTTTTACCATGCAGTTTCTCAGAGAATACTGACAATTAACACCTTCAATTATTTCCAGGTGAGCATTTGATATCTTATTTGTGACCATCTGTGCCTTTGACCGTCTTCACTGGCATGTTGAAAGAAGATTTCGGGTTATTTATCACAACTTAGAAAAGTGACGACTAGGGGATTTTTTGCATTTGTTTCTTGTCTAAGTCAAAATATGCTTGTCAGATCTAACAGCTCTTAAGTCAGTTCAAAGAACGAACACCATTTGGAAGCATCAGTATCACACGGCTTTTTTAGGAACCGGGGACTACCAGCACCTTAGCTATCAGAATTCATGAATCCTATGGAAAGATTCCTGGTCCATAAATTATCTATATATCACCACATTTATAGAAAGCTTTTACAATACACACATGTAAAAGAAGACCTTCATTGGCACACTAAATTATTTTTCATTAAAAACATATTTTTAGAAAAGAAAAAGCAAATTTTATGTTGAAGGTGATGCTGCCTCTGACGTACTCAAGTACTGATTCTTCCCTTTTGCCTAAAATAGGTGGTTGTTCCCAACAGATGGCACTGCAGAACATATGTAATTTTCAAAGTGATAGTGTTTGTAACTTCTTAGAAAGTCAAAGAGAGGTTGCCTACTCCATTCACACCATCCTTGCTCCCATGAGACACCTGATTCAGCCTTCCACCTCCATCCCTTCACCTCCTGTCATCTTTGCGGGCTGGACTCCAAAAGAGCTATTTATTATTTTGACTGCTAAATTAGCATGCAGAGCAATCTCCTTGTAAGTCAGGACACGAGACAGAATTTAATAAAGATTTTCCTTATTAACTTCAAATGAAGTAATTCCTTTGCCAGAAGTAAGTCAGCTTGCAACTTAGGGAATTAGTCATTTAGGCAAATGAAGAGCTTACCCTGAATCATGTAAAATTAAGCTCCCTAATTTTAAACACTTCGATAATCTAATGCCCCCCAACAATATTAACTTGATAAGATATTCTGGCACGGTCAGATTTTTTTTTGATTTTTTTTTTTTTGAAGGAGTAACTGAAATTCAATTTTGTTTGTAAAATACCTGATATTTGCATTCATTAGGTAACATTTTCCATCACAATGTCATGCATGGAAATACCTGTTACCTGTTGCAGGACAAAACTGCAACCTACTAAGGAATTCTGCAGCCTTCTCTATCCATGAGATACCATTCTTTTATTTTCATTATTATTCAAACAGCAAGAGCTGAGAGCAGTCTCACTGGAATATTTCTGAACTAGGAGGTCAGCTCACTCTTAGTTTCAAGAGAACGTATTTGTCTGACTTAAAGGCATGAGATAGTGTAGGCTCACAGCATACAAGAATCTGAAAAGAAGAGTCTAACATACAATCAGAAGAGCATGAAATATAAAATTCCCTCCAGACAATCAGAAATCCAGAGGGGCTTGATGAGAAATAAGTTGCCGTATGGGTCAGAAGGAAGTCATTGGTCAGTTGGAACTTTTGTAGGATGCAATAGCAAGTTTGTGTTGAAGTTTTAAACCGTGAATCTTTAAAGACTATAAAGACTAGGAAGTGCCCAAAGCCTTAAAAAAAACCAAAACCACAACAACAAAAAAAAAAACGAAAACAACAAAGACACAAACCTAAACTAAGCAAAATATAAATATATATATATATGAGAAAGTCCTCCTGACTTACTCAAATGTAATTTATAAATATTTGCTAGCAATAAAAAAGTAGTTGGTGTTTGCAGAATAATTTTTTTTTTCCATTTTGTTGCTTCAGGGTTTTTCCCTTGAGGAAACGAGGCTACCAGACCTGTAACTCGGGCTGTACTCTAAATCTTTCCTGAGAGCATTTCCTGATAAATTTTGTCTTCTGATGAAAAAC
The DNA here is from genome assembly GCA_028565335.1 of Limnodromus scolopaceus. NCBI lineage: Eukaryota > Metazoa > Chordata > Aves > Charadriiformes > Scolopacidae > Limnodromus > Limnodromus scolopaceus. The sequence continues at coordinate 117,275,561 of JAOXNO010000013.1, forward strand.
TTGGTAACTGTCAAAACATAGCTGGGTCCTTTTCTATAGTTATGAAAGTACCTATTAATACAAGATTAGAATAAATTTGGAAGACCTGTAAGGTAAAACAGTGTTAACCCTACCTTATATCACCTCTGACTAGAGCTACAAGGAACATCTGAGATACCCGAGTCATGAAGTGTGGTTGTACAGAAGTGATGATGTCAACAACAATGGAAAAAGAAGTTCGCAAAGGCTTTTGTCACATCTATATTTCATAAGTCAGACAGTCAGTTCCACATTAATTTTTAAGTAGTCTGTACTTGCCCTTCCACAGCATTTAGAGTATGAATGCAAGTAGCAAATAGAGAGGTAACTCGTAACTGCTTTTGACAACCCTAATTTTCAAATACCTGATGTATTTGATAATATATGTGACAAATCTAGTCATATGAACAGACCTGCAAGGTCAGAGTGTCCAGATGCTGCCAGCTTAACTGACTGCGTCATTGTCCTTCCTCGTGTGTTGCTGGCTTTATTTTGATTTGGTTTATGTTTGTTTCTTCAATTAGCAATTCAAATAAAGAAAAAGAAGTTAATAATATCAGAATTAGGAAAGGTACTTCTTTTATACAAATAGTATATATTTATACTTTACATTTATATATATATAATAACTTTGATATAAATATCTATTTTTTTATAGTGGTAAAAATCATTACCGTTGCTTTAAGAAGACTTCTAACCTCAGGCCTGTCTATCTTTCTAGAAAAAAACCCAAAGTCTTCTGTGCCTACTTTGCATCTCTGGATAAGTGTTGTATAAATTTTGAGGTGTCTGTGTACTTGCAAACTATCTATATAAGTACCACATAACAATTTCCGTGATGTTTTAAAACAGCCTTTGCCTGGAGAACTTGTTAAACTACTCACACTTCAATTATCCAACTGTTAGAGAATCAGCTTGGAACATCGGCTTCTTAGATGAAATTTCTGCTTTGCTCAGCTTTTGTTGCCTGACCATGTGCATATTATTTATTCTTTCCATACCTTATATTTGTATCACAGTAGAGCTGCAGTGAGAAAAATATTCAGATTTGAAGAGCATAACTACGGTGTGGTATTGAACACCTGTGATACACACTTAAAACCAATGTGGAACAATCTGTATGTATTTTCCCTACTAGCAAATCAAACTAACTCGCTCAACTGTGAAATTCACTTAGTGACTGGAATTAGAAAGATACTAACATCACATCATCAAGCAGTCGAGTGAAGAGCACTGTGGTAGCATATTTATGCTCACAAAAGCAAGAGGGCTTTAGATTTCAAATCTCTGGTATATTGAAGCCTCGACAGAAAAAAAGAGTGAAAGGAAAGGCTTTTCCTGGAGTACACTTTTTTTTTCACTAGGACATATTCAGAAGCCAAGAGTGCTGGTGGTTCTTGTTTAAACAATCCAAAACTCTCCATGTTGACAAGGCAGCAGGGCTGCAGACACTCACTGCGTGCTCAGCACAGTACTTAAGGGGTCTTTTCTACGAGTACCAGCCTCAAGTCTGCCTATCACTCATCTAGACTAGGACAACTTATTTGCAAGACTGGTGATGGCTGGGTCAAGTGCAATACGGAGGCATTTTAGGCAACCATCAGATTTGCAACCAAGATCAGAAGAGGCATTTTACTCTCATGTATACAAGAACTACCTGGTGAAGTCTGGTGAACGAAGAAAGAAAGTCAGGGAATAAAATTGCCAGAATATTTGTCAACATTGACTTCATTGTTAGATTTTATGTCCAAATTTTACAGGATCAATTAGCAGCATAAGGGATTGCAATGTGTCAGAGAAGTTGCAATCTAACATGACTTACCATTTTTAAAAGCATGTGTAGTGGTGAGACCAAGATAATCAAGCCACAACTAACATGCTTTAGGGTCACAGGACTGCTAACAACACCAACTCTGGCAGTGTTTGATGTCAGCTGGTGGAGACATGCCAAATTCAGCGAAATTCAGTGAAACCTACAACAGGGGTCACAAACAGCCTGAGGACAACTACTGCATATACCTCTCACTTATGCAAACTGGTAGGTATGAGAAGATGTGAAAGATAAAAGGGCTATTATTCAGATGTGACCCGGACTCCATGAAAAACAGGAAAATGCATTCCTGTCACACATTCTGGTGGCCCATCCACATGTATCATTTTACCACAAACGGATTAACCCGTGAACTGATGTGACAGTCATCTGAGAGAGGTTACACAGATACATTTTGAAGCATTTCATAGAATCATAGAATCATACAATGGTTTGGGTTGCAAGGGACCTTTAAGGGTCATCTAGTCCAACCCCCGGGGACATCTTCAACTAGATTAGGTTGCTCAAAGCCCCATCCAACCTGACCTTGAACATTTCCAGGGATGGGGCATCCACAACTTCTCTGGACAACCCATTACAGTGTTTCACCACTTCCTTCTATCTTACCTGAATCTACTCTTTATCTAAAACCACTCCCCCTTGTCCTATCCCAACAAGCCCTACTAAAAAGTCTGTGCCATCTTTCTTATAAGCTTCCTTTAAGAATTAAAAGGCTGAACAGGAATGCTATACTAGATGCTTGATACTTGCTCTGCATTTGAACAAATGCAAGTTTGAAAGAGACTTGTTGAAATAGCTACACATAAAGATGCAGAGCCCCATGATAAAAAATGAGAGAGAAGAAAAGTGTGCATGAAGTGTAATAACACAGCTAAGAAAAAGTCACAGGGCAACAATGTAGCAAAAACATTTATTGTGAATGTTAAAGAAAAGTTACTCCTTTTTGAAGTTATTAAGGGCACTTCAACCTTGCCTAATTGCCCAAATACTCTCTCTGTGGCAGATGAGAAAGATGATTCGTTACTCAGCAAAGCTTATGGCATAAGCAGCAGCAGGTAAAATACTGTGGAATTTGAACCCTCATGAGCTTTAATAAGTGTTTCTAGTTAAAGAGTATATTTTGAATAAATTTTAAAGCAGGGATGGGACCTAAATCTTACTAAAATTCCAACATGTTCCCACAGCCTTCAGAGGTGGTAAAAAGATCACTACTCTCCATAATTTTAGAAGACTGCTCTGGGCCATCTCTATTTCCTTAGTTCCCTGACCTCCTTCTTACTACCACAGTATCCTAACTTTTTCATCTATCTGTTTCCTCTTGAAAGAAACACTACTTCAGTCTACTGGTTTGGGTTTTTTTTTTTTAGAAATACGTGTGTACACTTTGATAATTTAGAAGCCTGCTGCTACAGGGCTATTAAAATGCATTGGATCTGAAAGAACGCAAAGGCAGCGACAAGCACTGCTGTCCCATCCCAGGAAGGTCAGCCATGATAAATGGGTACTAAATTCCCCACAGAATTTTTTTTTTCAGTTCAACTGCATCAGGTCTTTAAAATCCTTACAGCAGAGATGCCTCAGAGGAGAGTGGGCTGTAGAAAAAGTACATCCAGGTAGTACAAAAATATCATTACCGTGTAATAGTGACTAATTCCAGTAGAGCCTGAGGGATGTTATCAAAAGGGGAGAAGTAATTTTGAGTAAGTGTTATTTCTTCAGGAACTTGGAGCAATTGTTCTTCCTATGGCTGCTCCCACTTGGAAAAAGCAAGGGAATGCACAGGGAATGCACACCTACTCCCAGGAAGGGATAAAGAGGGAGGTGTCTGAAAGTACTGTCATATGCACAGAAAAGATGAAAGCTATGAGGAAGACAAAGACTGTGGATATCTAAGAGAGACTTTTGACAGTTTTTGACTGTATTTTAAAAAAATTGTTCCTTAACATTTCTGTCAAGCAGGTTTTTCCTAGTTTCAGTCTTATATCAATAATGTGGGAGATTACCTTCCTTTCTCTTGGCAGAACAGAATAAGGGCAAGGGGAGATTTCAATGGGATCAAGCGTATGGCAGGGTAGATTCCCTATTAAGGATCTAGTGCGTACCTTGTGGCTTGTGAGCCACATACTTCTCCCCATTATTTTCTACAGCTGTAGGAGGGAGAGCAGAGAAAAAAGTTAAGTGCTTGGGCAGAATGAGTTGTAACACACTCAGGGATGCTGCTGGAAGACAGGCATAGAATCAT
>JAOXNO010000013.1:117316463-117337950 GCA_028565335.1 Limnodromus scolopaceus
GATGGGGCCTCACCAGGGCAGAGCAGAGAGGGAGGACGACCTCCCTCAACCTGCTGGTCACACTCTTCCTGATGCACATTGGCCTTCTTGGCCACAAGAGCACATTGCTGGCTCATAATCGCCCTGTTGTCCACCACAACTCCCAGGTCTTTTTCCTCAGAGTTGCTCTCCAGCAGGTCAGCCCCCAACCTGTCCTGGTGCATGGGGTTATTCCTCCCTTATTTATCTTTCTAATGCCCCCTTCAGTCCCCTTCTACATGCACAACTATCCTCTTCCCAAATTTTATGTTTCAAACTGCTTTCGGGACTCAGCCGGGCAGTGGGACAGAATCACTGAAGATAGCTGATTTCTCTAGGAATTTTATTCCACATAAAGAGACAGAATGAATAAATCCCTGAGCTTATGCTGGATGATAATACAGGCGGACCATGCAACTCAGCACCAGGAAGTCAGCCAGGCACATATCCCAGAAGCAGATATGTTTTTAAGGTGATGTGTGTAAGCTAATAAGCTCAGCTGTCCCTATACTTATTAGGACATAATTCAAGGATCTCTGCTGTGCTCCTGCTGGGCTGCAACATTTGCCTGATCAATATTTTTCAGTATGAGCTGGTACAGAGTGATTACCTTTCTCTATTTCTTTAGGCAGCAAGGCTGCCTCTGCTACCAGGACATCTGTAAGTGTTTAAGGGTACATTTCATCTCAGACAGGGGATCCAGGCCCTCTCTTTATCGAAGAGCACTGTTAGATCACAGCCCAAAGGCCCCACTTGCCCATTCAGGTTCAGACTCAGGTTGTCCCAATGTTATTTGGATCCAGAATTTTGTTAATTTTACTTTGAGAGGGGAAGAAAAAGAAAAAAGGAAAGAGGTATTATTTATGTTATGGACCTTCTTAGGTCCATTTCTGAAACACCAGAGAGGATGAACACTGACCACAGTTTCCTAGTAGCTGCTTAGACTTTGAGCAGAAAAAGAGCAATCCTTGCAACTGCAGCTCTCCGAGCACTCCCTTGTGATTCAAGATTTCAGGACTTCAGTTTCAGCATAGCAGGTTTCAGACCCCAGGTGCAAAACTTCAAGGAATTATTGGTGAGATACCATCTCACAGGATCTGTTCAAGTCATCCAAGACAGACATTTAGGATTCCTGTAGTTTCTCTCTCCTTTTCAGCTTTACTCCTCAACTTTATTGGCTATCTACCCAGGTTTTTCAGCTCCTCAGCCTGGTTTCAGGACAAGAATTAAAATAAACACAGCATGTTTTACCTCAGAGCATAGAGGGCTGTGTGATTATCTACTCCCACCAACAACAGGAGCAATCCTTTGTAAACAAAAATCAAAACACACAAACAAACAAACAAAGAGAATAGGAAAAAGGGGATATTATCCACAAAGCTCAGAGGTAAAAACAGGACCTAAATTCATCCAGTTATTTCCTGAGGCTCTGTCTGAAACTCAAAAGAATAAACAGAAAAAAACCCCTGAAAAAAACCCATTAAAATTTTACATCCCAAAATATATATAAAAAAATAGTTATTTATTACATTCTATTTTTCATATATTAGCACCAGCAAATTAAACTCATGACAAGAAAACTGCATAAACTCATGGTTTACAGAATTTACCTCGTTTTAATTTTGGCAATAAATTCTAGTACTAATAGTTATTAAGAAAGGACAAAAAATTTAAAAGGAGAACTATAGCCTGGAAGCACTGTGAAATTAAAAGGAAACCTGGTCTTTATTTCACGGAGAGTGTTAGCGGTAGAATATAGCATTAACGAACAAGTCTGTTTTGCATCAGGCAGCGCAATGATTTTGTTACAAACACAAATTAAAGTATTTGTTTCTAGTGCAGGAATCTATCCCATCAATTTGTCCTCAGAGGCTCTGTTTTCTCACTCCTCAGGGTGTCTGGCTGTTAGAAAAGAAAAAGACGTTGATTTAAAACTCAGTTCTACAGGACTGTTAATTGTGGGAGTGGATCTTACTCACAAGTCATCCCCATGAAGCTAATGGAACTGCTTGTGTGCGTAAGAATTAGAGCTGGCTGGGAATTTATTTCTTTTCTTTCTTGCTTGCTTTCCCCATGGAAACAATTTTTGCATGGGTACTGCAACTTTTGAGGAAATAGATGAGTTTTTACGTTGAACTTTCAGTAAGTTATCTTTTTACCGTCCAGGCTGGAAGAGAGCAAGGACAGGAGTTAGGGACTTGGCTGTGCTCAGAAACTCAGCATGTAGCAGTACTTGTCTGAGGCACGTCCCCCTCAGGCTCTCAGCTGAAGTGCCTTTTATAAAATGCTCGGTTATTCACAGGGCCAGAGAGAAAGAGATGGAGCAGTCAGGATGCATGTCCGAGATGCCAGGGCACCGCACTGAGGTACCCAGACAATACATACCCCTACACATGCTAAAGTAGTTCTGGAGGAAGGAAAGCCTGAGAAGGACAGCTTCCACTCTGGTCTAATTTCTAGTCTAGCAATAAAATAAATTGTCTGGAAACTGGGAAAAATCTTTAGCAGAGCCTCTGTTTTGCATCTCACATATCTAAAACAAAAACCAAAAGCAAAAAAACTGGTGCATTTTGGCAGGGGCCAGGGGGGAGACTTTTGGCTGATAACTGCTTCTTTCACATATTTGGAAATGGATTTTCCACAGAGGCTTGGGCTCAAAGGACAGCTTTTGCCTTACACTCACACAGCGCACAGTCCAGAAAAGGTCTGCTCTTGGGGCTAACACTGCTGCCCTGGGAAAACTACAGTTATGTGTCATTTCAGGAAGGGCAAGATTAGGACATTCACATTCATCATCACATCTGCTTGTTCCAGAAAAATATTTCAAAGTCATGGGGAAGAGGAAAATATCCCATTTCCTCCATGTTAACCCATTCCTGCTCTGATCATTCTGTTAAACCAGTACAAGCAATACACTTTTCCATGCCTTTGTGGCAGGCGTCTACTGCCAGTTCACCACCCTTCAGCAGCTGATTCTTCATAATGTCTGAGGTATTTTTTCATTGACAAACCCAACTCTGTGCATTTCTTTGTCTCCTACTTAGTAGTTCTCACTCCTAGCTTGTAAGGATGGTGGTATTTAGTATTTGACTGTAATCACATAAACAGACCTTTATTCTTTACTGTTTGCCACTAAAGTGGTTGTGATTTAACCTCCCATTTGCCTCCAAAACCAGCTTTGTGCATAACCAACACAGAAAGATGCTGTAAGACTGTAACCGTAATTGTGAATTAGAGAAAAATTCAACCTAATAATGTATTATCACGTGCTGTCAGGCAACTTCATCTACCCTTGTCACGCACCAGTCCAAAGCATGTTTACTCTGAGATGTAGCACAGCATTCACAAGCCAGATATAACCTCATTTATTCAAACACCTGAACTGCAGAACTGAAAACATATCAGAGATCCAAAATCTTTCTCTACTGCTCCAGCAAGTCCTGCAGCCTGCTCTGTTCCAGATCTCTCAGCTAACATACTATCAATGCCCAATCCAGCTGCTAAGTTAAAAACAGGAAAGCTCCAGTATTGTCCTAAGTCCTACATCCGTGTATATATACACATACATACACACACACAGAGACTAGTAACACAGCTTTTTTTTTTTTCTTGGGTTATTCACCCATGAAGAAAGCTACTATTTAGTAGGGCTGATTTTTTTAAGTAGTCATACTCATCTTTGAATATTTTTTATAGTTTAACCTGTTAAAGTTGAAAGGTCTCTTCATGGCCAGAGGAGACCAAGCGCTTCTATAAATACATTGAGAAGATAAATTCGTTGAGAAGATAAATATTAAGGACTACCCTGCTGTTACTTTTAGGATTCACTTCACAGTTCAATCCATGTTAGGGATGTGTGAGCTACTTCTGAAGCAAAGTATGTTTTTATAGGCATGGCACAGTGTTACATCATGATAAACTGAGTCCAATACAAGAAGCAAAACTTCATCAGCAAGTTCTTGCATCTGTGGTAAATACAATCAAATTCCTGAAAGGAGAAACAGGAGTTCTTAATGACTATCACATAGTCATACTTGATACATATCAGCTTTCCTATCAATGTCTGCTGTAGAGAAAAAGGATTGATCTAATTAAAGCCAAGGACCTGGGAGAGATGCAGTCTTCTCATCTGGGATAGATTTGCTGTGGGACTTGCTAATGGCAAAGTCTGTCTGTGCTTAGGATTCCCATTTATAGAAAGTGTAAAAGTAGCTTTTTCATTTCTTCCAGGGATTTTGGGCAGATAAATATGTGGTACTTACAAGTACCGTGTAAGAATGTAAAATGGGATCTGAACAACAACCTCAAGAAGATGAGCATGATACTCATTCTTTTAAAGCAAGGATATTAAATCAGTCAAGCAGAAGTATATCATTAAACTATTTCTCTTTCCAAGGTTTTAAGATCATTCCCCTGAAGGTGACTTTTCAGGAACATTGTATTCTTTGTAAGCTACCAATCTCTGTTTGCAGTTTCTTAAACATTACTGATAATAGAATCAAGGCATTAGTGCCTCAAAATGTGGTATTTTCAATAGCTACCCACAGAATCACCTGTCAAATTTTCCCATCATGTACCGAGAAGAAATAAGGTAAGAGGAATGGGATTTGTCTTCCCTAATCTTTACAGCACAGACATTTAAATTTGAGCTGGTCACCCAAGGCTTCCTCTGGAGCCCATGTTGTGAGTACATGCCTTCTAGAATGCGATTCATCTCATCGTAAAGCAGACTCCTAAAAATAGGTCAGAACTGCAGACCAGGAGGTTTTTTACTTCTGTCAACTGCAGCAGGAGGCTGCATGAGAAGCTTACCTAAAAAGGTCTATGCGGTGTTCCATCGTGTATAAATTTTGTCTCATTGCTTTGTGTAGGCTGTCTTTGTCTCATTTCTCTTGTATTTAGAAAGCCTTTTAGCATAGTTTAAAATAACCATTTCCCAAAATGTAATATGTTTAGAAAGAATATTAAATGCAGATTACACCTTTTCCCTTCTACGAGATGAATGTTTGTCATGCAAATTAATTGTACTAGAATTTTCTGGAGTTTGAGTTTGTCATACATAGCTAGGTGAAAAATAGAGAAAGATTAAAAGCCACGCTGGTCTTTTTCTTCCTTCTGAAAGAGTAAATGTACCTGTTTCCACAAAAGTATGGTGTTTCCTCCAGCCAGGCTATGGAAGATATGACAGAAGAAAAGAGTATCTGGCATCTCAAATTGAGTTTCTTTTTGATAAACACATCTTTTTCCAAGTTCCTTAAAAAAAATAAGTCTATGACTTCTTTTCACAGAGCTTATATGTGTGTACATATCTCCTCCACTCCTCTGAAAGGAAAAGATTAAAAGCACAGCTTGCCCACAAGCACAACACTGAGGATTGCTTGCTTCCTCAGAAATTTCATAAGCAACAAAAAGGTATCTACACAAGAGTAGAGCTCTGTCAATAATAATTAAGAGTAAGTTACATGCTGATAGCTTTAAAAAAAGCAACGCATACATTTTGCCCAAGAACGCTGGGATTTAAGAAAGCATTTGTGCCTTAAACAGAGAACAGCTTCCAGAAGTCTTGATAAATTTTCTTAATTTAAATTTAGTGATGAATAACATGTTCTCAGTAGAGGCATCTTGGGAAGACCTACTTAATGAGCAATCACATTCACCAGAAATACTCTCTTATTAGTGGTTACTTATAAACAATTACTTCTGAAATGAAAGACATGAGTAAAATTACATTTAAACTGTTGCCATTAATACACCAAAGAGGACCTTAAAATGAACCGAAGAGGAAAGATATCATATGTTTTTGTGGCTTATTCACATAGCAGTAACAGAAGACAGAAAACAGAATTTTAGTTACAGAGCTGTAGTATAGATCTACTTGTTTTTATGGTCTTTTAAATGATGAAAAAAATCCTCAAAGTGATGTCTTTTAACGCATTTCAGAACAGGACAGAGAAAAGGAATGGATCTGATTTTTTTTATCCTTGTTAAATTTCCAACTTTTTGTCCTTTTATTGGCAGACCTTTTCATGTGTCCAAGAGATCTTAAGAAATTGTGAGCTTCCAAGAAAAAGCAATGCAACCTCCTCAAGGTCTGAGCTGCATTAAATGGACCGTTATCACTTTCTTCTAATAGTTGGACAAAAACCAGCTGAATTTTATCTCAAGGAGAAGGCCAGACTGCATCCATAGGGGATGGCCTGATATACGCCTGACACCCCGGGCAGAGGAGCCACCGAGCATCTGAAGGTCATTTCCAGTGCACCCCCAATGTGCTCTGTGCTGCTTCTTGTACTGGGTGCAGGTGCCCAGGCCCTGGGAATGAGGGCTGCAGGGGTGGCCTCTGCGAGGACAGGACGGGGTTGCCCCATGCCAGACACAGCTGGTACCAACAGATCCACTTCAGGGCACTGCTGAGCCCATCAGCAATGCTCGTGGTAACATATTTAAGACAGGGTAAAAAATGCTGCACAGCATCTGTGAGAGAGAGGTGAGGAAAATGTGAAAGAAACATTCCTGCAGACACCAAGGCCATAGAAGAAGGAGAGGAGGAGGTGCTCCTGGTGCCAGACCAGGGAGTCCCCTGCAGGCCCTGCAGGAACGAGGCTGGAGCCAATGGATATTCCTGAAGGACTGCAGCCCATGGAGAGGCCAGGTTGGAGCAGGAGAAAAGTGTGGGGAGGAAAGAGCAGCAGAGAGGAGCTGTTATGGACTGAGCCCGAGCCCCCATTCCCTACCCCCTGCTGAGCCGTGAAGGGGCTAGAGGAGTCTGGAGTGAAGGAGTGAAGTTAAGCCTGTGATAGGGTTTGTTCTTTTATTTACCAGTGCCCAAGTTAATAACTAAATTTTTATTTTAATTGGCAATAAATAAATTTTCCCAATGTTGAATCTGTTCTGCCCGTCACAGCAATTGGTAAGCAACCTCCCTGTCTTTACCTCAGCCCAGCAGCTTTCTTGTTTCTATTCTTTCTATTTTGTCCCCTTGTCCTGCTGAGGGAGGAAGGAAGAAAGTGGCTGTGTGGGTGCTTGGCTGCTAGCCTGGGCTCAACCACTGCCTTTCTGTACTGCTGACTAAACGAGACTTGGTACAAGATAGACATTTCAGAATATTAATCAAATTTTGACCATCACCATTCACTAATTTAGGATTTGGTCCTTCGAGTCTTCAGTAATAGGAGTATTACTCATTAAAGTCCACAAATACAGACTGCGGTAAGATAACAAATACACTACTTCGAATAAGTCCCGAACATCCAGCAGAGGAAGGGAGGTAAAACAGTGGCTTTACTCTACCACCAAAACTGCAGCCAGGCTGCAGTTTAAATCAAAAGTAATCTCAAAGATGAATTATGTCAAGTGAGAATGGCCGGAGCTTGAAAACACACTGCTCACACATCATTTTTCTACAGTGAGTTAGAAGGGGTAATAGAGAAACCAATTTGGGAATTTTCTACCTTTTTTTTTTTTTTCCTCCACCAAAGGGGAATCCTGGAGCAGCCACTGAGGTGGATTTAGCAGTAGCTCTGTTGGCAAAGCCATAATACAATATTTTATTCTTGAAAGTTGTATTTTTTATCTGCTGTAAAGCAAAAGCAACAGAAAAACCCTTCCTTCTCAGAAAGTCACTTGTTTCGGTGTTGTGTAGCCACATAAGCATTCAACAAAGGATATAGACATCGTTATCTTTTTAAGAATCCAATGATCTGGTCCAGCGTTTCACAAGGATTCAGTCTCACATGCGCGCACACACACATACACATGCCTTATGCATTTGTTGATCTCTAATTTCTTTCTGCTCTTGACAGGGCCGTACTGGAAAGGGTAACAGGCAGAATTACCACACAAGAGAGATGAACTGGAAAAATGGATAATGGTGTTTATGCTCATAACTTACATCCAATTTGCAACTTCATTCAGAACTCCAGCCCGATAGCCAGTTACAGTCTGTTCAAGTGAGTTAGATAAAAGATTTTTATTATTTCTGTTGAACAATCTCTCAGCTTGCCTGTAAATAAAATTATTTGTTTTGTTAAAAACTGTTGACTTCTCTCTAGGTAATGAACCATTTGCGGCACAATCTGTCTGCACTAATAAAAAGATATGCCTGAACAGAAAACTTTTATCTGAATTGGTAGAACAGCAGCATCAGCGCTGGCACTTCTCAAGTTTGCAATTATGGAAAAGAATCTGTCTAGGAAAACAGATGTCAAACTTAAAGCTAATAAAACTGAAGAGAGGAAGAAAACAAAACTAAACACACACCTCCGCTCTCTTTACAGAGAAAAAGAATTTCTAGACAATTTCAACTAGCTTTCAAAATGCACTTTTGTGATTTGTTACAAAGAAAAGTGAAATACTCCTAAGCATATACAGTACAATAACAAATAAATAGGTTTTCTGACAGTTTTTTCAGGCAAACGGATGAATTAGCTTATGAAAAGATGCACTAAATTATGTTGGATATTAAGACTAACAAAATATAATTTGTCATGAAACAACATGGCAAGTTTTGATCTCAGCTCGTTCCAAACCAAAGTGCTGTGTTTTTTAAAAAAAGGAATCAAGGGCAGCAAAAATCAAACCTGCAGAACATACTGCAGACAGGATTTCTCAGAAATACCTGTGTTGCAGAGGCAACACCAACTCAAAGCTCACCAGCTGACTAACCTTGAAACATCTTTGTCCTTTCCATTTTATTTTCTTGCACAGTAAGACCAAAAAGTCTTTTTCCCAAATGCCTTTGATTTTCTCCCACACTTCCTGCTTATTTCCCCAGTCAAGCTCACACAAGAGGCACAGAGTCAAGATATTCTGCTTCTTCTACAGCACAGCTGCAGTACAAGGCTGCAAAATCTCCACTTCAATTGTCTTGGGGGGAAACAAAAAAAAAATTAAGTCAATATTTTCAAAGTTTCCATTTGGGGAAATATGCATTACTGCATATCATTCCAGCAGAAAATTTTAAATCAGTTCCCCTTATCAGTTCTCACATTTGGGGAAAAATGTCCTCCCTGAACCAGAAGGAAGACTTATAGAGTCCCCTCAACCAGTAGCAATCTTTCCACCCAACACAGAAGGGACAGGTATATGGACTGTAACCCTCATTTTTGCAAAACATTCCTGGTTTCTCAGGAATTCCTGAACTCTGAAACTGTTCCCTTAGCATCTAGCCCCAGACCCATGATCTGCAGCAGTGGGAAAACACGAGGCCCTTGTTCATAATAAACCACGTATTTCACTCCACATCTTCTGCCTGCAGATATGCCGTCCCTTTCTTGACCCTTAGTGATTGTTCCATGCCCACATTTTTGTTCTTCTACTACAGGTCAAGTCATAAATGAAACCTTTCCATTATTGAGAAGCCATTTTCTAAAGAAATTTTACAGCAAAAAAAGCTTTACCATTCGGCCACATAGAATATGAGCAATGACAGGATCTGAATAGGTCTTTGCTATCCATACAATCTACACTTACTGTTATACATAAAACTTTCTCTCTATCATGAAGTTTGCTTCAGCCGTAATCATAAATCTGTAATAAATGATTCAGTCAAGAATACGCTACACCAGCTACAAATCATTCCAAATCTACCTACATTCCCAGCTCTGGCAGTCAGTGGATAGGGAGTTTGTCACATCTCCCATACAATTGCACAACTATTCTACTCAAAAAATTTGAACTTTTCCCCCAGAGACAGCCTAAAGGATGTTCAAAGCTGTGTGAACTGAAGATAGCTGAAACTTGGACGAGGGCTGTAGACACAAAGGGAGGAGTGGTTAGGTGAGCACCACTCCTTCATTTACTGAGAAGTCATTCTTGCAAAGCCTTTTCTTGCAAGCCTACACAGCAGGCTTAAAGCTAACCCTCAGATCTCCTTTTATTGCTCACATGGCACATAAGGAAAAGTTCAGATACTCTGCATAAAGCTAGAATCCATTTTCCTTCCTTTATGGAGCAATACAAAATCTACCCATACTCCAAAAGCTGTAGCTCTTTATGATCAAGTGCAGCAAATAGCCAACAGCCCTGAAAGCAGCTTCGCTAAATCCACTCTTCAGTGACCGAAAGCTTGCCCTAAAGTTCAGTCCCCAGTAACAACTACACAGTAGAGCCCTGTATACTTATCTAGGGAAAACATATTGCATCGTGCACATTCCTCTCTCATGCTCTTATTAAAGGAATGCAAATATAGCTGCAATCCTGCCCTAGAGACCCACTAATTTGCATTTTTTCCCCATAGCATCATTTTGAGTTATCAGCATGACTGTAAGTTATCTGAAACATGAGGTGATGTAGTGAACACTTCCTCAAAATTGCTTTTAGAAACTGCCAGAACCCTTGATTTACTCTGTTACTAAGTACCAGTATGCTAAACACAACCAACATTTTAAAGCAAAATTCTGGATCTGGGGTGAAAACTTATTTTCCTCCATTCATCAGAGGAATGCACTTCAGCATACACTTTTTCCCAGGTCACAACCAGAGTATACTTGCCAAAGCAAAGCTTTTACACAAATGCTTTATACGTGTTAATATGACTTCAAGGATTTAACTATAAAATTTTAATGTTCATGTTATACTATAAGGTCAAATTAGAATCTTTTCTGTATAGGAAAGATATGTATTACATATCTCTCTCTTCACTTGTATTTTTTTCATAAAAGACACCATAGACTTACTTCAAAATTTGACTTTAAAAAGAAGGGTTCATACTACAGTGCATTAACCATTCTTGTGGCTTTTCCAGACCATAATTAAAATTTTAACATTGGCCAAACTTGGAAAACCTATCCTAGTTTTTCACCATGTCAGAGTATTAGAATTTGAATGCTCTTCAGACTAAAATATAAATGACCTGATTTCTAGTTAAGACCTATGCTTAAGAGGCACACAATTTAAGTATGAACATAGTCAAGATACAAACTTTTTTTTTTGTGCTTCCCTCACTTAATATTACAATTTAGGAGCCTATTAAAGTAGAAGTGCCTGCAGAAGCAAGTAGAACTTGCTGTTTAAGACAGAGGATGAAATACAAACAGGCACAGAAAACAGTCCTTACTTACCTTTTCTCTTCCCCTTTATTTTTACCTGCATGTGGCTGCAGCCTTTAACCTGCTGAAGCTCCATTTCTTTAGGGGATGACATTTGGATTGTGCTGGTAATTAGCCTGGGGAGGCAAAGACTAATGACCCCAATTACTGCTGGAGGCACAGCTGGAGAGTCTTAAAAGCTAAAGTTTATCAGAGTGTGTGGGGGTGGAGGGTGCTAAAATACAAACAGAACAGCTTTCCTTGAGCTAAGACACCTAAATAGGCTTGCAGTGTTCTTGCTACGTATTGTAAATTGTAAAGTTCTTTTTTGGGGAGAAGCGGTTTTTTGCATCCGAAACAAAAGGGTTTTTTAAGCAATCCAAATGTTTGAGATGGGCTGATGACAAGGAGAATTTCTGAGAAACATAAGTACCATAAGCACGAACCTGAAGGAAGTTACCCTCTACCTCTACTCTGCCCTGGTGAGACCACATCCGGAGTACTGTGTCCAGTTCTGGGCTCCTTAGCTCAAGAAGGACAGGGAACTGCCTGAGAGGGTACAGCAAAGGGCTACAAAAACGATTTGGGCCATCTCTCCTATGAGGAAAGGCTGAGGGACTTGGGTCTTTTTAGTCTAGAGAAGAGAAGACTGAGGGGGGATCTGATCAATGCCTATGAATACCTAAAGGGAGGGTGTCAAGAGGATAGGGTCGGTCTTTTTTCGGTGGTGCCCAGTGACAGGAGAAGAGGAAATGGGCACAAACAGGAACATAAGAAGTTCCACCTAAACATGAGGAGGAACTTCTTTACTTTGAGGGTGTCAGAGCACTGGAACAGGCTGCCCAGAGAGGTGGTGGAGTCTTCATCTCTGGAGAGATTCAAAACCTCCCTGGACATGTTCCTGTGCAACTTGCTCTGGGCGGACCTGCTCTGGTGGGGGGTTTGGACTAGATGATCTCCAGAGGTCCCTTCCAACCCCATATCATTCTGTGATGCTGTGATTGAACTCACACAGTCATCTAAGGATAAAACATTAGCAAATATTCGGACTTATAAATCTACATATACAGAAGTAAAAAGGTTATCTAATGCATTCTTAGGAGTACATGTTCTTCCTGATCTCTCCAATTTCTCCTGCAACACAGCCCCTTGGCCACCGCTGTAAAAGCTTCATCATTTCATGCAGCTGAGCTGCTCATTAGTACAGTAGTTGATAGCATTGCATAAGGCAGCACACATACTGTGTCGGAGCGGAAGATAAGAAAGAAAATGAAAGTAGTAATTTTCTTTTGCTCAGGCTTTTTCTCCACTTTGATGTGATTTGTTAGAATGCAGTTAGTAATTTGATAGCGTTCTTTTTTTCCCCCCCCTCAGTCGAGTTCCAGTGGTACTTTACTTTAACAGTGCCCCGGGGTGCCTGTCACTCCCTGACATCTGCTGCCTGTTGAAGACCATCAGCTGGCTTTGCGTGTGGAAAACAAATTCTCAGTGGGTTCTGCAATTTCTGTGCGCTGTTGCTGTGCGGCAAAGTCGTATCTATTGATCACTGACTGGAACTGTGGTAGGTCAACAATTACTGCTGATGGGAGCTCTCCCGCGCCCCAGTCTAGCAGCACGCATTTGTGTCGCTCTAAATGAACAGGTGGAGGGGAGGGTACTTGGGTAGATGAGAGGAGAAAAGGCTCTGCCCCTGAGAAGTACTTTTATAAACAAAGAAACTTTAAAGCGCTTAAACACATAAAAATAAAACCACATTTTCTAATACAGAGTGTCCATCTGGCTTAGGGGGGAGAAAAAAAAAAAAAGAGGACAGGATAATTGAAACTTACACAAGGCTAAATTAAACATCTACATTAAAAAGTCAGAGATGATAATGAATTATTCCTACCCTCTCTCAATACTCCATCCTACATCTGATGTTTCAAATAGAAACACATACACACAAGGAACTAAAGAAGTACTAATGTATTCTGGGAAGTACTAAAATAATTTCTGCTTAGAAGTGAAGCTATTTTAGACAGTAATTTGTCCTTTCCCTTCTACATTATAAGATTTTGCAACTTCAATCAATTAAATTCCACACTACAGTAAAAAATTACCATGCTAATTGTAGGTGGGAGAATAGTAGGTGATTGCACATTTTTAAACAGTGCTACACAGATTTAGACACTTGGATTTTTCTGAGAGAAAACAGAGAGCATGAAATTCAAGCCAGAAATTTGGCAATGATCTGGAATAACATGTTTCTGTGTGTCAGAGGAGGCGACACCTAAATGTCAAGCCAGTCTCACTGCCCAGAGCCTTGGTATTGTGGCGATTAGATTTCCCAAACGAAGATCTCGTTACAACCTTGGTTACTGAGACAGAGTGCAAATGGCCACCGGCAAGTACCTAGGGTGGATGCAACTAGTGAAACTTCACTGTCAAGCCTGTTGGACAGTTAACAAGCTTGATTTCTATCCCCCTATCTCCTTCACTCTGGAAAGAAACAGTCAGTGTTTAAAGTATATGCTGTACCAGTCACACCAAATGCCAAAAACAGGACCAGGAAAGCTGCTTCTCAAGTGCCAGGGCCAGCTCACACAGAACACATGGTTCTCTGTCTCTAACCAGTATGATCGAGGTCTCTGTTTCTTCCCCCCAACATTTTCAGGAGAGGAGGCTCCTTTCTTGCCAGGCTACAGGACCACCAGCACCAGGAGATGCTGCCTGGGGGAGGAGGTCCAGAGGGGCTAGTGTTCCCTCACCTTCCCCCCATCTCCACATCTCCCAAATAAACCTGAATTCACAGAAAAATGCAAGTCCTCTCCTCCCTGAGCAGAAATGATGCTTTGCCCCTGAAGTAGCCCGTAACACACCTTTCACTGGTACATTTGGTAAAGGAGTATGAATAATCATAGAATCCTTTAGGTTGGAAAAGCCTCTTAAGATCATCAAGTCCAACTGTTAAACTAGCACCGCCAAGTCCACTCCTAAACCATGTTCCTAAGCGCCACATCTACAAGTCTTTTAAATACCTTCAGTGACTCAATCACTTCCCTGGGCAGCCCGTTCCAGTTCGGTGGAGACAACCCATTCGGTGAAGAAATTTTTCCTAAAAGCCCTGTCTTTGTCTTGTAAACTGCACATGAACAGAGCAGAGATAATCTACCACATTCACGTTTTTACCAACTCTATTTCCCATTTTGATGTGAAAAGGAGACTAAAGAACAAACACACACAGACTGACAGATGTTCTTCTACAAACAGAAAACTGACTTCATATGGAGAAAAGAGTCTTTGCCACTCTTACCATGACACATTAAGGATGACACATTTGTTTCATGGCACCTCGGCAGAGAGCAGGGATGGGGGCAACCACAGGCAGGAGTTAAACGATGGCGGTTTTCCACCAACAAGGAAGAAAATATTGACCAGAAACATATGTAAATTGTGTAATACACATTATTTGTTCTAAATCATAGCAGGCAGCTTTAAAGTCAGAGGCTTCACTTGAAATATCAGAAATGCTTAGAAAATTACAGGACAAATAACTGATAAAATCAGATATGAAATTTAGAAAAATGCAAGCAAGAGCTGTTTGAATTATTCACACCAGTATGACTTAGGCAAAGGGGCTACAGCACTTCTAATAGTGCCTCTTTCCACTAATTACAATGACATTACTTGGAACCAAACCGTGGCAACAGTCTTGTTGCTTTCAAACACAGAACATGATTTGAAACTTGTAATAAGAAAGAAAGGATGAGAGAGAATTACAAATGAAGTGGAATGAAAAGGTTTGTGGATTCAGTCATACCAAGCAAATAGTTGGTAATAACTATAATATTTAAGACACTCTCTTTTGGAACAATAACAACATGATGCTTCCTTTGCATTGCTTAAAACTTTGAAAGCATAAAAAGTACAGCAGGGGTGAATTTTTTTTCTCCCAGATATGTATCTGTTTCATATTCAGCCATTCTGTGCCATCATCGAGTACAGACAAACATATTTTCTGCATCTCTAAAAAACTTATTTTCCCTTCCTGTGTTTAAAATGACACAAGGCAGTCCAAGCAACTTGGGACACAGCTCTAGTGCTGATACACCAACAGCATCAGTCACAGCAAGTACAACTACATGAGTGTAAAACAAGTCAAATGCAGGCACACACAGTTTATTCAATCACCTGATAAGCTGTTTAAGCTCCATTTTTTCTCCTTTATCATTTCTGAAATACATTTGCCATGTATGATGACAACCAGTATTTTTGTGGCCTCTGATTATAATCTCCTCATGCTTTTCTGCTTCTAGCTCTAGTTCTTCAAATTCACTGCTATGTCTCCAGTACCCATATGCTCCAGTTTTGCCTAACCTGATTTTCTTACCAAAATTTAATTGCTTGCTTTGTCAAGCCTTAACTGTGATAACACGGGAATTTACCATGGCAGCTCCGCTGCATGTCTATTTAAGTTTCTGTCTTCCAATACGTAAGATTATCTCTTGAACAACTTCAACTCATTCTTAAACTCTTCTGTTTTCTAACTCCTTCTGAAGCTCTTTATAAATCTCACTTTCATGTGCTTTGAGGTTTGGGGGGGTGTGTTCGTTTTTTTGTTCTTGTTGTTTCTTTAAATCTTATTCAATTTTTACCTTATCTCTCTTGCCCAGCTAAACAGGAAGAAAGCAATCAAATAACCCTGGAAACATTATTGTTGTTGTTGTTGTTGTTAACATCTCATTCTTTAATTCAGGTAGTCTCATAGTTTCGTTTCTTTCTGGCACCCAGCAGCACAACCCACGCTGATTCACCCACAGTTTCAGATCTATCCAGTGAGAGTCTGCAACAATGAAAGAAAGGCTCCAAATTCTTCTTCCATTGCGATTACTACATAAAAATACTATGTGCAATGTGATCAGCAACATAGAACTTTAAAATGTAGTTAATGACATTTACTTGTAGGCTTCTTTTTAACAGTATAAACCAGATCCAGTCACTTCATTAGAATTTCAAAATACATAAATAAAAGCTGTGGTTTCATATCATCACATAATAATACCCTGATAGAAGATTTATGTATTTAGGCATTGTCTCTAGATTATTATTTCTACTTTCTTTGCCCATCTTCTGGTTGATTAAGAGAATTAACAGGTTATATAAGCGTAAACCTTTTGAGTAGTGTAAAAAACCACTAGATTTCTCATACTGACAGTAAGGGCTAAGCAGAGACAGAAAAAGAAAAAGCTTAGCAAATGTTAAATTGTTCTGTGAAATTGGGTTCTGTATGGATACTAAATAAGTTTCCCATTTAGCAGCCTAATGAGCAAAAAGAAGAAGAATTTGAAAAATCAAATTCTTATCAGTCAGGTAATCTGCATAATATGCATTTTTAGGTCTCTGAAACATTGCAAAGAACTACCATATGGACTAATGCTGCTAATCCTACTTGAGACCACAAAAGTAATGAGACCATTTAAGTAAGCCAGGGGATAAGCTGTGCTCTTCTGTGTGATGTTGAATTTCATGAATAAAAAGGAACAAGAATTACCATTAGCAACCTCAGTAAAAGTAGCAGAAATACTCAAAAGAAAGGAAATGCAATTGAAATTGCAAAAAGTGCATGCCACAAACTATATTAAAGCATGTCTGGAAAGAAGCAAAAATTGTATTTTAATTGGATAAATGCAGCGTACCTTGCTCTTTTGCAGTTTAAATTGCAATGCAGTTCCAAATCAGTCAGTCAATTTAAAATAAAAAAGAATAATGGAGTCTGTTTCCATATCACTGGCTACATGCAAAGCAAATTCTGCTGAAGTTATCCAATTATTCTTTCTACTATTTAATTTGATAGCATGCTGCTTCCAACTAATTATCAGAAAAGTTGGACAGATGTAGTTCTGTAGGAATTATGCTGGTACCAGCAGCTATCATTCAAATACCATGTAGGAACCAGCAAGTGGAACACTTCATTCCTGGATAGTGTTTCTTCTTTTGCTCAGAGGTACTCAGGCTCTGGCAGTTCCTCTGATTCCAGTGATTTAAAATTTTATCTTCTCCAGATACCTGGCACAAGCCAGAGATGACCAGCTCCACCTCAGCCACCCTAATTCCTCGACTGACATTTGGTCAAAAATTTTTTGACATTTAGCCAAAGAGGGCCTATGCTGGCCCATCAGCAGGTGAGCCGAGGTATAGAGATGTCCGATTTGGTCAGTTCAGGCTGCCATAGCTCAATCTATCAGGTGTTGTCTGTGAGGGATCCGGACATTTCCTGGCCAGATCTCTGAAGACAGAGTCTGCTGTGGTGGCACACACAGCACTTTTCTCTTCTGCACCTCACATCTCAGTAGGATGTGACATGTTAATCATGGCTGCTGTCAACAGATTAAATAAAAAGAGGGAGATATAAGAGTTTCTCAGAGATTATTAATATTTCATTTTTAAATATCATTTTTACTAATGGGACTATATTTTATGTAACACAGGTAAAAGTTATCATACATTTTTATTTGGGATCCAATATGACTTCTGCTAGTCCCTGACAAAGTTTCCATTTGACGCAACAGAATAGGGCTGCATCTTGTATGTGGTTTTTTAAATTTATTTTTTTCCTTTTGAGAGAATAAACAGTAATTTTTAAACACCATTAGGAGACTGTTCTCTTGCAGAATTCTTGCCTTTAAACACAAAAAATCAGAAAGCTTATATTACATTTTAAGAAACATCCAAGAACGTGATCCATTCACAACTACTATCCAACTCCATCACTTTATGACTAGATAATTCTCAAAATAACTTCTCCTTTAGTTTTCTCTTGAGCCTCGGAGGAAGGTTTGCATCATGGACCCAACAGTGACTTCCCTGGTGAATGTCTCCACCAGACCCTGTGCCTTCAGCCACCCAGGAACACATCTGCAACACCACCAACCCTGACCTTCCAACGTATTTGTAGCCACCAAGACAGCACCAACATCCTCCATGGTGCTTTCTGTTCAATTAATTTCAATAAAAAAATCTTTAAACTAAACCACTTTATCTCAGTTTTGCAGAGGAAGAGGTGTGTATGCAGTCATTTACCATCAGCTGTAGCAGGTAATGTCACCAGCTAAGGCTAGAAGGTAGCTGAGAAACATGTAATGGGAACTGCTGTAGGACCAACAGTGCAACCAGCGTAGGATTTGTCTACAACTGGACCAGTATTATAAAAGAAAAAGAAAGAAAAAAAAAAAAGAAGAAATTAGTAATAGACAGATGGGATAACCGATCTATCAGTATTTAGAAACTGGATAAAAGCCTGATGCACAAAGTTTTCTACCCCTTCTTACACCAAAAAGCAGCCCACCTGCCTCAGAAAGACACATAGAAATTATTCCAAGAGAATTTTTGTCATTTACATATTCCATGAGCCTGTCTTCACTTCTACACAGTAACAAAGTCAGTATCAAGAAAAGTGCTGATAAAGGAATTTATTAAATAGTGAATTCATAACAACATAATATAGATACCCAGAAACTGTGAAGTTTATAGCTTTATAGATCATTAGCAGCTACCATGGTAACTGACAATTTTTGAATGATGCTCTGGAATAATATTATTTAAGTAATTTTCAGTGAACTACATAAAAATGAAAATAAACTGCACTTCTCCCTATTCTATACAATAAAATCTGTTCTCGGTTTAATTTTGTGGAACACAAATATACATAAAAGAAAGGGAGTGTAAAAATGCAATATATTGTCCTGCAAGCATAGTTAAATCAGAGAGTTTTGCTACAGCGTTTCCCTATCATCTCCACAAAAGTATCCTCTCACCAAGTCCTGGGGTTTCTCTGCTGTGCGTCTCTCCTCGCACATTTTACATGAGACATTTCTGGCTGCATATTGCAAAAGGAAACGTGTCATTAAATTCTTTTCAAAGTGACATTGCTGAGCGCGATGGAAGTATTTTCTGTGCTCTTCATGAATGACAGGCTGGGCGTCCCAGGCGTCAGCTGCGCGCAGTTCATTAGTGCCACAACTGCAGCAAATCAGACGAGCGTTTTACGGGGCCCTTCAAAGGCAGGGATGAGCAGCAGCTTCCACTGGCTGAAGAAAAGATGATTCCTACAGCCACGAACTTTGGCTTTTTATTTTTTTATTTTTTTTTTTTTAGAAAACAAGTTGTCAGCCAAGGAGAAAAAGAATGAAAAATAGATTTGTAAGGGACACGGAGACCTTGACAAGAAACTTTTCTAAAGAGGGCAAAGTGGAGAGTGGGAAATTGTCTGCTGGAAATTGTTCTTGAACAATCATCTCCTATTCTTCCTTGGTGCTTGGCTTCATCTGTGGAAGTTTCTAGGAAAATCTAACAGGGCTCAGGATCGTCCTATATCTGGAAAGGGTATACAGAGATACTTTGCTTGCAGGAAGTATACTTGAAGTTTCCTTAAGTGTATTCATATATACATACACATACTTTAAATTTGACTTACAATTACTAATTCAGGCAGCTTTTCTATAAACCTGGTTATCAATGTACACGGCGGGTTCATTGCATTAACAGTAGCTCAGTTTCCTCTGATGGTCTGCTCTACGACTAGATTTTCAGGACTGGAAACTGAAGCAGCAGATTCAAGTCGTGAATGCACCCCACTCTGCTGCAGGCATAGGCAGGGAAAGACCACGGCAGGAGCCTCTTAGGTCTTGTTTGCGTATAACCATTCTGAAGATTAGTTTCCCTTACACTAAAGGATAGGATATTCCTTTGCAAAGAACAACAAAACGAAATGAATGAAACAAGCCCACCCTCCACCACCCGAACTTGATTACAGCCTTAGGCACATCATCCAAGACGTGAAAAACAAAGCTGTATTTGATCATCATTGCCACTAAGGGAAAATTAACTTCTTTTGATCCAATAAAACGCACAGGTTAACAGCTGGAATGAGAACTGCCAAATCTAAAGCAAAATCCTATTTTGTCCTTGACAAAGCAGAAATGATTTCTTCAAGATGGAAAAGTATCTTCTCAACTAACCTTATTCTTTTTATGGTCTATTTTATTTCTTCACAGGAATATGTAAACTCCTCATTTCTACATCAAGAAAAAAATGCCATAAATAGATCAAATATAGATTTGCCACAATCCAAGTGAGAGGAATGTATCCTACAATATATGAAAGGAATCCTAAAATAGAAAAAAAACACCTTTTAAACAGGTATTTAAAATTTATGTCTGAGAAAGAACTGCCTATATTCAAATGCAACCAAGTGTTGCATTTATTTATTCCACTTTTTCTTTAGTTGCTTTTTATATTTTATATACATACCCACACAATTCACCAGAGAATTGCACAACGTATCGCAATGATGTGCAGCACTCAGCTGAAACAGCTAGTTGAGACAATGTTGGACTCTTTGTTCGCAAGCAATCAGTTTGCATCTAAAAAGCTATATTCATAATCAGGATTTTTAAAATCTCTCAATGTTCCGATCCATTCAAAAAACAGGAAACTTCGTATTTTTCCACCCTTTAGGTTGTTACGTGAATTCATGCTCTTCGAGGGACTTTAATGGTATGTCACATCCATGTAGAAACAGGGTAATATTGAACATATAGGGTAAGATTTCAAGCAGATATTATTCTGCATTTAGCTTAAATTTATTTGGCTTATGCTTAAACAGCCCTAGTTTAGTACACTTTGACAGAATAAGGTTATAGCTTAAATTAATAAATAAAGTAAACAGGGTCAATTAAATGCATACAAACCCTTCCCTAATGTGCTTGTGGGTACATTTGCAGTGCTGGGCAATTCTTCTTTCTTACGGTAAGTAAGCAGATCTGTTCCAGAGCAGACCTTTTAACATTTGAATCTTTTTTCAAGTCACATGCCTGAAAAATGGTACACTGTGGGAGTTCAAGGCATCGCTTATAATACATCACAAACCTTTGTTACCATTAAATTAATTTAAATATTTTAAAATAAATCTCTCCACTCCCAGAGGTTTTAATTATTTTCTACATTTATTCTACCCTCTATGGAGCACAAAGTCTTAATTCTCTTTTAATATTCCATATTGGTGCTGTGGAGAACGCTGGTTAATTATACAGCAGTAACGGTAAAGAAAACTACCAAGATAAAACCACAGTCTGTCTCGTGGAAGGTAGGCAGCAGTGGCGGTTATTGTGATAGATGGTAGATTCCCCACATGCAGCGGCCTGGAGGGGACTGGTGCCCTCCCAAATGACACAACTTTTTGCATTACCCATAATGCAAAAGAAAACGCGCTTGGACATCGATGGTCCTAAACAACATTTTGGCAAGTAACATCTTCTCCACATAAACCCGAAACGCAGAATGCATCCACTGAGGAAAAGGGAAGTTCCAGTGATTTTCTTTACAGGCTTTTCACTGAATTTTCACTGAATTTTTAGAGTTGGAAGGGACCATAGAGATCATCTAGTCCAACTCCCCTGCTGAAG
>JAOXNO010000013.1:117338050-117378675 GCA_028565335.1 Limnodromus scolopaceus
ATAGGCATTGATAAGGTCTCCCCTCAGCCTTCTCTTCTCCAGGCTAAAGAGTCCCAGCTCTCTCAGCCTTTCTTCCTAAGGGAGATGCTCCAATCCTTGAATCATCTTTGTTGCCCTTCGCCACTCTCTTTTCAGCCACTCTCTTCTATACTGTTTATGTAATATTTTCCCAGTGCTGTTCTGTCCCCCCTGCCACACATTTCCACATCTCTTTCAGCTGTGGGCAGCATCTCACCAGGTCCCTGGCTCTGACTGGGCAAGCCACGCCGCTGAGGAACCCGGCAGCATTTCCACAGGACCTCGGTGCCTTCCACAGGAGAGGCTCCTGCCTGGAGGGGCGACAGGCAGGATCCCACCTTAGAACGTAAACCGGTGTGTGGACTGTGCTTGAGAGAGAGGAGAGCTCGATGCATGGGCCCTTCAGGAATGATTAGTGACTTGAACCAGCGCAAACAACAATAGCAATGTTTTTGTTAATCTTCTTGTAATTCATCATTTAATTCCAATACAATCCAGAGGTGACTCGGCTTCTTAACTAAGGCCTCCAGCGTTCAGCTGTAGGTAGGTGCTGTGACCGTAAATTGCTCTTTTTTTTTCTTTAGGAGAAATAAGTGGGTGAGCTAGGGTGAAATTTTCATTGATCTGAGCTTCAGGAAAGAGAATTTGAAGGAGCAACACACAGCGTTGATGCTATAAAACTTAGTGCTTGGCAGCTTCCGGTAACGCACTGTGTTTGAAAAGATTAATTAAATCGTGATCAAATCCAACCCAAAGTTCTTTCATTCCCCTGTAATTTCCAGCCATCCATTGTTCACCCATTTAATTAACTGCCACTTGCTTTCCAGGCTCCAAAAAAGCATCAGGCAGATCACTATCAAGGCTACAAAGACAAAACCAACGATTACAAAGTTCTCAATGTTGTCGTAACTCTTTCCTGAAGGCAAACCAGCACAAATCCTGACTCAGCTCATCCCATCCACACACGCAGAATTGGACAGACAAACATGGTGTGTTTGTCCACAGCAGTTTTAATCAGTTACAATCAAACTAACTTCGATTTTAAACAGTTCACAAAGAGGCGGCAGGCTCAAAAACCTAATCGCTTACACGTGCGTACTCTGAAATAACAGTCATTTGGAAATCCCATGCTGCTGTAATCATTACCCAGTGTTCCTTGCTCATATTACACTCCCACAAAACAGGCATTTCCAAGCATCCCCTTCTGATGTACAAACATAAGGAGAGCAAAAATTTCATGTGGGAACCTCAACTAAATGATAGTAGAAGCAATCAAGGTGAAAAACATCTGCTGACTGGCTGTGCAGTCAAGTTCACTCCAAAAACTACAGCGTGGGAGGTTTATCTCGTGAGCAGAGAAAAAAGATATCCTGGCTTGGCAGCCAGGAGAACCAGCAAAGCCCAAACCTTCAAATGCACATCAGCCTCCTCCACCAGCAATGTACTGTATGGCCTCAAGCTTACCAGAGAACACACTCCAGCTTCCACTCGTACGAAGACATTCCTACCATTTATATTACCACAGCATCCAGCAGCTTTTTTATTCAGCCAGGACACCCCAGCACCATGTGGTGTAACCACACAGTGTGGGAAATGAGCGCTTCTCATTTAAGCAATTTCCAGAAATTCAAATATTTTGATGTTCTGCTCATGCACTGGGACAGTTTCCCCTTCCTGCTGCCCCCAACCCCATCTCTCCCTGCCACCCAAACTCTTCCAGCCCAGGCAATCACCCTCTGACCCTCCTCCAGAGCTCTCCTGAAAGCCTGCAGAGCAAGACTGTTACCCTGTGGCCTGGGGTAACATCTGAGGAAGGTGTCTACATGCCAGCAGGCACAAAGACTTCTCACAGGGAAAGAGAAGGCAGATGAAGAGCTTCTTCTCACCTGAAAAGTAATGGAAGCCAGGCTGGAGAACTCAGCTGAGCATGTGTCTATAGGAAAAGGGGGAAAACATTGCTGATGCCAAAATGTCTTGCAAGAGGAGAGCTGCCAAATGCAGTCCACTTCCAAAATTCCTCGGAGATAATATCAATCTATCTCAGACCGTGACCAGTAAGAAGCTACCTAGATGCAGAGCGTGAAAGCTACATCCCATTCTCTGCAGCCTGGGCAGGCAAACCCCCTCTCTTTTGCTCTTGCTCCTTCTGCCTTTCACTGCTGTCTTTACCCATTCTTTCCTAATAAGAAGGAACAAGGAGGAAAGAAGCTCATGGACTTGGCATTTACCTGCACCAGGACCTAGGTCCAGCTGTGTGATGTCTCATTTACATAGGAAAGTGCTTCTTACAGTGAAGTAGTCTTTGTAAAAGCATTTACCAAAGGATTCAGTGACACAAAGCATGTTTTCCTGAGGGTTAAACGGAGGCATGGGCTTCTGACAACAGACCGCTGAAGAAGCCTTCAATTCCTTCCCCAAATTTCTTCTATTTTTATTACTAAGAAAACTTGTTTCCTCAGGTCTACTGCCAGAATTAGAAATTTGTGGCTGGATCCACTAAACAGCTTAGAGCTCACAGTTTTAGCATTAACATTCCATAGCATCCCTAACTTTTGGGCATGTTGCCTGCAGACTGAGCGCTCCTATTGGCAGGCAGCACTTTAAAGTTTTAAGAAGAAAATTTTGGAGACAGACTCTTTGTTTTCATCTTTGCCTTTTGATGGAAGTGGACTGACATCTTCAGAGGCAATAAATATTGTTCCCTTGGACCACATTGCAGAGGATCTGTATTTATTCACAGTCTCTTCCTGGGCCCCATACCAAGGAGATATTCCACAGCAGCCCTCTCCCCCCTTCCAGTCAGCCCCTTGTTTGACTGCAGACTTAAAGGTACGCCTGGTACCCTTCATTAAGCATCCTCTCTCCCTCCCTCTGGGTGTGTGAGACCCCAAAACCAAGGCTGGGGCCAGGCGACAGGGGAACCGCAAAGGCCAGGCAGGGTATTCGGCTGAAAGTAAAATGTTGCAGAAAAGGTGGAAGGTGAGCCTGAAATTTTACAGTTTTACAAACAGGGTATTTCATCGAGTCCTACCATTTATCTTCATCGAGACTGAAAGGGCCGAGCATTCACCTGATAGATGCCTGTGCTGCTCCTTCCTCATGAAAAAAAGTGCCAGCGTCAGCTCTTTCTTTCCTCAGTAGTTGAATTACTGGAGAAGTAGTTTTCTAATGTTTTTCTCTGCTCCCCTGGAAGTAAACATGCAGTGCTGGTGGGAGACGGGGTGGTCGTGGCCAGCCCTGGCTGGGGACAGGCTGGCGAGACCCCACAGGGAGCCAGAGCTGGTCCCTGCATCAGCACTTTGTGGCTTCGTCCAACTCCCTCCCAACAGGGAGCAGCCACAGCCCGGTTTTTGGGGTTTTTTTTGGCCTGGTCTCAGCCTATCTGCTAACTTTTGCCCATTTCCAGTCAGAAGTGTCTCCATTTTCATGGCCCTGATGCTGCCCTGCTCAGTCCCCACCACTTCCCCCATCCTCTCCCCTCGCCACGTCCCTTCCTCCCCCCGGGAACTGCATTTAGAGATGTCTCAACCAAACCCTTACCTCTCCATCACTTGTTCTCCCCTTTTTAGGTAGAAACATACCCGGCTTTTTCTGGATTTACTTTGTTCCTTGTGAGGGCACTCAAAATGAAATATTTAAACAGAGGATCGCAGGTTGAAATTCAAGTCCCTTCTCTCCCCAGTAAGGACCCTATCCATCAAACCCATTTTTTCATTTGTCTCTGAATGCTTACTGAATTATTCCATTAAAATGAAAATTTCAGTTGAAGAGACTCAGGAAAAAAAATATCACATTTTGTTTCATCTTCCACACAGAATACTTGACAGCTCAGAAGTTAGCACATTTAAAAGACAAAGAGGATTTTCAAACACTCTGATCTAGCACAGAAGTGCAAGGACGTATCACATATTTCATGGTAATGATTGTTCAGTACTTTTGAGGCCTTACATGTTTTTGGGGTCCAATCTAAAACATGAGCTGGAGAATGGAAATTTGCAGAATGAGACCAACCCACTCTAGACATGAGGACTTGCATCAGTGAAATCTTAAAAGCATCTGATTAAGTTTTCTTGCCATCCTCTGAATTATTTGGGGAGATCTGGGAGAACGAATCCATATTGAGTTTAGTCGGACAAGGTCAGGAGTCAAGGCAGGCTGTGGCACAGCAGCACAACCGCCACCTACCAGAGTTGACCGGTCCTGCTTGGGATTTGGAAGCTTACAAAGCCTCAGGAGCTTCCACAAGGTGTACCGAAATCAGCACTTTCCTCTTCCAAGCTGCACTACTATCAATGCCCTTTCACACGTTCTCTTTGATCCCAATGGATCTTGTTCATTGGTCCCACTCCTGTTCCTACCAGTAGAATCCCAGAGCAAACCAGGCCTGGGCTGTGTGCCTCTTATTCACAGGTCCCTCTCACCTTCCAACTTTCCTCCTTCTCACTTTCTGCTTCCTCTGCTCAGTTCATATCCTATCGAAACCTTCACGCTTCTCTGAAGGCTCCATCTACACATACTTCAAACCAGATGAGGCCTTGCTTTAAATTTGAACAAATTCTTTTAAGACAAAATAAAACGTAAAAACTAACGGGCCATGAAACTGATTACACACTACTTGCATACCGTATTCCCTTCCTACACACTTCATTTCATCTTTGTCTTATACAATAAACTCTTCAGATACAAGAATTATTTTTTTTTGAATGGTGAAATGCAGTATGTATCGGAGGCGATAGCAGAACTCCCGTTGACTCGAATGGAATCAGGATTTAATCTTCTGCGGTTACTTCTGAGTAGCTGCTGCTCTTTATCAAAATACATTACTTGTATTTGCAATTGCTAGCACACTGATGTTTTGGGTAAAATCCAACTCAGAAATTTATATTCTGCTTTAAGAAGTTTCTAGAATACTTATTGCTAGCATGTCAGAGAACAATGCAGTGAGCAGTTTACTGTTCAGCTATCCTCCTTAATGATTTTATTGTCTGTTCTTAACCATATCCCCAAGCAGTAATTAGGCAATTGCTTTGACACAGAGCTTTAAAAATTGTCAAAGAAGCATAGCTGGCAGTTTTGCCATTCTTGTTTGTGACCGCACACTTTCAATAGCCTTTTCAATCTCCCTTTTTTTTTTTTTTTTTTTAATATTGATTCTGAAATCTCCAAACAACTTAGCAGCTAAACAAGGCTGCTTCATTAAAGGAAATTGACTTACAAAAGCTGCCATCCCCGGGGGGCGGAGAGGGGGGGATTTGAACCTAACAAATCATGCGCAAGCAAATACGCATTTTGCTGTACGGTAGGTGCCAAGACCATAGGGGGCCTTTAGCCGCTTCCTCCCCTCCAGAAAAAAGACTGTTCAATAGATAAGTGAGATCTACTTATCCTGCTATTTTGCAGAAGCCATGCATTTGAGATGCGCGGCTGAGCGATGTTGTGGGGAACAGCACGGGATTCACAGCCATCAGCAGGATGACATGGAAACCCATTGAACCAGCCACAAATATTGAAGCTTAAGAGAGGAAGAGACGTCTGTTACTGACTTCCGTAAATTCTAACGCCACGGAAGCTACATCTCTTACCTGTCACATGGGAAGTTTCACTGAAAACCTTTGTCTTCCTGGTTTTGAGACAGTGTTTCCATCACAACCCTCATCATCTGCAACACCTTCATTCATCTTCCCCGAAATCCGAGGCCTAATTCAGCAGAAGCGCTCTGAGCTTTCAGGACAGACTGAACTGGGGAGCGCCTGCTCTGTCATCCTTGCTGGGATCTGGGTGACAGCTAAGTTATACTAAACCCCATGGCAGGCAGGTGGGAAGCGGAGGCAGCAGTTGAATTGAGAAGCTATGGACATACAGACTTTTATCTTGGGTGCCTCAAGTGGCGGCTGGGCACTTGAACTCCTCTGTGGAGCTCTGCCCGAATGATTTGGAAGTCCTTTGATATTTTATTATTTTATACTTGCCTTAAAAGGATCTCATAACTCCGTTATCCATTGGCATTCAACGCTTTATCTGTGATCAGTTCCTAGAGATGATGTTCTCCTCCCAGCATCTTATACAGGTAGTGGCTTGCAACTAGTGACTGCTGGAGTCCATGGACTAGATACATGGCAAAGGATCAGTAGTGGACAAAAAAAAACAGGCAAGGTCACTGTGAGAGAACTAAACCTGCCTCACCCCAATTCCTATGACTGCAGAGGAAAGGACATCAGTCTGATGACGGTAATAGCCATAAAAAAAAAAAAAGATGTTTATAGGAAAAGTTACATCAGAATTTATTATTAATCGCAAGTTAGTGTTACATCACTGGTGCTCCCAAAAATGTCAGTTATATCCCGTTCTCCACAAAAAAAAAAAAAAATCACTGAGACACATTTTTCTGCTCAGGAGAAAAAAAAAAAGTGATTAAATTTTGAAACCCAGTTTCTTGAGGTGAGATAAGGTCATGGAGGTGCATGTCATAATTAAAAAGATTTAGTATGGGTTAAAGAAAACCTAAAATGTCCATTTCTGGATACGGAAGGGCAGGCAAGTGGAGGTACTTAAGATGATGAACCTGCAAAAGCTTTCTACAACATATTCACACAATGCCTATTTTAGGGAGCATCTGAGAGAATTAAAAAAAAACTGTGGAATGAAGCACTGTAAGTTTTCGTGAGGGGATGTCATCCCTTCCCCACATCTCAGCATGTACAGAAGGCCACCTAACAGCACTTTGTGTACCTTGTCCTGTTTGAGCCTTTGCATCCGTGCAAACACCTCGCTCCGGCCTTCGAACGCTCCGCAGCCGTGTCCTCTCTCTGCTAGCACAACAGTTTAGAAATGGGGTTTGCTTTTCAAGAGAAGTTGAAACTGCATCTGAGTAAGGTTGTTGCCAGTACTCATCTCAGCACTGGCATCGTTAGCAAAGCTGAGATCACGCTGTAGAAACAGTATGACAGATCTGTTTATCTCGTGCTTTAAATATGATGCTTGCTTTTTTGGTCACCATTTCAGATTTTCCCCCATCTTCAGAAGTAAATCAGCAATTGCAGAAGACTAAGTTCTCAGGACTGCAAAACTGCCAGTTTGCATAATTCAGAGGTTTGGACAGCTTGGTTGGCTGTTGCTGCGAACACTGAAGGTAGGACTGGGATCTGTTTGTGGCAGAGTTGGAGGACCCAGGACGGACAAAACTCTTGTGGGGGCCCTGGGGGCAGAGCAGCAAACAGTGCTCTAAGGTGCTCCCCCCTCAGGTTATACCCCTTTCTCTGGGAACTGTTGCACCACTGGGGCCAGGCTTTAGCACCACCTGCTATTTTCAATATTACGCTACATTTAATGCATATTTGCTTCACGACTCCTGCCTCCCCTTCCAGCCAGTGCCTCTGCAACACAGACTGCAGGAGACGAGGCGCAGGCAGGCACAGCAGCCGCCGGGACTGTGTTACAGAGGTCTGAGAGTCACGCCTGGGTAGGGATGATCTCATCCATAGCAGCTTGCTACACACCTCGCACACCCAGACCTCCAGTCCTCACTGATGGTCTCAAGTAAGCATTAGTACAAAGGTCAAAGCATCTCTGGCAGTTGAAGGCATCTAATGCCCAATAACCCAGCCAGTCAAGCCCCTACAGACCCCTTCTGCAGCATGGTACCTTAAGTTTCTAGGAATGGAAGGCCATAACCACATCAGTGACTCTGGAAAGGTCTCAGATTACATAAAAGCAGGCCCCAGAATAAAAAAAAAAAAAAAACACAAACACAAAACTGTTACACTACACCCCTAAAACAGAAATTTCAGAAAATTCTTCATAAAAATCATAAAAACACTTGGAAAATTATTCTACATCTTTCAGGTATATATCTAAGCAAGTTACTGAAAGAAGTATTTTATTATAAAAACATCAGTGTGGGTATGGTTTCATTTAATTGTCTTTTCTCTCAGTTGTCAGTTTCCTTTAAGTCTCCCGTAAGGCAACACTGCCCTCTTTCGGTGCACGTTATTATGCACAGCGTTTTTGAGCCTCTGTAACCTCAGCAAGGTTAGAGACTGCTCTTTAAGCTACGTGCCACCACCTGTTTTGTAATAAACCAACCTGTTGAGTTTTGAAAAGAACAAGCCAAAGCAACCGAAGTTCTGTAAATAACAAGCCTTAGATTTCTAGGACGTTGATCTAAAAAGGCGACTACTGTTAACAGATTACTGAAAGGCAATGTTGCGGAATTTGTTAGGTGTGGAGCAAACGCAGTACAAAAATGGTGCATTTTATGTTTGCTCTTACTGCTCACGGCACAAATACACACCGTGCCATTTCGTAGAGAGACAAACTGAAGGCCAGGACAAAAACTGAAGTTAGAAAGATTAAAACCAGGTATTTAAACTGGTTAAAACACCAAGCAAGATCTCCTTTCAAGGTAACAAAGACTACTGATACAAAGGCCTGGGAACTAGCAAAAATTTTGAAATAGAACTTTTGTGATATAAACCGAGCTGTTACTACTATTTATTTAGCAGTCACTTCCCCCTATACAAGTTTCCCACTTCTCTCTCCTTTATCCCTGCTCCTGTCCCAAAATTAGAAAAACCACCAAAACCCAACTTTTTGATCACTTACTCAAGCAGAGAGATACGAAAGCTTGTTTTCGCCCCTGTGTTACCCTGCAATAGGTCAGTGACACTGCCAACAGCAGGCCGTATGTTTTGTACTGAGTTTGCAAGGCCTCTGGACTGGCTGCACCTGAGCTATCGCCTCCCCGTAGCTTTTACTCACTTTAGCTGTGACGGCAATCTCTCTAGTTCACCTGGCGTCTATAGGTGACCTCTTTCACCCATGTTTATCTTTGTGCAGTACAAGCCTGCTTTTATACAGGTAAGTTTAACAAGCCATTATTGTTGACAGAACAAGGTATTTATCATTCTCACACAATGCTGTAGTGCAGAGAAATGCAGTCCTGGTATGTGAGCAGCAGTCCTGAAAAGTAGGGACACAGGAGGCATCCTGGCATGGGATGGCAAGAGATAGGGCCCACGCTTGTTACTGGACATTCCACAGCTGTGCACAGATTTATAATGGTCAGCTTGAAAAAAAAAAATATAGACCCTAAGCGTAATAAAACTGTCCTTAGGGGTAACAAAATATAGTGTCAAATATACACAGATTATCAGATATGAAGAAAGAAGATGCAAAAGCACATTATCCAACATGCAAATGTCTCCCAAGCTGATCCCAGAAAGTAAGAACTCAGCAACATCAAAAAAATATTCCTTCCGTGAAGGACTGCAGAGGCACAGAACTCTGTCACCCTCTCCAGCAGTTGCAAGCTGTGGACTTAACGCTCAGGGAAAACGAAGGGAGTTGAGCATAATTCCAAGAAAAGGAACAGACAAAGGGTGGACATGCTACAACTTTAACTGCATTTCTGTGGGCATTACTGTGATTTCCTTCCCTCTATATAAAAGTACTCTAACTGCACCATTATTTTCTAAAATATTTTGATCTAGACTAACCATGATTCTTAAATTAGACTGTTAAGATCTCTATGAAAAGAGTGTGTGTGTGTCTACATATATAGATAGATCCCTATGTCTAAAACAATGATTGAGCGTAAGACCTTGCAAAGAAAAACTACCTACCCCCTTGCAGGAAGACAGATTAGTGAGCCTCCAGATCTTGTCCAGGAGGCAAGTAAAAGTTTCAATAAAAATGACTGCTTTAGTCATGATGGTTTATATCAGGAGGAAAGACTATCTTGGACACATATGTTGTCATACAGATCTGCAATCAAGATCTGAAATTGCCAACACAATTTCAGAAGTGAGAGTCTCAAGTAAGGCTCATGAACTAGTTAGTTTCCTTAAAGAGCCCGATTTTCACAACTGTGACATGAATAGACACCACTAGGCTTCAAAAAAATCAAAGTATACAGAAACCCAAGCAAACTGAATATACTGGTGGCAAGAACTCAAGAACAATGTCTGAGAGAAAAGACCAAAGCATGTATCAACAAAAAGCCCTGTAGGTCTATCTGCCTGTGATGAATTTTTATCTGCATATACTGGAGATCATCTGCATATACTACAGATGTTTGAAGTAGGGCAATCAAGTAAGCAGTAGAGTAGTAGGAAACCCTAATGAATTATTTTTCAGTCAGGAGGAAGAGGCTAGCAAAATGGCAAGGAAATGCTCACAGAAAGTAAAACTAACATTTATTATGTAGTGATACACTTTTGCCCTCTGTTCCCGCTCCTTCCAGCCTATGATCATCCCAGCTGCTTGTTTTCTCTCCTCCTTTCATGCATTCACAAGTGCTTTCTTTGCTTCTCTCCAGCACTAAGATATTTTGCAAAATATCCTGGTAAGATATCACAGATTCCTAACTCACAGCAGCAGAGGACAGAATGTCCGTGACAAATCTCCTTAAAGCAACAGAGAATACAAAGGATGACAATCAGAAGGCTCTAGAAAGAAAGTGTTACCATCACATTAAATAGCACTGATAAATCAGTGTTAGATTCTTGGTTCCAAACTGACCATAAACATGGTGCAAGCCCGTGGCTAAACAAGCCAGCTTTATTTGAACAGGGCAATTCAACAAGCTGACATGCTACCATGAAGCAACAGAAGCCAAAGAGACAGGTATTTATCAAGCCAGCCATCTAGATTTTACTGAACTTAATTCTACTAAAGGATATCAACTTTAAAGCCTTCCTGTTCTTTGCACCCCAATGACCTTCCCAGAACAAGTTTATGGAAAGGACCTCATGCAGGAATCATTTATTTTCAAAATAATTAGCAGCTCATTAAGGTGGAGTTCTGTATACACCTCTAAGAGGAACATCGGACATAACACCTTTACTAATCAATTATAAATCACACAAAGCCTTCAGTAGAAGCCTTCAGTTATACTCAATTAGATGAATGACAGGAGACACTCTCGAGGACATAGGGATTTAGTGAGTTAAACCAGCTTTAATGAGAACATAGTGTATTTGATTATGCTCCCTATTTGTTTTCAAACTGACAGGTAAAGATGCATTAAAAAATGTCAGGATTTTAAAAAAAAGAAAAGAGACTAAGTTGCCAGCACCTAAACAAGCAAGAGAGAGCTGTTCAGGTTCCTTTCAATAAAAACTGTTTCCCAAGGTTTTGGAAAGCAGCTGTTCATTTTTTCCTGAACAACACAGGATTAAGAAGTCCAGGTCTTCTGAAAAGACTCCAGTCCTCCTCCAGATCAAAGATAAAAAAATCCTGGAAGCGCTAATTCATCACATCCTTCTTCACAGTGACCACAACTATGGTATTGCTAGTCAGCTTGGTCTACCCACCTTGCGTTTTTCCTTTAATTCCAACAAAATAAGGCTGCATCAAGACCGAGTTTCAATAGGACATGTGACTCGCTAATCACTCACGACCCTTGCTATTGTTACCTCAAAGTTTTCCTTGTTTATTTTGACCTAGACAGTTGCTCTGTTGAGGGTAAAGACAATTTCAATGTTAAAAAAAAAAAAAAGAAATAAACAAACCATGAAACTGTTCTTGAATGTGTAACTCAAGTAGAGCTTCTGGGCTCTTCAGAAGAAACTAACTCTCTACAAGGACTTCAAAAGTAGTGCTGGGCCCAAAACAGCGTTCCCGTATCATAAGTAACATCTTATCTTCCAACCTTTGCAAAAATTCAAAATTTATCAAGAAGGTGTATGACTCTAGTTCTGAAATTCAGGAATAGCCTTTATTAAAAAGTTACTGACCTAACTATGAACAAACTCGGTATGTGAATTCCCAAATAACTGAAAATACTTGCAGAGAAACACAGAAATTCAAGCAATCAGAAACCACCAAAAAACCATTTTATTGCAACAATGTCCCCATCATCAACTGAGATGGCGAAAATTAAGTTTTAATTCATTTTGTGTTTCTACCTTTTTATTTAGGTAAATATAAATTCAAGAGTGTAAAATAAATCCACATATAAAACACAGAAGAAACATTCTCTTTCAGTGACTCCAAAAAAAACTTACATACTGAAGAATCATGACAAGTCATCCGCTGTCCATTTTTTCCAAGTATACAGGCATGAAAGAATGCAGGTATTTATTCTCCAAAAGCATCCTGTATGAAGTCCTTAAAGTATTTAAGTAATATTTAGTAATCTCATACTCTTGAGCTTATGGATGTAGACTCCAAGAAAATGAGAGAAAAAAACATCTCAAACTTTAGATTAAAGTCTGTCTAAATTAATCCATTTCAAACAAGATTATGTTCAATTCTTACAGCTGAAGCATCACAATTACTTTTATTAGTATCATTACTTTGGAAAACTACTTCTTATTAGTTTTTCCTGCTTTTAAAATAAAGTCAGAATACTTATTTCAAATAGTTTTGTTTACTTACACTGTAAATATATTGCGGAAAGTAACTCCACATGCTGGTACAACAGGCCTTCATGAAGTTCCACTTAAACATTACTATGATGTACCTTAAAAAACTGGGACTACAGCATGAAATGCACCATAAAGAATCAATGTCAAGGGATTACGTATTATCTTCCTTCTCAGATGCAACAAAATACTTATATATTTTCAAGTCAGTTTTGGACTGTTAGACCACATGAATATTGGCTGGTTATAAATACTTGGACTAGGAACACTTACTGTTTTAGAAAGATGTGATTATTTTGTTGTTATTACACCAAAAAAAATGTTATCAGTATTATAAAATGTATCATGCAAGATATTTCAAGAGGAATGTTTTTCACTGGGTCCAACAGGCAGATGTCTCCAATGATTGTGGCTTTTAATGCATATCATGCCAAGTTCTTAATAAACAGTATTTTCCCTCATGGTTATGTTACAACAGAGAATGAAGAAATTAAGATGGTAAAAGCAAACTTTAAAAATGAGAACTGCAATAACTTCACAACTAGAAGAGGAAAAATCATAGAACGATTTAAATCAGCACTATTGTGGGTCCCCACAGTTGCACTGCTACTCTTAGGTTTCCAAAAGATGCATATGATTTTATAAATATTTTTGTGCTAAGAGCCATGCTCAAAAACAAAATATAGGCTAGCACAAGTCTACCTTCTTGGAGATGCATGTTAAGTATAAAATTCACTTACTAAAGTGCATTTGCTGAACAAATTCTAACTTCTACTATTATAGCTATCCCAATAAGCAATACAAACTAAACTTTGTTGAAATTCTATCTCTACTTAAAAGCAGTAAATATAGATGACTGATACCTAAATTACAATCTTGTATTACCAAACATTTTGAGTCAATGCTGTGAGCTGTAGAAATAAACAAAATGTACTGTCCTAAACTTCCCACAAACGAGGAAGTGCCTCTAGTTAGAAATACTGAAAGCGTAGAATGGAGTTAAATAAAAGCAGAGCTGAAGTAAGCATTGCTTTGCTTCTTATTCAATATGATGTTTCATTAAGGCTCTGAGAGAAGCTGTTACTTTGCTCAAGATCTTTTGGCAAAAGATACTAATGCAGAAGAAGCAGGGTTATCTGACATTTCAGAACTTGTATTTTCATATTTCATTAAAGCCAGCTCATTCAGTGTCTGTATACATTTATTGCACTTGAGTTGTTGGAATACACCTATACCAACAGAGTAATAATGATTGCAACAAAGCCATAGTAAAATAAACTTTAAAAGGATCTGATTCTGACATTAGAGGGTAAGTGTCTGCATGTTTAAAATGTTCCCCTAATAATAATAAATACAGACAAATTGCTCATCAAGTCAGATGCACGTTTAACAATTATTTAGCATATATAAAATTTCACTCATCCTTTTATCAATACAAATCTGTTAGGGATCAAAAAAGACTTACCATGCAAAATATTGATTAGTGCTGCATAATGGAATATATATTTCTATCAGAGTTAAAACAGCATTTTCAAAATTTAAAGAAAAATAAATTTTTAAAAAGGGATTCTACTGTTGAATGCAAGTCTTCCTTGTAGCAAAGACAAGATAGAGACAAGTTACGATTTATCGCTGTACTTCAGTCTTGACGAAAGACTAAATAATAATTTGTCCACCTACTTCTTAATAAATGCTACATTTTCAAGAATAAAGGAACTATCAGTAGGCATTATTTCTACTTAAAACAAGTTATTTCTCTCTGTAATAGGTCAAATATGCTTTTAAAGATTCAGGTAATGGTAGACTCATAATTTTCTCTCTCAACAGATTTCGAGGAGGCTCTTCTGGCTTCAAGGCCTCACTGTGATCTTTATCCTCCTCCTCTTTGTTATCATCTTCCATTTTTTCATCTTCTTCGCTATCTAGAGGCTGAGGAATGAGCTGATTACCAACAAACACATAGGTGTTAATCCTGCGTCTACGACATCTCCTCCGTTTTCGTTTTGGAGGAGCCTTCTGAGCAATACCCTTGGCTTTCATCTCCTCATTTATGAAGTTTCTCAGGGTGCGCCTGATATATATTCGAGCAAGGTCCTGGAGATTCCTAACGGCACATGGAGCTAAAATGAAAGAGACAGTAAATTATACTAAGTTAAATTTCCCACCAGCAAAAAAAAAAAATTAGCTGCAAGGCAATACTTAGACTAGTGTTCAAGAACAACTGAAATCTTCATGCATGATACAATACGCAAATGAAACCAGGCTAGATACTGCCACCCCAACAAACCCTGTAGCATATTCACTGCTGAAAGACTTCTATCGCACCGACATATGTAAAGGGCCTAGATCTGAGTTGAAAATGGCTTCTGAAATATGACTAATTTTTTAGAGAAAATACACAGTCTGAGAGGTCTTTTGACAGATGTGCAAGAGAAGTAGAAAGCACAAACAGATTATTAAAAAAAATTTAAGAAAGCATACAACAAATACCGTCACCTTTTAGCACCTGGCAAGTCTGGGAGCTACTACTGGTACTGGTTCAATATACTGCTGCTGGGAAAACTTCTACCTCTACGCCACATTTGTTTAGGCAAATTTCTTTCTTCTGCCTCCCTCTTCTACTTATGATGCTTTTCCCTACTTCCTACTGAACCCAACTCACGAGGGAGGGCCATGTAGTCTTCACAGCTGACCAACAAGATAAGTCACCCACATCTTTGCAGCAAAAAAAGGTATCAAAATTACTGAGGTCATGAAGAAAAACAAAGCAAGTAACAAAAGCCAAAGCCATGTATTTTCCAGTAACAGACAGGCAAGTGGTGACTAAGTGTTGCTGGGCCAGTGGATGCCTGCCCTAAATGAGCTACAGCTGACTAATTCCAAGGAAAACAAAACCAAAGTACACCAACCAGAACTCTGCAGCCTGTTCTACTTTCTTGCTTGTCATTTTTGTTCCTGCATAAAGTTAACGGGGACTGCAGTAAGGGATAAGTTAGTGAAAAAATAATTTTGATAAACACACCTCCAATATTGCATTCATCTTAAAAACACTCTGCATTTCAATCAAAATCTTTTGTTTTCTACACTGACTCCGGTTGCATTCTAGTTACTCGTACTTGAGATAGGAAGGATGACTGGCAATACTGATTTCAGCTAATGCCAAAAGGAAAAAACCAATCCAAATCAAACCAAACCAAAACTAAGCCCTATTTGTTTAACATAAAGCCAACACAAAATCCAAGAACAAAACCCTACCTAATCATTCAAAAACACATTTATAAGATCAAGCTAAACAAGCCATGATTGCAGTTTGTATGCCAATCATACTAATTGCAAGCAGAAGGTATATGATGTTGAAGTAATGGATGGCAGTCGTTTATCCCATATACAGAACTACGGAAGAGTGACTTTATAACATCAGAAAGGAAGAAAAAAATTCCTTCAAAAGAGGTTGGAACAAAACTTTGAAACACTGTGTCCTGAAAAAAGGTATAAACACAGGAAGTTCTCAGCTTTCTTATCGTGTAAGATAGTATAAAACAACGATATTGTTTTTAGTGCTAGTTATGATTAATTATATCCTATTTGTCTTTAAATAGATGCTGTTGTCTTCAAAATCAAAGTAAGGTCCTCACAATCACATTCCAGATCACAAGCTACAATTGGTAAATGTCAACCATTCATACTACCTAAAAGAAGTCAAGACCTAAAGCTCCTGTACTTCTGTTCAACAATCCCAGATATACAGAGACAGCACAAAGAAAATGAGCTTTTGGAAAGCGTCAGAAGGATAGTTAGGAAGTCCTACAGTAAGACAGTCAGAACAGGACAGACAGTCCTACTCAGGTAAAGTAAAATCTGTTCGAATACAGGACTACTGAGGAGGGCACCTGGGGAAGAATTCAAATAACAAAATCAGCATTAAGCTCCACTGATATTCTTGCATTTAAGCCAAATTGAGCAAGAACTATGATTCACTTCTGTTTTCATTAGTGATCTTCTCAAACTTGCCTGATGTTTAAAAATTACGTTTGAGGCTAACCAAACCTAGAATACTGTAAATTTTTACTGACTTTAAGAAGTTTTATCTTTTCTCCTTCATTATGATCAAGTGAAAATGAAAATTAGACTTCAATAAAATCTGTTTTTGTGACTTATCACTGATGTACTGGGCTCATGATCAGAGTTTTGGGTATATACAATATACTGAGAGTTAACAGAAGTTTACTTCCCACACTAAGTTAGGCATGAAGCTATGCAACCATGTTAACGTCCTGCTCCAAATGTAAAACACTTTGTTGAGATGCAGAATGTTGACTTTACCAATGCTAGTGGTGCTTGACCTTTACAACGCTTGCAGTCTATCCAAAGACAGAGCTTGCAATACGCCACACAGGTGCAACCACTCTGGTTTTGAATAAGCCATCTTAAATAATTTACACATAAGGTGAGAATCTGGGTGTGGTTTACTGTCCAATCTATCTTAGTTTCTCCCATAACAGCATTCATCAAACTATTCATATTAAGGATGTATTTTTTTTTTAAATTACAGGAACAGGTTGCAATTTTTGGATGTTTAATGTCCACTTCTTTCCAATTGTCTAGCACCAGTGATCTGCGTCTTAACCAAGGACTACGTTGGTAAAATTATCCTTTTAGCAACACCTCTGTACTTTTCCATGAGGAAAAGATTCTACTTTGAGAACAACTGGTTTACAGATATTTTACTAAGCCCTATGTACATATGGCAGTTATAATTCTAGTGTATACGTAACATCATGTATATGCCAGAAGGCATTCAAGGGTTGTCCAAAGGATGGCACAGACTCCATGCTTACTAAATAGTGACATCTGCAACTTCTGGATAAAGTTTACAGAAAGATAATGTTTACTAGACTACTCAGAACTTTTAAGATAACTTACAGGCGTGTGGATTTGAAACATAGACAATGTTACTATAAAAGAGGAATTAGCTAGAGTTTTTATTTCTCGAGCTTCAGATCACTGTATTTTACACCCCCTGGCCCTTTTTATTTTTTTTAAACTTCACAGTAAAACTACACCAGCCTGAAAGAAGCATATCTTACTGATTTCTTTTTACAGTGTAACCTCAGGCCCCTAATATTTTGGGTTGGTTCCCCCTGCTTTTAAATAATGCCAATTTAGGAGCACATTTGCATGTTATTTTCTTCTTCTCACTAAAGAATTATTTTGAAATTAAGCTACTTACAGGAAACACCTTTATTGTACTACAGTGCAGTTCTGAACGCTACTGTTCTGCACTATTTTCATTCTGAAAATTCAGGAATGGTGACATAAAACACTTGAAAATCCTCCTCTACCTACTATGATTTTATAGCCTAATCCTCTAGGTATTTCACTGTCAGTCATGATACAACCTATCTGTTGCAGACTACATCTAAAAGCAAGAACAGAGGGGCAAAATAATCTTGTAATTTCAGGAGGTCTCAAAAAGCAAGTGTTAAAGCAACCAAAATGAATTCTTTCTGAAAAAGAGCTATAATAAGCAGCTATCCTTGGCAAGCTCACATATACTCTCAAAATTAATAGCCAGATCAGTAGTTATAGGCAATGCAACCTGATAGGACATCCTAGACTCCTGAAGGGTTTAGACCTGTTCAGTTAGATATGCATGGAGGCAAGAAAAACGTGAAGAGGACAGAAGTATTAATTCCCTTCGGGTATTTAAATGTTAAAAGATCAAAACAGGAGAGAAAAGCTGTTATCTTATATGCTCTTTGTTGGGTTAAGTTCCCACATGTTACTGAAGCTCTGTATTACCCTAGCCCAGGCTACCCTGACAGAAAATTTCAACTATACGCCTTTCTCTGCCACTTTTTTTGCCCCCTCGTCATGCTATCTTATCATCTTGGCAACAGATGTACTTTCAGAGACTTTCTA
The DNA here is from genome assembly GCA_028565335.1 of Limnodromus scolopaceus. Taxonomy (NCBI): domain Eukaryota; kingdom Metazoa; phylum Chordata; class Aves; order Charadriiformes; family Scolopacidae; genus Limnodromus; species Limnodromus scolopaceus. The sequence continues at coordinate 117,356,356 of JAOXNO010000013.1, forward strand.
AACTCCTTTACTAACCCAATTCAAAGCCCTGCAGCTAGAAAGCCAACCCCAACAACTACTAAAAACCAGCTAGGCATAACTGTATCAGTTGCAGACAGACACACACACACTCAGCTATTAATACCCGATGGAACCACAGCTGCAGTTGAGACCTGTTCCTTCCATTTCAGGGTGAAGAGAAGAAATTATTTATCTCTGAGAGACGGTCAGAAAGTTAGCACTCCTAACAGAAATAGTATTAGCTTCCTATTTTATCTATATCTCGCTAGAAAGAGAAGCTGAACCTAAAAGGGAGTATGGAAAGAATGAGCTGGAAACACTATAGCATTTTAATTCAAGATACTGATTGTTTAGCAACACTGAAGACACAACAGGCACACAGAAACAAATCAGTGAGCTCCTGCTTTACTAAACTGCATGTTCCTGTTCTATCATACTATGTCCGTATAGCATAGTCTCCCTGCTTCCAGCACACCACCAGCAGGCACTGTAACAACCTATCAATCCAAAGGGAGCAAGCACAAAGGACACTTACGCAGTCCCACAGTGTCATGTTTGCCGTTGTCATTTCTGTTTGGTTGCACTAGTGGAGCAAATGAAACAGCAAGGATATTTTTACTTTCCCAGGTGTTCTGTCCTGTTCTCAAGATTTGTGTTAGCTGCATAAGAAGAAAAACAAAATAAATCAGTGGTTACTGATCAGTGGTCATACTCAATACTATTCAGACTTGTGTTCAAACACACTGCTATTTTGTTTTGCTTCAAAATTATAAAGGTTGTTTTATGAACTGAAAGGATTTTCATATTCCTTGAAATATTGCTTGGTCACTAAAGTACTAAATAAGGCTCTTTGGCAAAAGGAAGAGGAAAATTAAGGCCCAAAGTAAGTTCTGCTTTTTTCTGATTTTTCCAAAAGATCACAGAATACTTTAGATTGGAAGCAACCTCTGCAGGCCTCTTTCTGCTTCAGCAATACCAACTTCCAAGTTAAATCAGGCAACTCAGAAGCTTTTCCGATGAAGTTGAAAAGAAATGTCCTAGGACTGAGATACCCCAACCTGTCTAGGTGACCTGCTGTATGTAGTGTTCAACCACTCTCATTATGAAGACCTGTTCTCCCTATATGCAGCCAGAATGCCCCCTTGCTGCCATTTGTAACATTCTTCTTTCAGCTTGCTGTGAACCTGTGATGAGAACTGGACTCCTGTCTAGTTAGTAGGCAAATTCTCCACCCCTTTAAAAAGGCAAGTCAGGAATAAAATGTTCCTTTAGCTGTTTCTCTGCAGGCTACATCAACCCAGATCTTTCAGCTGCTTCTTACACTTCACATGCTCTAGTCCCCTAACCATTTGTATATAAGGTAGAAATATTCAGAGTTTTCATTTTGCTTTCAAATCGTGACTACTTTTAAGTTGGATTCCATCAATTTTAATTGACAGCATTGTAGTCCAATAAATACTGAAAAAATATTTATGGAACTGGATCATGCAGGCTATGTTTTAATCATTTTGGTATTCTGAGAAAGCAGATACATAATGTGGTAATTCCTTCTTGAAGCTAAAGTCAATTGCATGTCTATCAACAAGCATTTTCCCAATCATCTGTATTTAGGAGGACATCAACTTAAATCACATTATCTGTCTTTCTCAATTTCCCTATTAGTAAAACAGGGAGAATAATACTTACCTTTGTAAAGCCTTTTGAGATCTAAGGATGAAAAGTGATAAAGTGCGAAGTATTATTAAAATAATACCTGTCTGAAAAAGTTTAATCTAACACGGAAAAGCAACACTGAAAACTGCTGGAAATAAGTCATACTTTTTCCTTCAGTTTTTTCCTCCCCTTACAATATTACACTAATCACAGCTACTTCATATATCTCTAAAATAAATTCTCATGTTTAGAGGGTAGTTTTTAAGTACTGACTGAAAACGTCTGTGTGGCAGGGAGACTTCAAAGCAGTTCTGGGACTGGTATAATGCAGTGAAAATACTATGAACAGAGTTCTAGCTTCACTGAAGACACAGTTTTACTACAGACTTTGTTGGAAGCAGTATATTGATGCTCTCCTACAAGTTTTAGGGAAAAAAGTTCAAGACTTCATTAAAAAGACCAGTATCTCCTTAATTGCAGCAATACACTGAATTAAGATATCATTAGTTGAACATTAATTTAATCAAATATACATTTAAATGCATTCTTTATATTATATATTTCTCATACTAAAAGATAAAAAGGGGAAATTATCGCTAAGTCACCTGATCTTCTATAGGCATTACTAAAATGCCTCCAACTTTCAATAAAATTTTCATGTAGTTTTCATGGTCTTTCTGGACTCCAGCTCCACAGTAAATCCGGTCATATTGATGACTGTCTGAGGCTATTTCCAAACAATTACCAACCACAAAGGCAGGTTCACAGAACTCAAATCTAATGGGAAGAAAAAAAAAAAAAAGAGGGGACACATTTCAAATTAGGATTTTTAAGAAAAACCAGTCCAGATAACGACAGAAAAATATTTTTCGTATCTTCCCTTATGTAACGGAAAAACATGAGAATACTTTAGAAGTCTGTATTATGGCAATATTACTTTGAAAATAATCTGGGTTTTTTTCTGCCACATCAGGGACCACCAAAGAAAATTTCTTAAGCAGTTATGATTATGTATTATGCAAAACATAAAAGGCCTCAAAGCATCACCAGACTTAAGTGCCAGCAAATAGATTTGTCTAAAGAAACCTTAAAAGCCATCCAGTAAGCAGTACATTTATCATCAACATGCAATATCCAATCTGTTGAATAAATACTGGAATAGTTCATTTCCTAATAGCCCCCCTGCATCTGTATTTTTAAATTGATCTGTTAAAAAACTAGTTTTCCTCTACCTCCCAATTTTCCACCCTGAGCCCAACCCACTTTTCCCAAAAAATAATTTAATGGAAGAGTGTAATTTTTTGACCACACAGAGCAAGAAAGAAAAATAGATTAATTATCGCAGAAGTATCTGTTCTAATTTTCATCAGCAAATAAAAGTTACATAACTACTTTTAAGTGAGCCTAAATTTGTAACAGGTGGCAAGGACTGTAAATCCACATTGTCACTGCATAAAACACTATAGGAAAGATGTACAGAACAGAGCTTTATTGCCGAAGCTGCACAGATTCTCCATTGCACTAACTCTGCAGCACCTTACTGCTTCAGCTGTTAACAGCATAATAAATGTAATTTACCTTTTTGTAAAATAAATTAAATTCCTTCAACAAATAACTTTATCTTTTCCCCAACCACTTTAAAATTAAGGAAAGAGGTTACAGTTGCTCATGGAAAGGATTTATGCTTTTGTTTTAAAAACATGTTAAATAAAACCAAACACCTTGTTGCTGCATGAAATAGTTCATAAACTTCATCAGGCATTATTAATATTCAGTGCATCTCAAACTTTATCCAGAAAAAATGAATTTTTCTAAAAACTTCATGTACATGCAGTCATTGTATGACCTTTACAGCTGACTGTCATTGGAAATTTTTTTTTTTTTTTACTTGGCTCACAGTAGCAAATCCCAGTACAACACCTGACAACATTGAACTCAGCATTTCTTCGGTTACAGTGAAGCTTGGCAGCTTTCACTGCTTAGGGATGCTGCCTATAAAGCTTGGCTGACTTTCCTATCTACAGCACTGCCATTAACAAATCAAAATTCTATTAAACTGCAGTTTTTGCTTGAAATATATACATTCCTGACACCCTGCCTGCAGAGAGATGCTTGATCTTGAAAATAATGCAATGCTTCTTTCTTTGTCTAGTCACAGAAGTGCTATATGTGGCCAACAGTCCAAAAGGTTTCCTTATCCAAGTCCAGAGGAAAAACTGAAAGCTACAAACACCAGAAGATTAAAAAAGTGAGAGGGAGTGGGGAATGACTGTCTTGTTGCACACAACTGGGCAGCTAGCCCAGTATGAACTGTGGTTGAAATAATTTCAGATTAACACAGAAAGATCTAGAAATACATTAGTCAAGGTTAAATGCTGGGAAGAAAATGAAACCCAAGGCACTGATCACTTTGCTGAAGACACGATCACATTTCATAAGCACTTGAACTATCAAGTATTTTTCTACATTCACTGAAGGTCAGTCAGGCAGCTCATGCTAGAGTTCTTAAACGGTAGGCAACCTGAAATTAGGTCAAGCAGCACCATATCATTTTAATTTGAAAGTCTGAGCGAAGTACCTTTGCGGGCTTCAAAAGTAGAAGGTGGGTAGGGAACAGAGACGGACACAACACAGAATATGATACTTCTCTAAAATGCATTTTACATCTTGAGACAATCCCTGATTAGTTTTTGAAAAGTGAAGACAGCCTGCCTGCCTAACCCGACAGCTTTCAAAACTTTTGAGCTTAACAGAATGCTCCTCTAAACACTGGCAAGCTTATTACCAGATACTCTGAAATTGCTTCCTCTACTAGAAACCACCCTAAAGCTCATCAAGCCACTGGTTGCACCCTCTTAAAACAAGCAGGAACACCAAACTCTCCAATGAAGCAAAAATACAAGACAAAACAAAAACCCACAACACATTTCCCAGATACAAAATACTCTATACATGAGCTGTGGATGAAAATTCAAATATAGTAAAAGCTGAAGAGAATTTCTCATTTAGCTCTACAGCTTGCAACCAGAAGCATACAAAGCACAAACGAAGACATGGCAGCAACTACCTATTACACCTATAAGAATGAGATGGGCTAAGCACTAGAGACGAACTCTGCCTACAGGCACTTTAAGTTAACTGGCCTGTGCTCCACATTATTAGCAGTTTTGTGGAGACACAAGGCTTACGACCAAAACTACATAGCTTCAGCCAGTTTTAACCCAATTTGTCAGCAGCAGGAGCTTTCTCAAAGACTAGCTTCCCACAGGAAACCTAAACACTGTATGGACTAGGGCACACATAATTCCTGAAGATGTCTCTTTAGTCCGTATCAGATGAAAAAACAGAGGGTCTACTGAGCTTACCTGGCTGTGCAATGGTTAACACCCAGCTGGCCTGTAATGGGGCTGGCTGGCAACTTGAACATAGGCAGGTCAAGAATTGCAGTATGTAACTTCCTGTTACCCAGAAAGCCAAATAAAAGTAGGCAGAAGAAATGGGAGGAAAAGGTTATAAACACTGTCTGGTCATCACAAGACATGGGTTCAAAAGCCAACCCTCCTCATTCGTACTGCCCGGAGAACGAACTGCACCGTGTGTTATGGTATGAAGAGTGACAAAATTCCAGAAATAAAGGCATGTGGAGTTCCTACTCAGCAAAGAATTACAGACTTTTCAAACCTAGTTAAGTCATACAACAGTCAACCTTACTCCTCCACACTCCTGTGTAAAGTAAACCCCACCAATGATGCAACAAGACTCCTTCCCTGCTCCCCGGATCTTCAGCTGATTCTGTTTTCACAAAACGATACATGCCCCTCTCAATCAGAAAGAGCTGATAAACGCATGCACAGTTTTCTTGTACTTATGTAATCCAGTAATTTGTGATGTCCTTCCAACAGAGACTAAAATGCAATTTAGAGAATTCAAGTTACTAACTTACCCAAATAATTTTCAAATTAAGCAAAGCTAAGTTCAGGGTTTTTTTGAAGCATAAGAATCCAGCATTTGATCAGGAAATTATCTAAAACTTAAATAGAAAGGTTCTGCAAATACAAGGGAATAAGTGATTTTAAGAAAACCTACCAACAGCATCACAAGCTTGTCAGTCTTACAGTATGAAAGCAATATTACCCACATTGTAAAACAATGAAACTTGATCTAATCAAATCTAAATTCTTTTAGTCCCAATTGTTGCTATATCCAACACGTTTATTTTTTTTCTACTGTCTTTGGGATATGAGAACAGTTCAGATATTAATTTTCCTTCTGCGTTATACTGACATGACTGAAAATAAATTTCATTGCTTTAACATGCAATATTGACAATCACATAAGCTACCTACTGAGGCAGTACTGCAATCGATGTGTTTTTTTCAGTTACTGAACTGAAATGGAAGTAAGAAACACCAAGTGTTATTTACCATTTCTTCACCTCTACCAAACAGCTAGGGTGGCCTTAGAGAGAATTATATAAGTAACACAAAAATGACTTGCGCTACTTCAATACATCAGATGCCAAAAAAAGGCAAAAATGAAGTGTTGGAACAATCTGGAGAAGTTTTAATCACATAGGTTCTTCAGTAGAATTACAGAAGAGCCAACAGAACAGAAATTAAGAGTTCCCATTATAGATAAACACAACAACAGTGAGTTTGTTTAAATGAGCACCTGCCATAGGATAAATTTAAGCACACAGATCACATTTAGCAACAGTCCAAGATAACCAAGCAGTTCCAAGCACATAAAATATCTGTTGACCTCATTCTGCCCTTCCATCTTTTGCATGTTTGTAATCTGTCCCTCAAGGATGGGCGTTTCAAGTTCATCCCCAACAGAGCCACAGTACTTTTCTTCAAGAAAAATGTGAAAAAAATAATTCTGTAGAATTTAAAGAGCATTTGTCTTTGCTGCAGCAAGTTAAGAAAATCATCAAGTAATAGATTGTTACTGCCCAGGTTCTTTCAAGTAAGATGCCCCATAGATATCAACATAATGAAGTATTACTATTGTAATAAAATGAATATCCATTTAAAAAAACATCTGTAGCGAAGAACTAAGATTAAAGTTTGTTGCTCTTGTATCCATATCCACCAATCTAGTATTTGTGCGATAGCAATAGATTAATAAAAAAAAAATAAGACGACACAGTGCAATAACCTACCCTAATAGCAGAAGTTGTTTGGGTTTTTTTGCAAGGGTATTCACTGGTTGGTCTTACCATAAGACCCACCCACTGAACCCACCCCTTACTTACTCCCAACTATGAAGATATACAGGATGCTTCTCGGGCTAAGCTTTCTATCTAAAGATCCTGCATTCACGAAGGCTGTAATCCTGTTGTTTCTTGAAGATGAAACTAGGTCTAAGTAGGCATGAACTGTCTTTTTTTTTTTTTAAGGGGTATATATACTTGATTTTTTTTATCTCAAATTTTGAGATAGGTTGAACTTGTTCCCTCCTAAAGAATCAAGTTATTTGAAGGAAAAAGAACTTTCAACATCCACAAGCTTGTGTTTCCAGGAAACAGTGAAACATGTTACAAGATGCTTCCAAAAAAAAAAAAAAAAAGAATACTGAGGAACCACTTAAACTACTTACACCTATTTTTTCTCTTAGCAAAAACCAATTAGTTCTTAAAACCAGCATCACTACAGCTACATTTTACACCGCAACTACTACATTCACACCAGGATGTCATCTAAAAGTACACTTCTGCCTATCCCTGTATTTACTAACCACACTTCTATCTCACCCTGCTGTTCACAGCCCTTACAGAAAGAAAACTCATTTTAGTATGAATTTAGCATACTGGTTTCCCATCCACACTCATTTCCTTTAGGTAGTCTACTCAAACCATCCAAAAAGTCTTAAATCTCATTTGATACCAACAAGCTGCTCCAAGTAATTCCTCTCTAATAGAAAATTTATTTAAATTTATTTAAATTTAGGGCTCAAAGGCCTACACTTAAAGTTTAATGATGTATAAGAAAAGGTTGGCAAGTTGTTAACATTTGCCATTTGTACTACAATGACACCACATTGGAACTAAGAATTCAAAAGCACTGCAAGGCAAAGTTCACACGTAACTTGTCATGGAAAAAAACATATTCCAAAACAGAACAGTAAATCCACTATATATATTTATATATTTATTTATAGATATATATAATATATATATAAATCCAAATAGTAAAGCTAACAAACTAATGGTTCTGGCAGATTGGTTTAGAAGTTTTTCACACACAAAAAACTTGGCCTATGTTTTTAAAACACAGCTACAGCAGCTGAACAGTAAGTGTTTCCTGTGGTTATTCTAAGATGCAGACTGAAGAGCTATATATAATCTCATCTACGAAGTTCTGGCTCCTTTGTTCATTTGCATTAAAAAAACCAATATTCTCAGAGCTTCTCCTATGTCAAACACAATAATTTCATAAATCAGTAACCTTACTTCAAGTACTCCTGGAACCTGTTTAAACACTAATGCATTCACCGAAAAAAACCTTGTAAGTCAATTTTTCAGATTTTAAACTGACAAATAATTATCTTCTTTGAAACATACAGATGAATGTCAAAATTCACATGGCTCACAAACTTAAACCTGCATCAATTAATACGGGAAAATTTTTAAAGGATGTGAATTCTTCTCCTATTAAGTGGCACAATAGCAGGGCAAGATGGCAAGTTCCTTCCACCTTTGTGGTGGGGTTCTTTTTCCTCCATCATTTATTCCATCTCGTTTAAGCATTTTTTCAAGCTCTTTGAACTAGTCGGGTTCATGTATTACTGAATATTCATGGCTTCCTAGCATGTTTTGTTGAAAAGTTCTGCACATTTTAACTATTAGTATTATTGTTTTCTGTGAGACCTTCTGCATATACAGTACAAACACCATAATAAGCAGAAACACATAAAAATACTAAATCTTTGAAAACAAAATCTATAATGACAACTTTTAAGTCCCTTGCGTCCAATTACAATAATAGTAGTTTTAATCAGCATTAAGAGTACAAGCCAAAAGTGATGCTGATCAAACTTCTATTTAGCAATTTTATCCTGAACAATTTTTCAGCTTCCAGGCAATGCTGTAGGGACAGCAAGTGAGAAACCTGTACCTGTACTTCACTTGTATTTGTCATCTCCTTTTTTGATTAAAACAGTCTTGGTGGTTCTATTATATAACCTCAGCTTTCGCTTATAGTTTTTCATAACCTCATCAGTTTTATTGGTCCAAAACACATTACTCTTAATTAATTCTGAAGAAAAATTCAAACACTGTTTCTTAAAAATACTTAGGACTAATCTCAGTCTCCCTTTAAAAGTGGTTTACAAAATTTAAACTTCATTATGTACTGTATATAAAATTTGGTGGTAAGATGAAGAATTGTATTGAAGGAACACTTTTTATCAATTCCACAGTAAATTTTAAGAAAGGTGGACAGGAACAGGAAGGAGAAAAAAAACTTCTGTCACTTCAGCTTATTGTCCAGGCCCTAATACATCCATGGAAAGTCTGGAATACAACTTAGCTGTTTACAGAACCAAAAGAGCATTTGCCTTTTTTTCCTGAAGCAGAAAAATGGGTTTCTAGGTTGACATTGTCATATTTTATACTGTGGAGTTTTGTGAAGCAACGTATTTTATAGGAACAATGTACTGAGTGCTGTCATCACTAGCTTTAGTGTAACACACATTCTAAATACTATCAAAAACTTGTAGCACCAAGAGATTTCCAAAGAAAGGCAGTGTCCACCATGGGATTTTTTATTTATTTCTAAAAGTTATTTTACGTATGGTTCTGAGACGGAAAGAACACGTATTTCTGCAAGTATCAAATACTTTAAAAATTCAGGTTTAGCTCCTTCCTAGATTAGATTCAATTGTCATTTTTGGAGCCTTCTAGATTATGAGTGTAGGATTAGAAACAGTACTCCCCTTTAATATCTCTAAATGAAAAAGGGATACTCCAGAAGCCTAGTTTCCTTTCCTTTTTGTTTAACATAACCTCTGGCATCAAAGAATCCCACTAGAATTCTTGTCATCCCTGTGTTGTCCTGGTTAGACTAAACCTCAACAAGAATTCATTCACCAATAAAAAACCCCATCATTTACACTGAGACTAAGACTAAGTTATCAGTAAGATTTAAACTGAGTAAGGCACCAGTGAGTTTTGGAGACAGTTTGTTTTTCCTGCTTAGATTTTTACTGCAATCACTAACCAGCTGCACAGACAGGAAGGAGTTTTCTTTTCTTTTGTATGTATACAAGGAATCTTCTGTTTCAAATGTGCTTTAATGAAAAGGAAGTGAGCCTTCAGAGTCCTAGCAGGAGCTCTGAATTTCTATGAAGAAAAATAAATTTACTGTTGGAAGATTAAGCTTACTATTTTTCAATGCCAACACAACCTACTACAGGATTTCAGGAAGAAGTTTCACCCACAACAGTTATCCCAGAAGTAGTACTAGGGTTCTTGTCACTTACCATTGAAGTGGTTTCTTTTGATCCTGAGAAGGGTTGGTGATTTTCTTTCACAGCAGGGACTTCACCAGCTTACCCAGGTTTGGGTTTTGATAGGGTGCTAGAAGATGGGCAACCTAGCCTTGCCCTGTGGCTCTCTCTCCGAGCTGGATATTCTAGGTCTAGAAGTTGACTGGGAGCAGAAAAGACAACACATTCCCCTTCAATAAACAGGTGAAGCGGGGCCTGGTACTTGCACATATGTGTGTTAGATAGAGCCTTCTTACGGAATGATTTTTTTTTTCCCCTTAATTGGCATGCATTCCCTGAAGGTTTTAAGAACAAAAGAGAGCCTTACGCGTATTTCAGACTCAGGCAGAGAACTTTCTTTAGTCTGTACCTAAAATCTTTGCACCTCAACCATGACGACACTTCCAGATGCCTTCAGGTGGCACTTCTCCTTTGCTTCTACTGGCAAACATATGTCGTCAAATAAAATCAATTCAGCATTTTACCTCTCAGAACGAACAACTCCACCTCCATTTAGAAGAAAACTATTTTTATAGATTGGTGGGATATGGATACAAGCAATTACTGGAATTATTTGTCTTTCTGGAACACTTTTCCTCTAATGAACAGCTCAAGAGGACAAAACAGAGAGAAGCTCAGTTACCAGAGGTAGACAACCCTCCCCTTAGGCAGAGTGTCTCAAATCCTGGACTTGCCATTTTTACATTGCTTTCAGTCTATAGTCAAGCAGCTACCTCAATCATAGAAAATGAAGTTTTTAATTACATTTCAACAACATTCTTAGCAGTTGTCAAGAAAAAAAGTTGCATTTTACCAAACAACAGTGAACTATTCCCCCATAAAAACGGCAAAGCAATATTCCATCTTGTTTTATCAGGCAAAATCCCACCTAAATCATCATGACCCAGCTCCATGCAGAAGTCAGATGCAAAGCCAATGGCCTATTGCTCCAAGCAAAGACACTGCACAAAATTAAAAAGTATTTATTTAGGATCTAGGTTGTAGCTCTCCAAGTACTGTCCCAAAAGGTTAAACCCCTGGGTTTTGTTACAGAAGGAGATTGCTTAAAATACTCGGACCAGACTGAAGAACATTACGTACTCAAGAAAGAATGCAGGGAAGAGGCAAGGCAAAGTTTTACAGAATTCCCCGTTCATCTCACTCCGTTACAGCCAGGAGAACGGACTTTGGTCTCTGTGCTCCTGGTCTCCTGCGTGCCATGTTAGCGGCTGCTGGCAACTGAAAGGTGCTTTTCCCCATGACACACACACACAACCACATTCTAACAATTAACTTCACTCATACCCGTCTGCCACAAAAATCTATTTTCCAGACAGTAAGGATGCCTGCTAGTTATACACCAGTGTTCAACAGCAGACAGACACCGCACATCTTTTTCTTGGTTGATGTTTCATCCAAATACTAAGCTGACCAAATCAATAGGCAAGTTCAGATGCCAGAGTCCATACAATTTTGAGTAAATATCCTTCACTTATAAATGAAGATGCAGGAAAGAGTTACTGAAACAAGAATCAAAACCAGACTTACAGATCCGGAGCACATTACTTTGAGAGGCAGATTAAAATTCAAGATAAGCTGTATAAATTCACTTGTATTAAAAAAAAAAGGGAATACAGAAGGAGCCCATCACAGAAAAATCTGCACACTATTTTCATTAACTACATTAAAATACAAAGTATTTACAAAGAAATCAGTTAGCCAGAATCAGCTACGCATACAAGTTACAAATCCCCCCACAAAACACAAAATCCAAACAGCCAATCAGTATCATGTCAAGCGTAGTGCAGCTATTACCAAGTAGATTTGTATCAAAAAGCCCTTTCAGAGAAGTATAGTTTTTGTTAGGTTGGTGAGGAGACTGTTTCTGTAGCCACTGCTTAGCATTTTACTGTTGAGAGGAAAAGGTGGATTGTTAAACAGCATATGCCAAGATAATAATACACAAATTAGTGATAAAGCTTAGCTGATATTCACCAACCTGCTGACTTTTTCCACTCATTGGAGTAACACTGAATGACTAAAGATCAATTCAACTATCACTGTAAATAGCACGCAGCATTTAAAACACCGTCCCCAGAACTGATCTTCACTGAATCAGGGGAAAATATATGTCTTTAAGAATATTTAAATCATTTACTATGTATGATCACTTATTTCCTTCAAACACAGTATATATACAACACCAACATTCACTTATGCCAAGTTTAGCAACTCTGGGTTTTTCTTCCAGTTCTTGCATGTTTTAAAGTACAAACCCCAGTATTCTGATTATATAAATATCCCAAGCAGATTTTGTTTGTGACACCATTTCCTTGCTACCCCTTCACTCAATTTCTCTTTATCTCTGTATATAAAGGTATCACCAGATTAGAAAGACATTTCAGTAAAAACCAGCTTTTTGTATGTCTGAGTACACACACCTACAGGAATGCAGGAATACAGGTATGTGCAGGAATTGGTTAGCTGGCAGGTACATCTAACTTAGGACAGCCACTAATGTAGTATTTGTAATGATCATGAGAGAACACATTTCACACACCTTTTTTTGTTGACTTTTTTTAACAAGATTATATAAAGTACATCATAAAGTTCTAGACTGGATCCATTTTTATTTGTTCTGCTTCCTGTATGTGTTAACGTCAGCTAACTGAAGTGCTTGTACTAAAATTAAGACAGTAGTAATGAAACATGTGTATTTCCTCTTACATAATTTATTCTAATGGAGGAACATCATACTAAAATCATCTAGCCAGTATCAAAAGCACAGAACTGAATTCAGATACAAGTAACACTAGGATGATACTCTGAACTGAATTAACTACTCTATTTAAGAACCTTCCATTACTTAGGAGCATAAGGAGGAAAGCCTGTGGTAAGCACAGAGCTCCCAAAGTTTGGGGTATGGAAAAAGTGGATTGAGCTCCAGCCAAGATAACCAAGAGCGCGGCAGTTCATAAAGCACATTACAACAAAGGTAAAGCGACAGAAAGAATTTTCTTTGCTGTCCACTGCGGAAGACACGAGGCATAGGATGTGCAATTCTTCAGCTACTCCTGCAACTCAAAGGCTTTTCTGCATTTCCAGGAGCTACCTTATAATCACTGTTGGAGAAATAGTATCCTGTAAGGAAAAAAGTCTTTACAGAGAACAGCCCTAGTTAGAACCTTGTTTTCCCTTTCACAGAGGCAGAGAGGCCAAAGACACAGATTCTTATGGGCCAGCTTAAAACTAGTAATAAAAAATTGTTTAGTATAATAGAACCAATAAGGCTCAAAGCCCTGTAACCCAGAAGTATACCAGTAAAAATGAGTCATGTGTGAGCACAAATTAATATTCTTAAGTCCATCTCTGCAGGTACTAAATACGAAGACAATCAGATACATTTACTCATGTCCAGATCAACAGTGGTAAATTAAAAAAAAGTTACTGTAAAGAAAGATTATGTCCATTTATATAGTAAGAACTGACTTAATGGATACAAATCATACATGCAAAGACACCTGCATATCACATCATTCTCTGAAGTACATATGTATGTATGCACATATGTGAACATACATACATGTGCCTGTATATGTATACACACCACCAAAAAAAAAAAACTGATTTCCCTGCATTTAAGGATTACACAGCAGGAATACTCCCACACTTTTAAAGCATGCTTTCTTAAGCCTTAACTTACCTCATGAACCAGTGTCACAAAGTGCAAGTTTTACATGTTGTGTGATGCCATTCTTCTCCCCTCTCTAAACTCAGAACCAATGATGCACTCAGCTTAAAAACAAAAATGTTGCCGCAAAGAAAACTAGACAACTTAGATACTTACTTATCAAAGCTATCACTGTATTTTATGAAGCTCTCCAATTTTTCCTTGGCATATTCTACCACATCTGAATGAAGTTCTATTCCATGATTTATCCCAAAAGGTCCTGTAAATAAAAACAGCATGGTGGTGTTTTTTTGGGTATTTTTTTTCCCCCTCTTTTCCCTTTAAGCCCAGCACAGCTGCATAGAACAGAATTATACCTTTTATCTATATACTAACATCCCATAAACCACAGAAGTCTCCCAGCACCACTAGACAAAGTTATTTTTTGCATCTACATTAACAATGCTTAAGAGGAAGGTAAAGGGCCAAAGGATCAATGAAAGAACAGGGCGAAAACTGTGACAAAACAATTTGATAGAATGAATTTTTCTCAAACATGCAGAAAACAAATCAATCTGACTACACTTAAGTCAGTCTGAGCAACTTTTTCCACACAGTATGTAGCTGGAATACAACAATTTCAAATTGTATTAGACTGTATTTTGGTATTTATATTTTGAGAAGTTTTATTATGGCAAAATTTTCAGCTTTTGACAATTCAGAGATCGGGTATTACACCCCTTTAGCCACACCTGCTCTTTTATTTTACAGGTTTCCAAATCAGAAGTCTGGTCCCGATTCACTTATACAATTAACTTCCATTTAGCACACTGAAATTTATGTTATGTTCACTCATCACAATCACAACACTCCTTTCCTGTAATCAAATCCAAGTATATCTCCAAGTCAATTTGCGTGCCAAGTTAATGCTATTTTTCAGGAACAAGAAGAAATCCGGAGACGGTATTATGAGGATTATCCACATCAGGAAGGAATCTGAATCAGATAGTCACATTTGCTGTGGGGATTCTATATTTAACATGCACTCATAGCCCAGGGACTTTAGTCATTGGAGCATAGAACTGGAAAAGGGAGAGGAAAGGGGAAGAAAAGAAAGTAAACATCAATAAGATTAGACAAAACTTACATTTATATCCTCTACTGCATTCTAAATCTTTCCTAAACATTTTAGCTCAAAGATGTTACTCCAATGAAACAGAATTCAATTTGTCTTTTCTAGGACACTGACTAACAAAATAGACCTAGGGTTATACTGAGAAACATTTCATTTTACTGCAAGAAGAAGAAACAGTGTATGCCACTAAGCAATTAGTAATTGCAATTCCTAGCATAGTTCAGAACATTTTCTACCAGGTGAAATAAAACCAATCCAATAGGTTACCATATGGAGCACTCGCAAGACCTCTCTGAGGTAGGCAGATCATTCAAGGGATGTTCTTAGAACTTGTGACAATGTACCTCCTGAACCTCCTGAACATGTACCTCCTGTTGACACTCCTGTTAATTTAGTTTGTTATCTATCACTTTGTTATCTATCACTTTAAGAAAAGTATTAGCATAGGCAATCCCTTCCTAGGTGTTGAATTATTTAACATTCCCCTGCACAGTAATATACTATGATGTTTCTTACCAGCGTAGTTACAGTTCTACAGCGTGCAGCCATATCCAAGGTATGTTTTCTTTAATTAAAAATTAATCACTATTCCTTTAAGCTTGTAATTTAAATTAAAAATGCATCAACATCATCTGTCCCAACATTCACATATACATTCAATACTCAATTTTGAAAAACAAAGAACTAAAAAAAACCTGTAAATGTCAGATGCTCCAACACCTTGAGATTAAATCTATGAATGCAAGACACCACCACATCATGATACCCCACAGTATCACAATTTGAACAGAAATATGAGAAACAGTCTGTTTTTTCATCAGGAAAGTTAAAGCTCTACATTTCAGCAAAGAGTCAGCTATCCTAAAAACGTGAAACCAACTTCTGTGCTACTCTCCAAAGTCAACTGGCCTCTTTCGGCATAATGAGCTAGCAATGCTATCAGCTAGTCTGAACTATGTTCACATTTTAATGGTATCAATAATAGTTAATTTAATCTCTATGGAGTGATGGGGTTTCTTGGGTTTTAGAGTGTTGCTATACTTACAACTGTTTAACAATTTCAAGTTATTTGCTAATTTAATCTAGTCATTTTGATACTGCCAACATGGCAAAAATATTACTTGCTACACTGTCAAATTGAAAGATACCCAACTACTGTCAAAAGACACATGGTTCTCTGTTGCTAATTGTGCTGTGCGCACTGTAATCGGTTTAAAAAAAACATACGACCTTTTAAAAATATATACGGTTTATTCTTTTGAAAATTACTTCTATTTATTTTTATCTGTTAGAACAACTGTTCCCTGGTTTAAAACAAACACTAAAATAAAGAATGATTATATGTAACTAGCAATTTTATCCAAGGGAGCGGAGTAAGAAAATAAAGGCACACAAATTATATTTATACCTTCCATGCCTCAGCCTTGCACTCAAACCAGATTACAACACCAAGAAGGGGACTGAGTACAGCACTACAGAAACATGGAAAGTCAGTTTCTGTGAGTAGCTGAGCAGTCACTGCTCCAGAAGCATCAGCACCTGAGCTGGTTCTGTGGGAACATCTGCAGTGTAACCCTGCTCCTCAGGGGCTGTCAGCCAATCTCACCCTCTGCAGGAGACAAGCCTTTTCCCACCTAATTTCTTCGACTCCACACGTAGTATTCTGAAGGACAGGAATTCTGCTTGATAAGGAGAGGTCAAACCCAAGAGCATTCAACAGCCAACCAGCAGCCACTCAGAATAGGTTAGACAGCACAGATACAAGTGCAATATACATAAGACATAATTTCTTTTTTAAACATCATAATTAAGAAATAATAATGAAATAACAAAGCTTTTCACAAGACAGAGAAATAAATGAATACCATTACTCACTACCCTGAGCACACATTTTAGAGAGAAATGCAGAAGTATCTACTAATTGTTTAAATACTGAAATAGAACTCTGAATTTAAAATATGACAGTCTAATTAAAAACATCTAGTCTAAAACAGAAACTCTTGAAAAGGACAAAGCAACATTCCATTACTTTTTTTTAACCTGTGAATGAACGTAATTCTTGTTTCCACAAAAGAACAGTATACTATTTCTTGAATTTATCAGTATTAATGGGAAAAGACACTGCCAGAGATGCCAACAAATTACATTGTTATGTACTATTAGGGATAATTTCTGCTCTTAAATCAGTAAAAATGGACAACAAAAAGTAACTAAACTAACTGGAAATTAGCGAACCAACTCTTCACACTTCAGTTTTGTATATTTATATATGTAAAATCTATATATGAGCTGTCAGCAGCTAAGGAAATATGAAAACTCCATGTAAAACAGTCAATAGAATCACATCTATGAAAACTACATACTAAAATAAATGAAGTTATTTTATGTAATGAAATTCATTTTAAAAAAAGTATTTGTTGGTACACATGCTCTAAATATTGGGGAAGGAGGGAGAATTAAAGCATTACTCTAAGGTAGTTTTTTTAATTGAGAAAGCAGCATTTCATTCCATCTTTTTCCCCATACAAGAAACGTATTTGAAACAGAAGAAAAAAACCACAGTGTTAACTGTTAAAAGAATTTTTAAAACCTACAGTACCTGCAGTGCTTAAACAGTCTTATCAGTCTACATCCCCGAACTTTCTCACTCAAAGTGATTACATTAATGTATTTCAAAAGAATTGTTTGCAGGCTAATAGAGATTTATTTTTCAAGTAAGTTTCTTCAAGAGTCAGTAGCCTTTACAATTTAGATCTTTCTTTCCATAAACTGAAGATCAAAACAGTAACCTAGAGTAAGGGCAAAAACACGGTGCAATTGCAGACTAAAATTTTGGTCCTCAAAAATTGTTCCTCTATGCCTTTTCCTTTTAAACAACAAAGGACTGTTTCGAGTGAGAGTTTCAGACTATAGAAAGGCAGGCAGGAACAACTGCCTCTTTCCATAAGCATTCCATAAAATGGCACTGAACAGCTGTGTCAGTGAACAACTTGCAGGTAACATACAATATTTTAACATTTCAAACACCCAGTCTTAAGCATAGTACTGTAATTTTTAAAGAAGTAAAAGTAAAGTTTTACAGGGCTTGTATAATCTTCTAAAAATATGCAGAAACGCTATATTAAAATAAAAACATTCAAGTTACCTAATATCAATCCCACCATTGTACTCAAGTATCCGGTTCCACTACCCAGATTTAGAAAAGATAATCCAGGCTGAAGCTTCAGTGCTTCCATGACTTCGGAATAAATGCAAGGTGCTGACAAGTGTATATTTCCATGCTTCCAGGCCAAGTCTTTATAAGCATTGTCCCTGTATCCTTCCAGATAATAATCACCACGATCAATTGCTCTGAAGGCTTGCTCCACGCTCTCAGTGCGAATGTACTGAGCTTCTTTCAAATTATCAATTAAGTCATCGTTGTCTTCTCCAGCACTCACAGCTCCTCCCATGACGAATTTCTATGATAATTCAATTAGTTTGCAAAATACATTAGGAGGAGAGTTTTCACAAAAGCGTTAAGTACGTAATGGATTCTCAGTTCTTCTTTCAGAAGCACATCACAAACAAATCCTGGAAAATAGATAAGTTTACATAACTTGAGTTTCAAAATAGAAACAAATCAACAACTATTAGAGGGTGACAAAATATTGTTAACTATTGGACCACTTCATGAAGCACAACTATTAAAAGTCAGGACAGCAAGTATTTAATCAAAATCCTGCCCTTCATATTTTAACTTGATCCAATGGTTTTCAGCTTAGCTTTAGTATGTCAACAGGGGCTATCTGCATTAGCTAGCAACACAGCCTAAGATTTTACACAGACACCAAAAATGCTACAGACCTAAGAACCTATCACCCATATTACAAATATCTGGGGGACCACAACTAAAGATGCACAAAATCCTAAATAAGGGAGAACTATGATTAAACTTTAAGACTTGTTTTGGCCTTCTATTTTCTCCTTGCTTTAAAAAAAAAGTTTGTACAGCATCCAACACCAATGTTGTACAATTCTTACCCTGTCTAGATCGCCATCACAAAACAGTCTTCCAAAGGAAACCTCATTTTCATTTGTAATTCTGACTGATATGTGTCCTTATCCTTGCCTTGCATTAATTTACATAAAACATCAAGTCACTAATAAAGCTGAATAACCATACATATAGTACTAGTGCTAAGATACACAGCTAGGTTTAAAGTTTCAAGCACACAAGCTCAACTTAGCAGATCTTACAGTCACAAAGCTTCTCCTTAACTACAGACATACTTAAAAAGAAGAGGTGGGGAGAGCAAGGGCAGGCTGCTGCAGGCTGCTAGAACCCTGGCAAAATCAGGGGGGAAAATGATGCCTGTTCATCACCCAATTGTGTGCATCTGTCTGAAGCAAAACCGATTCTCACTGACATCCTGGAGTGGGAAGAGGTAAAAAGTCACTAGGCACAATTATCAACCAAAAGGAAAATCTCCGCTGAAAGTAGAAAAACTGCACTTCTCAACATCCTAGTGTTCCACATCAGAGTAAGTAGGCCTGCGTGTCTTCGAACACACAGGAATATCTCTTTCTTATTTGTGAAAAAACTAAGGGACAATTTAGACAGAAATGTGGAACTTGAGGGAGGATTTATTTTAAGTAAAAAATAATTTGTAAAAATATTCCAGCACTGCTTACTTATCTGCACTTGGATCAAATCTGAAAGTTCAATGAACTACTGAATCAAATGATAGTTAACAAGTTAAATGATTGACACTGACTAGAACAACAATTTTTGCCATCCCTTAACCCTAAAAAGGTCGTGATTGTCTTGAGATACATTCGGAAATAATTTTAACTAAAAAGTAAGTGTAAGAACGGCATTCCTTGCAGGCTAATGCAGCTACTACTTTTGAGAAGCAGAAACACTGCTTCCAGCCCTACCTGCAGAGTGCATTCACTGCCTCGCACCAGCAGATGGAGAACTATCTCCTCACAACTGCTGAGCAGGCAAATACACAAACCCCTCAGATGGGAAAAGGCAATCCCTCCAATCTAAAGCTCTATAGTTTCTAATAAAAAAAAAGTCTTTACTAGTTCCACTTAATTTTTTTCCTGCAAATAACATTTGCTAACTTCAATATAATCACTGCACTAAAACAGAATTAATTTATTCAGTTATTTTGTAGTTTTATATTCCTGCTATTATCTGACAGCTGACGTTACTGTAGTATCACAAGATTTTCTACTGATGACACCCACCAAGTGTTTCATCTGCACCAGTGGTTATCACACAGAATCTCAAAGGCAAGAACAGGAAAGATCTGATATACAGCATCAAATTTTTGGAATTAAGGGGGTAAAAAAAAAAAAAACAACCAGAGAGCCGCCTCTAAAGGATGGGACACTTAGGCAGCAAAACAGAGTGGCTAGCTGGAAGTGCGATTGAAGGCTGTGTCTTAATTCTGGATACACTGTTGCACCTGAAAAAGGGGACATTAAGTAGAGACAGTGATACTGCTTGCTTTTTAGAAATCTTGCTTTTCGTTTGCTTTCATTAATCAACTATGGTGCTCTGCTCTGGCCTCTTCAGCTATAGGTAAGCAAAAATACTACTCAAGTGGAAAGTATTTTTGGTAAAAAACAAAAAACACCACAGGAAGTAAAAAAATAGATCTTTTAAAGAAAAGTGACCTCTTGTGCTGCAGAGAAATATTTTGTGATATTTTACTTCCCTCCGATGCTTTTACGCTTTTACCTTATGGAAGTAAAATTACCTGCTTCTAACAGAGACAACAGATGTGTGAAGTCAGATACATTTTCTACTATTCTAAACTCGCAGAAGAAACCACCCCACAAGCTACTTTAGCACAGCTGCAGAAAAAGGACACATTAGTCAAAGCTTTCTTGTGACAGCTGACCCAGGACTAAGATAAAAACAGCAAAGCATATTATGATAAAGCTTCCTATGTAACTGCAAAGTTTGCAGAAAGCACCCTGTGAAGCTCACCAATACCTAAATTGAAACGCATGCAGTTCACAAAGAGCATGAACAGCTTCCTGATGTCTATCACAGTAAAAGGTACAGAAATTTCACAAGAAAGGAGAAGGGTGCATATCATCAAAATGCAGCGGTTGCCTTTAGCCTGAAGAGTCTTTGGAATACGGAAGCCAGCAGAAACTTTACCTTAGGACTTAAAATTTCCATTTAGTCTTGAATAAAAAAAAAAAAATTCCTTCACTGACTAAAACTATAATTAAAAACGTTCATTTCTCAGTTGACACTATTAATGAATTTACAAGTTGGAACACTGAATCTTGAAGGTTTTTCTCAAATTCATGATAAAAATGAGATGTCAACACACTCTTCAATTTCTGTAAAAATCCACACAACTGCATCACAACATCCACATAATTGTATCTGACCCGTTTCTGACCTAACTCATAACCAATGTTACTGGTATTCCTGTACCTGTAATAATTTCTGATTTTTTTTTTTAATAGTCACATTGATTGAACAAGTGTTCTTTGGCTACGTGAATGTAAGAGTGACAACAATTTGAGTGCATTTTAATTCTTCACCATTTTCTAAGCTATGTAAAACTTATCTCAGAAGTTAGTAACCAGACATAAGGTTTGCCAACATTTTTCTGCCAGCTCTCAAAAGGACACAGGTTTTGCACATTTCAGAATTTTTACAAATACATTTGCACTTAATTTCTCAGATGCCTAAGGACTTGCACACTGTCTTAAATACAGATTAAATACCATGCTAGAAAGTTCATTTGACAAACAATACCTCATTTTTGATAAATCCAAACAATGTCAAATCTCTTATCAATTTAGTAGCTTGTAATACCAACACATCCTGACTTCAGATAGATTACTGCTTAAAAATACAAGTTATTTGAGCTGACTAACTTGACTTTTGTTTCAAAGATGAAAAACAGAAAATAAAATACAATAAATGCAATCAGCCATATTTCAAGTCTCCTCCTTAGAACTATTTTCACTAAAATACCAGCTTGGGGCACATCACACCACAGTGAATCGATATTGTGATACATTACTTTAAACTCATAGGTGGCATACAAAATTGTTTAGTGAACCTTCCCTTACCCAGGAGGAGAGAATGGGGAAGAGACAACAACAAACCACTGAGCAACTCATTAATATAGGCATAGGAATCAGCTGTTAAGTTCCCCAAAAAGGAATATTCTGTGACTGGCAATAAGAGGTAATAAGCCACAAATGAACACAAGGGCCTGAAACACTTCAGTCATAGAATCATAGAATCATTAGGGTTGGAAGGGACCTTCAAGATCATTGAGTTCCAACCCCCCTGCCATGGGCAGGGACACCTCCCACTAGACCAGGTTGCTCAAAGCCCCATCCA
>JAOXNO010000013.1:117386465-117413504 GCA_028565335.1 Limnodromus scolopaceus
ATTATATGATTCTATGATATACATGTATGTATTTGCTACTAGCAAACATGCAGCTTGACCATCCAGAAAGGGCAACAGGATAAGGCCACTGGCACCTTTTTTGCTTGCATTTCTGCTGTGTTTTCTGTGTTGATGTGGTGGCCAACCATGTACTTATGTACATATATGCTGAATACACGTTTGTGTGCTACTGAGAATACATGCTTAGCCTCACTACTGGCTGGACCTGGGGCCACGTGTGCCTACATTAAGAACTAGAAATACTTGAACTAAATCCCTTATAGACCTTCCTTAAAAGTCGAAAACAAAATACATAAGCACATTTCTAACTTGAAAATGTTTCTGTACTATTGTTTGTCTCCGGGTATGAATCAAGTACTATTGCAAATACAGTTCCGAAGTTAAGATTTACTTACAGCACAAACAAGAGCAGATATGGTCTGGAAGGGATTTGGAGTGCTTAGGGAATCTTCAGTTACTATTTCAAGATATTCATACAAATATTTCACCAAGAAATAGAAGCTGAGAACCTTTTATCGTTGCTTACGTAGTAGTTGTGCACTTGCACAGCCTAAGTATATCCTCATCCCCATAATGTGACCCCATCAGGTTTTTTTCTGTCATCCAAAGCATGTGGTTTTCACCTGAGAGAAGTGTAGTTTACAGATAAAACACAAGAGGCTGCTACAGTCACATAACCTGCCTTAGTTACATCACAAACAACTCCAATTTATCCTTAGCATCCCAGAATGGAGAAGTCAAATCCTACACTGACTTTTTTTGACAACCAAATTACTCAGAAAACATCACAGAATCTCATGAAACTCAGCAGTAATGAGTCTTAGTCATAATGAATGCATAATTAACTAAAGCAAATAAGCAGAGACTAAGGCCTATGGGATTTATAATGTTGCAACTGTCAGCTCAGCAGAAGTTATACAGAAACTCAGCAACTCAACTTTTCCTTGTCCTTCCATTTTCACTGACTTGACTGCAATAATGCTGAATTTAGAGTTTCTTGAAGGAAAATACAGCAAAGCTTGAGCAACTGGACAGCAGGTGACCAGACTGAATAGAAACAAAACCACCGTTCATTTTTAAAAAGGTAAAGGGGAGAGTTTTGCAAATAAACAGCAGTCACATGCCCCAGCAGAAGAGCCAGCAAAACCCCACCTGCCAGAATCTAACAAAAACAACAAGAGTAAACAATTTATGAGTCTCAGGCAAGGATTTTCAGCTGAAATCAAATCCTTCAGTGGCAAAATAACATCCTAGTAGAAATACTCACAACATTCCTGATTACTTGAAGTTATTAGTACTGCAGGAATATTAACCTTTTGCTTTCTTTCCTAAAATTAAGCATCTGCTTTAGTGAACTTATGAGTTCACTCAGCAATGCTAACTTGCATACATTTTAACTATACCCATCAAGCAAAAACAATCATGTTGGAAATATGATTACCAGGATAGTGGCTCCAACTCTTTTTTTAACTTCAGTATATAGACCACTACATAGTAAAGTGGTCCTGACTGGGTTGAGGAGTATTACTTGGCTGCTTCTTTCAAATACGTCAAGAAAACCACATGGTGATTCCTGAATATCCACTGAAAACATCTGCTACAAAAATAACACAAATAAATTCTCAGAATAGTAACCACTTCTCATTTTCTCCCAACCACATGATCCTAATTCCTCTTTTGATGTTAAAACAACCATTTATAGGAATCAAGCCTTTAATTTGGGACAGGAACACCACAGGAATATCTATTGCTGGATGTGATTCACTAGCTGACTATTACCATAAAGAATTCCAATGACTTTATTACTTCTCTTATGGAAGCCATACATTCATGCCAGCATCTTTCTTTTTTTGAGAAGTGGGGTTTTTGTCATTTAAAAAAAAATATGCATTATTAAGACATGTAACCTCTGAGATGTTCTCTTTGAAATTTAGTTCCCTTTCACTCCTGAAGACAACAGGAACTGATAGCAAATGCTACTTTTTACTTGAAAGATAACACCAATACACATACTCTGACTCGTCACATTCAGCAGTGCAAGCATTTTGTGTCTACTATATTACTGCATACTGCCTTTCACTACATCTTAAACTACTATTGTGTAAGAACTCAAATTTGACTAACTCCTACCACTAAATCTAGAAAAAAAAAATTGTAGACTTAAGCTGGGAAAAAAAGAAAACTTTCCAATGACAGTTAAATGCCTCCTGGTGGAACATTATCCAGTATCACAAAGTTGTTTTCAATCTTTTCAAGATTGCTTAATTTGCCACTAGAAATATGCACCTATCAGTTAAGACTTCAACAAGACAATTGTTAAAAAAAGGAAGAAATAATTGTGATTACTGACAGGTTTAATAAGCATTATTTATTTAGAAATCATGTAAAGGGAAGTTTTTATAATAATAACAGCAAGCCTTTGGTACTTGCTATGTGATTCAGGTGCTTAAACACAGACCTGTAGTGCTATTTTAGGTGCTTACACTAACTATAGACTACTTGGCCCATGATATGGCAACAATTAGCGTTAAGTAACACAACAGAAAACTCTTCTGCCCACATCCTGTTCTTGCTTCCCCACAAATAAGATGAGCTGCTGTTGTGTTTTAAGACTCCTAGACAGAACACAAACTGCATAAAGCTGAGGGATGTGTTCTTTGAAAGGAGCTCAACAGTTGGGACTGGAAAAGCAACCAGATAAAAGTTAAGCATCATCAGCCAAAAGACTCAAAAGAGAAAAAGAGACCAAAAGAGTAAGCCTGGAGACCTTCTGACTTGTAACCAGAACTGAATGTGCAGACTGTCATCACCACTTTCTTAAAGCTCTCAGAGATCGTGTTCACAGTCACTACACTGCCACACAACTGGTTGGCTGTGCATGTATTCTTTGTGTGCATGTACAAACACACAAGCTCTGCGAAAGCACGCATGTTACCAAGACAAAGACTGCCCCTTCTCTAACTACTCAGCTCCTCTACTTCGACTTATCCTGCCTGCCATCTATTTTTTTTTTTTAAAACACTGTAAATCCAAGTTCAGCATTTGTTTTGCAACTGTATAAGCAAATAATACTTTGAGGAAATCTGGAGTGAAATGCAATACTGGAGAGAAACTGTAAGCCTCGGTATTTTACACCACCTTAACATTTGCAGTATCTTAAATTTCCAACTCCACACAACTCA
This sequence comes from Limnodromus scolopaceus, assembly GCA_028565335.1. NCBI lineage: Eukaryota > Metazoa > Chordata > Aves > Charadriiformes > Scolopacidae > Limnodromus > Limnodromus scolopaceus. Next base: position 117,389,669 of record JAOXNO010000013.1, read on the forward strand.
GAGCTCAAAGTTCTGCACTTGTAATAAATTAGATCTTTACATCCTTTCTTTGCTAAACATTGTACAAAACTAAGCCATAACTCCAAAATTAACCTTCATTAAATGCATCTTCTAAGCAGTGGGCTCCAAGTCTTTTTCTGCCCCAAGACAGCCCTCTAACCAGATAAGTTTATTCCTGTTCCATAGTCACCTCCCCACCCTAGAACTCTCCCATGTGAAAACACACCAGAATCTGTAGCCTGAGAGTTACCATGGTGAGTCCTGATGTCACCTCTGAACTATTTTAGGACTGTGGAGTTTGGGGTTTTGTCCTTTTTTTTTTTTTAAACTACTCTATCTAGCCCCATCAAGACCAGGCTGGATGGGGCTTTGAGCAACCTGCTCTAGTGGGAGGTGTCCCTGCACACGGCAGGTGAGTTGGGACTTGATCTTTAAGGTCCCTTCCAACTCTAACCATTCTACGAGGACTTCTAAACCAATATTTTCTCCTCACAATGAAGGCCAACTTACATTTTTGTGCTTCAACTTAAATGACTGATAAAGTGGGACTCGATCTCTAAGGTACCTTCCAACCCAAACCATTCTATGATTCTAATTAAGTCACATACTAACAACACAGAACTGATGGACACCACAGTTGCTCTCTAGATACAACTCCCAATACTTCTTGCTTTCAGAAATAAGTTTCTTAGGACTATCTGCCATTTTCAAAGCCATTTTAACTTCCAGTTTACTTTTACTTTAAAGGTTTCCAATAAGCTTCTGATCAAAAGTACATTGAACATGAATCCACACACATACATTCATGAGGATTTCAAGCTCCATGGGTTTAGTTAACATCACTGCCAACTTTGCAGTAGCAACACTAACTCTGAAACATGAAGTTGGCATCATGTACCAGGACAAAAAGGACAGAGAATTAACACTACTGTTGTGAACGGCAGCCAACTAATCTGTCAGTCCTGCAAATAATTATATTCAGCATCGTAAGCTACTACAAATTCTATCCTTTCTTCTAGGCCAGAAGTCCAGCCAAATTTCCTTAAACAACATAGCAGCAGCAGCAGCTGCTTTAAGAGCTTGCATTAAGCAAACCTGAAGGCTCTCGTTAATATCCAGTGCATACAAGTCCCAAAGCAACTGGAGCACAGCAGTTATTTCCTGATGTTTTAATGTAATTATACCCATAATACTTAATATAAACTACTTCACTCCCTAGAACTCCATGAAAGAAGTGGAACAGTGTCATCACACTTCTGCAAAGCAGATACATCAAAAGAATTCTCTACCAAAAAAAATCCACACTAGTTGGCTGCAGAAGATGAAGCATACAGATCAACTTCTCACCCTACCAGAAGATTCCTAGAATGCCCTTAGGCCAGTCACATACCTGACTATTCATTTGCAAAACAAGTTGGGCATACATTTTCCCTACTTTTGCTTTGAGAAACTTACATTCTAAGCAGGTAAAATAAATGAGATAATATTCAATTATGTTTGCATTCAAGAGTGCCAAGTGTTGTAGAGTTCAAGGCACTTTTCTTACACAGAGAAGTAATTAACGATCAGCTACAGAGCATCACTTTCAGTTCAGCAGAATAAAACAGCAGATCTGTGACATTCCTGCTGAAAACAGACACAAAGCAGGAAATGAAAAGACCAGGTACATGTAAAGACACTTCTCATCCAGAAGCAATGACTGTACTCTGAGGTGTTTCTCACCAGGCACTGAAGACTGGGATGAACATTCCCATACTGCTTAGCTATTTCAGAATTGTTTTTAATGTATTTGTTTTGGTGAACTAACAAAACTCCTGGCATAAACCTTTCTGGAACACTGCATGGAAAAATTATCTTGCCTATGCTGAGTTTTGGCAGTATCTTTGGGAAAAAAAGCCCTGTATTACTAATCATGTCTTGCAGTAGGAACTTCAAATTTGATCTTTGTGTTACTGTTTTTTCTTTCAAGTTTACCTAAAAATTGTCACAGACAATAAGCTCTTTAGAGACGTCCACCTGCACTGGTATCATGCCTAAGCCTACCTTTAGCTTCAGAATACATGCTCACTATCTCAAAGCAATTCTACTTCAAGCTCACAGAAGCACAGCCAAGTTACTGCTCTGGTATGGTCCAGCACAGGCACAGAAAACAACAATACATGTCTGGCAGTCAGGTTCTATTCTTAGTCTCCTATTATGCAGAAGCCTCTTCAAAAGGAGCTGCGGCAGCTTGGGGCAGTCACTGACAGGCAAACAGAAGACTAAGCAATAAAAATCACCAATCTGCCAAAATTAGGACTATAAAAATGGCAAGACTTCATAAATTTATGAACAGAGTACTGCAAAATTGAAACTGGCTGGTCAAATACCTACAGCAAGTCATGACACAAAGCCTGAGATCAGATGAAAAAAAAGCCCATAGAGAAAGCCAATTAGGAGGCAGGAAGATTTTTTACAAGAATTCTGGAGTTAACATAGGAGATGAGAAGGAACCTAATCCTACACAGATCCAGTAATAACATTTGGCCATACAGGGCTGTCCAGTATTACATACTTCTGTTTCTGTCATTTCATGACATTCTCCTCACTGCAGACCTCCCAACAACATCCAATTGTTCTTCCTTGCATTTCTGAGGGACACAGCCAGATGTTCTTTACAACAGTCAAAGTGTCCAACTCCAAAGCCCTCATTGTGGCTCTCTGACCTCACTCATGTACTTCTTACATTCCTATCATTATATTATATTTATTCACCCAAAGTCAGTTAAAATACCAATAGATCTTTCACAGGTTTGTCCACCTATACATTCAAAATATTTTGAAAACTTTCCCAGTAAATCAGGCAGGAGTTCTGCAGAAAACAGTTCCATTTACCCAAGCCTGATTCCTTCCAGAGATGGTCTGCCCAGCACCCAGCGTAAGGTAAGGGTCCTGTGGGAGGGGAAAAAAAATAATATATGTATCACACATATGATTATTCATATGCAAAATTAATTAATTATGATACAAAAAGCATTCTCACAATACACTCTCATCATTTACTAACTTTAAGCATTCAATTTTTTGCATGTTCCATCTTGGAAGCATTCTCAATACAGAGGGCACAAGGTCAACGGGGATTGGGTATCCTCATTAATTCACTGAGGTGCTGACTAGCCTTACCTGTGTCTACTTTCTCTTTGTCTCAAAGTTTACTGCTTATTATCAAAAGAAACCTTACTTCCTTGCTAAAGTTTGCGGTTCAACTGTGCTCGACTTTTACTTGACAGTAGTAGAAAATAACCACTAGGAAAACAGTAGCTACATAGGCACTAGTAAGTATTGCAAGGACACAAGCATTTTCCACACTGCAGCAGTTCGGTACGTCCATCTCTTCTCTCAACCAGACCCTAAAGATGTTTTCGTCTTCCACCACGAAAAAAGAACACACACACACCCCCTTCCCACCGCAGGAGGTTTGGTTTTTTTCCCCCCCCACCTTTTGCTGTCAAAGACGACAGAGCTGTACAAAGCAGGCCCAGGCTGCTGACTGCGTATCAAATAAATGCCAAGATTCCTTCCCTCTCCGCCCTCCCTTCCCCTTCCTCCAACTTCACTGAGAGCCGCTGACAACTGCCGAGGCAGCAAGGGGGAGGGGGGGAGGAAGGCGACGACAGAGGGAAGAGAAGACCTGCACATGCACAGAAGAAGGCGGCCCGAAGCTCCGGGCCGGAGAGGAATCACATTAACCGCAGACCGCAGCTCAGCTACAGGCAGACGTGACCCGAGGCCGCCTCCCCCGACCAGATAAAAACAAAGAAAACAGCCAGGGGAGGAGGTGGCTGCCCCGGAGCGAGTTCCTGCTCCTCCCCTCACGCTGCTCTCAGCCAAAACACAGACCTCAATGTAAACAGAGAGAAATGTGCGCGTATGGCGGGGCGGGGGGGGGCAGAGCCAGCCTTCTCCTGCCCTGGCAGCTCCCACCGCCGCCCGCCCGTCGCGGCTTCGGGGTGAAAAATCGAAGCATTCTGCACGCTTTACTTATGTAAACAAAGTATTTTCCCCCTCGCTGCTGTCAGATCACGTCTTCTCCCAACAGGAGAAATACCCTTCCTCAGCCCGTAGGCTCTTCTTGAAATAAAACAACGCTTCCCTTTGCCTCTTCCTAAATGCCTCGGCCCGGAAGATGTAATCCCTGCAAGCCCCTGAGGTTATTAGGGTTGGGGAAAAGGTGATGGCGGTGGGGTGAAGCTGCCGTTCTCGCTGCATTTCCTCAAAGACAAATTAAAACACATCCGTGAGGGGGAGGAGGCAGGACGCAGAGCCGCTGCGGGGGGACCAGCGCTGCCCTCACCTTGCCTCTGCCCTCCCCCGCCCCCAACCTCAGAGGGATTCCAAGGCTGGAACCTTCTCTCCTGTCCCCGTCTCCTCACACCTGCCCGCGGCAGCTACACCAACCATCCCTCCTTCTACCGTCGTGTCCCCCCTCCTCGGTTCAGGCCGGGGATTATTTGTTACGCAGCCGGCGAAAGGACGCGGGGGGGGAAGGAGGAACGGGCTGCGCGCTCTCCCCGTCCCGTCCCTCCCTATCCCGCAGGAGCGGGCCTGTCCCGGCTGCGCGAAAACAACCTTCCATTCCGCGCCGCCCGCCCCCCCCACCCCCCCGCGCCTCAGGAAGGCGCGCGCCTGCGTGGCTGCGCGCGGGGCCAACGGACAATTGGAACCGGGGAGACGAGGGGGGAGTGAGGGGGGGAGGGGGGAAGGCCAGCGGGTCGCGCTACACTCCCAAGCCCTCCNNNCCCGCGGGGGACACTCACCCGTTCCGCAGCGGGCCCCGGACCCTACACAGATCCCGCCTGAAGGGGGGGAAGAAGGGAAGGAAGGCAGGCGGGAGAACGCTCCGATCGCCCGCGGGGGCGATCGCCGAGGGAGCGGGAGCCGGCGTTACCCTTCCCGACCGGTCCGTCGTAGGGGTCCGCGGGCCGCCGCCGTTGGTGTCGGTCGGTGCGAGCGAGACGGGGCGGGGAGGAGGGGCCCCAACAGCTGAGAGGATGTAAACACAAGGTCACGTGACCCTGCCTCCGCAGGCGGCCAAACCCCCCCCCTCCGCGCCACGGGGCGGCTGGGCGGGGAGGGGGGGGGGAAGCAGCTGAGCCGGCTCCGCTTCGAGCCGTGATTGGCCGCGTTTTGCCAGCCCGAGAGCCAATGGGAGGGCGGCGTTCACGGCTCGCGTCACCAGTCGCTTGGGGGAGGTTGGGGGGAGTATCTTTGGCCTCCCGGTAGCGACACCCGGGCCGCGCCGGGCCCCCCCACCCGTGTCCCGTTCCCCCTCCGCCTGTGTCACCTCCCCTCACCCCGGCCCATGGCAGGCGGCCCACTTGTCTCCCGTGAGCCGCGGAGGAAGGAAAACAGGACCGTGTTCTGGCAGCGGGGGGCCGGGGCCGGCCTTGGAGGCGGGGGGGAGGAGGAGGAGCGGCAGCACCGCGGGAGGGCGGGGGACAACACGCAGCTTCTCGGGCCCGTTTTTTAGATAAAGCGCAAGGTGTCCGGAGTTTAACGGAAATTGATCGGCTTTCACCGGCTCTCCTGATTTTAAGGCGTCTTCGCCTTTGTTTTCCGGCGAGCAGAGGCAAGGGGGAGGCCAGCGTCGCCTGGGGGGTCCCCCTCCTGTAGGGCCTTCCCCAAGGGGAGTCAGAAAGTGTCGCTGCCCCCACCAGAGAAGGGACTTGAGGCTCCCACGGTGGCCATGCTCTGAACAGTGGGATGGTTCGAAGAACCTCAAGGAGAAAGAGAGGTCCCAGGGAAAGCTGTGAGGAATTAGGAAAAGGAGAAAGTACTGCGGAAGGGAACAGACAGGAGTAAGCGGAGGTTGAGGCATGCTGGGGGGCCCCGATCCACGCTGGTGAAATCTGGGGTGATCAGCAGTATTGGGTCATTCTGGAGCCCTGGTCTCAAGTGGGGTCTCCAAGGCATCGTCCTGTGTGTTGTTTCAAAGGGGGCTGGCAGCACGATGAGAGATTTGGGGAGTCGAGAGTGGGGAAAGTAGGCTGCTTCTGGTGTTATGAAGAATTGAAGGCACGCAGGTGTCAGGACTTGCAGCAGCTTGGCTAATCAGGTTGCTATTGAGGGAAGGAATGAGAAACACCGGAGATTGGTATCAGAAAATGGATGATAAACACGCTTGCGGAACAGTAAGTTCACGTTCACCCAACGATCAGGCAAAAGGTGTAGCGTTTATGGATTTGAGGCTACTGGATGTGAAAATCTGAAGATCTAGAGCGGATGTTACAATAAAAACAGCAATTTAGGCAACTTGGTGACATCTACAATGAATGATAATTTCAGCTGGAGTGGTTTAAGTGTTGAGAGTTTTGCGAAATGCAGCTGAGAGGCATAAAGTTTTGAGCTTTAGCCAAGGTTTGAGTACTGGTGGAACAGGATTTATAAATAAAAGCCCTGAGAAATAGAAATACCCAAAAATGTAGCTGGTAAAAGGTCAGGTGTGAGTATGTCTGTTGTGGGGCAGAGTTAGTTAAAACCTGCAGCACACAATGATTGTAGATGGCAACAACTGAGGTGCAGATAATTGTAAGCGTAAGGGGGAGAGTTTCTGCTAGGTTATGACTGAGAAGTAATTCTGTCTTTAATTAGCTGGTCCAAGGGATTCAAATAGTCCTACAAATTGCCATACTGTTACTGCTGTAACTCATGTCCCCCTGTATGAAGGAAACAGAGGGGAAGAGAAACAAATTCCATTTTTATATTGAAATATGCGCTGCCCTCATACAGTAAACTTAAATATTTTTTGCTGTTTTTGAGTATTGAATGATTTTCTATTAAGAATTTTTAGATAGATGGAATAAGTGTGTATAATTCCCTGCCTATTGTACATATGAGGGTTTCCCTCTCTTTCCATCACATCCTAGATCTTCTCGTGTATGACTAACACGTAGTCATTCTCTGTCAGACAAGGTGCACTTAATCAGTATTCACTTAGGACAGAAGTTTTGGCCATATTTTGCTCATTTAATTGAAGGGAATTTTGTGATAGCTTTTTTTTTTTCTTGTAAATTGCCATGTTACACTTGAACTGATACATTTTTTTCCATTTACAGTGGACATGGACATCCAATTAGGAAGATCATTCAGCCATCTTCTTTCAGAGCTGAAAAGAAGCTTCAGCGTTCAGGTCTAGCAGAAAATTCTACTCAAACGTGTGCGATTTTTCAAATCTACACTTAACTCTTGTCATCCGTCATCAAACCAGAAGTGAGGTACATACTTTCTATTGGAGCATCTAACTTTGCATCTTGATGTGGAAGATATTTATTGTCACATTATTTTAAATTTGAGATGTGCATGATTTGGGCAACCTTTTTGGTTGAGTTTAAGTTAATATTCTCACAAAAGATGTCTCAGCTTAAGTATTACATGACAGACCTGTCAAAGTTGTGTATAAATTAGCTGAGTTCAAAACCCATGTAGAGCACTTCTTACTTGAAGCACAGTGAATATCCTTTCACCCTCATAAAACAGTTGGGTTTGTGGGCTAATGTGCCCCCGGAGCTTCATTATTCTGTAAAAGTTCGGGGTTCTTTTTGCTATCTCTGGAGATTTAAGCATTATTTATTCTTTCAATACTTTGTTCTGACTGTAGTTTTTTCATGATCATGCAAATAAAGAAAGTCTGAACTAGGTGGAAGACTCCAGATTGTTTTCATTCTGTGCTGCTGGTCAAGGCTATAACATTCAGATGCTTAACAGAAAAATATGTATTCAAGACTGCTGGTTTTTAGCTAAATTTGAAATTTGCTACAAGGCATAATTAAGTATTGAGACTTAACTGTTAACATACCGAAAAGAAAATTAGATATGCAAAGTAATTTACATGATGATGTCATGTAGATTGAGTAGTTAGGTATATTTAATTTTTTATTTATGTAGAAAAAAGTTGCTCTTTAGACTAAGACAGCATTTTGACCTTCCTAAAAATGGTATAAGCTTAAAACTAGAGTGGTACAAACTGCATTCCTTGAATGTAATTCTATTAACAAGGAATTAACAAATAATGACTAATTTATACTGCTTATATTTTTGCACATCTCAGTTTAGTTAATGAAAACCATTTACATATCATTGTATTTAAATTGACTTGATTTGAGTCCATTTCAACTTTGTGTTCTGTGTTATTGAGTAACCAGTTTTAAATATTTTCAAATGCTACAGGAAACATATAAAACAAGTCCTTTTCTTGAAAATTTATTTTTAGCGTTAAATGCCATTTTGGTAGTTGAATAAAGTTTAAACTTGTAAAATTTTTAACGGTGCTTTAGCTGACAGCGTTTAAAATATTTTTGATGGTCTACAATACAGTCTATTTTTAATAAAGCTGTAACAGTATAATGTTTTGTTGGATTTATTAAGGTTTGAATTTCTAAAGTATTATCCATACCAAGTAAGAATTTCTTTACTTGCTTGTTTAGCTATGGAAAGCTCATGCAAGGAGAAGGATGTGAGAGACCTACACCTCAGCTCTATTTCAAATTAGTTATTTTCCATTCTGGTGTGTTCATTTCAATGTTGACACAACTTTTTAGAAAATGTTCATAACTTACTATCATTTTGAAACAGTGATAATTTCGTGATTCTGCTCTTTTCTGTACTTAATGACTTTTTTTTTTTTGCTGGTAATTTTTCATTCTATCTTTCTTTTTTTGCTTGACTTTCATGTTAGATGAGTCAAAAAGACAGAAACAACTCCTAGTGTAGCTGTTTTGATTATGGTTATTTACCGTTCTGTGGGTTAGCTGCAATTCGTTTTCCCTACTGACAAATGTCTGAAGAAGGGTTCCGAATGTCAACATTTAACTTCTTCAATCAACCACATTTGTTATAACTAGTATCTAGCTATATAGGGGTTCAGTCAGCTTGAGAAAAAAATAATTAAGAAGTAATTGATGGTTGCCCTGAGATCTAAACAATCAGAATAACTTCTTTATTGGAAGTTACTTCTGTCTGAGTTTTTCAGCTGCTGCTTTTTGAAGGCCGTAAAAATAAATAAAAAAATAAACTAATAAAAAATTAAAACGGTAATGTAGTGTTGGGTCTGAATGTAGTCCAGAAAGCCCATGTAAAAAAATAGCCCAATAGAGTAGTAAAATAGACATGAATCAATGTAGAATATGTTACAATCAAAATACTATGGAAATGTAAGTAGGTAACTTAATCCATAAAGCTAAGGTTAAATTTCTGTTTAAAGCATAGACCCTCTCTATATATTCAGATGAATTGGCTTGAGAGGGAAAATACAATGATCTGGATAAGTAGCACCTGATATTACATCATAGGTGGACAAAAAACTAAGACAAAAATTGAAAGTAATTTTTAAAGTAACTCTGAGAAATATTAAGATTATAAATTTCAAATGCAGCAAATAATTCCAGCTGTTAGTGGAACTGAATAAAGTAATTGTGAAAGATGCAATATTGCTAATTCTTGCATATTTAATGTTTTTTTTTCTCACGAATTTCCTTATTGAAAACATCTGACAGCTTCCAGTATACCAATGAAACAGGAACAAAGCGTTGTCCTCAAAAAGGACCAGTTTTCAGAGTTGATGCTAATTTCTGTTTCTTTTATTACTCTCATCAGAGGGACAACACACCCTTAGTGTAGCACAGTCATTAGAAACTGAAACTGTTGGAGCTGAAGAACATGAGCTAAAGAACTGGACAAAGAGTTTCACCAAGAGCAGCCATAAGTAGGATGAGAAGAATCCATTGTTTTCTGAACTTACTCTTAGTCCAATGTTTAGACTGATACAGAGATTAGAAGCTGTTGCTTTCCTTCTGTTCCACAAAATACATGCTACATAAGTAGCAGTTACAGTTTTCAGATGGCCTCTGCTCCCTACAGTAGATACCACGTCTGGCCCTTGGACACAGAGAGCACGTACTTCACCCTGTATCGTCTGTTGTCATTGGCACAGCCTCTTTCAGGAAGAGGGCTCTGAAACAGAGAAGTGCTGTAGTGGCTTTCTCCTCTTTTTCAGGCCTGGTCTTCCCACATTAGCGTATTGTCTCAGAGCAAGAAATACTGTACTATTGAGAAAATTATAGGCAACACAAAGGGAAAAGTAATGAAATAACTGCTGGAAAGTATTTTCTCTTACCCTTAATGTTTGGCCTGCCTATCATACTTTTAAAATGGTTCATTTTTGCATTCTTTGCTCCCAGGTATGGAGTGTACCTTCTGTGGCTCTCATCTGTACCCCAGCAGCCATCATGCCAGTTCCAAAGATTTGTAGTGAGTGATGTTCAAGTTCCCAGGAAAGGAAATAGTGAGTGGTGTTCCAAGTTCCCAGGAGGGGAACTGGATCAGCCCCCACAGAGTGCCAGACTTGAGCTGAGTCTGTTCAGTTGCACATACATACATACAGTTAAGCTGTAATGGACTTCTGGGACTGCACATATTGCATTGTAACACCCTGTTCTCGTGAGTAGCAAAACATCAAGCTGGTTCAGTAGGCTGTTGATGTGAACCTCTGAAAATGGAATGCAGCTGCACTGCTTTCAGGTGTGGCCTGTCTCTGGAGTCATATTTGTGTGGTGTTGCTTTGACACGTGAGACTTGAAAGAGTTCACCTGTGAGGCTGGCAAGATCTACATTTGTACGCTCTAGTGTCTCTGCATCTTTGGCCTTGTTAATCAGCAATTTGAGTAAACAAACCCAGCATAACTGTCTTAGATGAAAGTGGTTGTATGCTGATGAAGCTTTAGATCAGAATGATGTCTTCCAAAAGCTCCACAGCTAGTTGATTGAGAAAGGCATTTTTAAAAGGAGTAAATCATCATTTACTGCAGGCCATGTCTGTGTGCCAGGTTACTTCATACAGTATTTCTACTCGTCTTTAAGACTTACTTGCCACTTCAATTTTCTTTTAAAACTGGACACTCTGTCCCTCTCCCACCCCCTTCAGAGAGGCAGTTGGTACTGTGACCTCGGTAAGGCCTTTGTAATTTTTGGAATAGAGGTTTTCATTGCTGTAGATTTTGAAATACACTTAGAGATTAATTGCATTAAGCAACTGAACCATGTTACACATTCTGTCGATCACGATTGTGCTCCTCTGAAGCACACAGAATCAGTTCCAAATAAAATGTGTTGGGGTTTGAGTCACATACATTTATTTGGGATGCCCGTAATCTATCCGTGCATCCCAGCTCTCATGCCCCATTTGAGTGATGGCAACTCTTTATCTGTTATCAGAGGAAATGTGATGCAATAGGTGGAAGAAACATTGTCTTTTGTTGCCCTGAGTAGCCAGGAATAGCAGGGATGATTACCTAAAGTGATATACCTGCATACGTCTTGTTAGAAGGCTTTTTTCCCCTTGCCATGAAATCCTCTGCTGGGGCAGTGCTAGCACTCCCAGGGCCCATGAAGCCGTGATGTTGGGAGTGCTCCCGGTTGCAAGCAAAGGATGGTGCAGAGCCAAAGTATTATTTTAGCTGTCAGAATGTAAGTTATGCTTAGTTCATAATTTAAAGCACATGCTAGGAAAAAAAAAATGCTACGTATTTTAACTTAAAGATGAAAATAACTGAACTGAACTGAAATGAAAAATGACATTAAATGGGATCTGTGGCCATAGGCATTGGTCTCAAGGATATGTCTCGTGATCAGATGTCTGGCCTTCAGATTACTTTTTCAATTTACTGCTTGTGCCTTCATGATTTTTTCTTCTGTTAAGAACAAGCCTGAGTTCGTAGCAATGGAAGGGTTGCAGTGGCCTGTAGTCTCTGATAAGTATATAACCAAATGTTGTTAATAAACATGACAAACTGATCACCTCTAGGTAATGGTTGACATACTATAAAATCTAGTCACGCAATGGAATGTTAAAAAAATCTTTTAAAATTTGGTACTAAGACAAGTGTTTATCTTTCAGATTGCATGTATGGAAGTAACCTAGTCATCTGAAATGATATTTTACAAATAATAGGGTATATTAAGACATTCTCTTTAAACAGCTTATGGATACCTACTTTCATTGCTTTTTTTTTTTTTTCCCGTGACCCATGATGGGAAAAGAAATGTCTTCCTTCAGTGTTTCTGTTTTGAACCATTTGTAACTTGCCTCAGAGGTATATTAGGATACAAAGTGAATGTGTCAGCAGAAAGTGTCATATATTATCACCTCTGTCCTACTCATTGATTGTAAACTGCAAGCACGAGACATTCTCCGTGGAAATATGTTGATCTGTCTCTGGCTGTAACTGACAGTGAGTCAACAACAGACTCCTTATGTCATCCTTTGCTTAAATCAATAGGGTGTTTTGCTAAATTTATAATGTTGTTTTTTTAGAAGCAACACAGTTCTTCGAACTGAGAAAAATTATATGCCACCATGATTAATAGTTTGAAGCCAAACAGTCTATGAGTTCCCCTGGAATGAGTCATGTTAAAAGGAAGTTACTGTATTTTGTATCTTAAATAATAGCAAAATTTTTATTTTGAAATTAATAAATGTTGGGAATTTGCCTGTAGTTTTGTCTGATTTTCTTAATCAAACATGGAACAATATGTAATTTAATTTATATTAATTAACATTTAACTTGTAGAGCCTCTCTTCTGCATATGGGCTGATTATACACTATCACTAGTCCTTTTACTGATAGTCATCTGGCCTTTGTGCGATAATTATAGAGGCTTTTAAGACCAACAATCTACTTAGAGTGACTGTCTATTAGGTATCTTTCTTACATGCTGCTTTTATCTTTAAGTAGGAAAGATGAGGAAAACTATTTGCGTGTTGTAAATATGTCAAAAATCTAAATCTCTCTAGTTTAATTTCTAACGTATTTGTTATTTTGGCAAAGTGAGAAGGTTAACTTAATGATTTTTTTTCCCTAAAAGAATTTAATTTAATTATAGACATCAATTTAATATTCTTTTGAACTGTATAAAAACATCCTTTGCCAACAGTCTACCAAAAAGACAAGGAAACAATAATTTCTTGTATAGAGATCATCAAAATTAAAGTGCTTTTTTTTTATGTTCATAGGATATAATGTTCTACATTTCAAGTATTTTTATGACAAATGGAGAAAGGATACATTAGATCCAACAGACTTACCAAAAGATTTGTGCTTAATATTCAGCACGCAGATTGCTTTTTAAAGGACTTCTAGCAGAACATAATCTTTTCTTTTAGCCTCCTCCAAACTCTTGATGGTTTCCAAAAAAACAGTTGATATTTTTCTCCAGATTTGACAGAGTTTTAACGCCTATTTTTTTTTGCTTGTTTTTGCTTTATGGATGATGCAATTGACTATTGTTGTGTCTTTGGAATATGGCCAGCGGGTTGGGGCAGTAAAAGTGAAACTTCATAACTGTGTCTGAAGAACACATTATTTAGAAAGTTACATGAAACTAGATTGTTAGGAGAGATATAAAGGATCTCTGGAACAGATCTGTTCCCAAGTAATTAATTGGAGTGCTTTCCTAGAATTCCTCATCCATGGTTTTATACCATGCCTTTAGGTAGTGGTGCAGAAGAAATTAAATGTCCTGAATATTATCCCTTGGTTTATTCTTCTGGCTCTTGGAGCAGTGGTGACAGGTAAAAATTGAGAGGTTAGCTAGGTAAGATACTGCCATTGAAATTAATTAATTGAATATAGTTATGAGGAACAATATGCACATAAGTGAACTATATGGCAGTAGCAAGCATTGGGTTAGTTTCACAACTTTATGGCATGTAAAGGTAGTTAGGAGAAGATTAAGTGAAGAGTGAAGGAAAGAAGATGGATAAAAGGACATGGCAGGAAACAAAGGATGAGAGGAGAAAAAGGTTATGACATGAAAATGGGATCTGAGAAGTTACAGAAGGCTGCAGAAAACAGCTAGTGAGAATAGTGCAAACCAGATCGATTATAGCTTTTTTTTTCCTTTTTGACTACACAAATCTCTCTGGCCATTTCTGCAGCTGTTTCTGCTAGCACTAACTGCAAGATATTTTCTGCCTTCAGCTGTTCTTGTACAAAGCCCTGTAGATTGAAGCACAGCTAGACCCTGGTGTCTGCATCACGGAGGATGCGTCATTAGCACATTTTGGAAAGGTTCTGGAAAGCAAGAGTGGCAAAAGAAAAGAGAAAAGGAAACGAAAGGAAAGGAACAGGAAGAGGAAAGAGAAGAGATACTGAAGGCAGATCCTCTAAGTGAGGAATGCTGATGAGGGGTAGACTTGGACTCCTCCATGCGTACCCATTTGTATGAAATTCTGGGTGCTTTCAGGTGCCTCACTTCTAAGAGAGATTCACTTCTGACAGGAATGGTGGCCACTGAGTACCAGGGAGCAGCAAGAGCAGGACTCAAAGGTCAAAAGCAAACCAGGAGCGGTGGCACAGGATGAGCAGTGGCAGGGCATTGCCAGGGCACACTCCAGTAGCACCTGAGCTGGATAAGGTTACAGCAGCAGATCCTCTAACAGTACAGAGAAAGCAAGGCCACAAGCCAGATCTAAGGTGAATCCAGGAAATCTAATCAACAATGCAGGGACAGGGATGGTAGGTCCAGCTACAGCATAGGGCAATCTGAGGCTAAACACGTCTTCTGGGGCAGGGTTTGTGAGTGAAGGTCCCAGGTGGTGCTCATCAGGGCTGTTAAAGCCTCTTGTTGCACTCAGCCCTGACATTGAGCTTTTCAAGCCCCAGTGAAGCTCTTTCATGACATAACTTGTCAGGCCAAACTGCAGCGAAAACATGAGTGCAGGGTATAATAACCAGATTAAGATTGTACTGATCAGTCATGTTTAAGGTATGACAAGCTGAAAAACCTCTTACTGTTTCAGATGAGTTTAGGTAGGCATTAGGTCTCTTGTGGAAATGATGTGGCTAACTTGTGATAAGAAACAGGTTTGTGATCTTTCTCGTTTTATTTGACCTAGTGCATATCTCTTAACGTGCAAGACAAGGACAAGTGAGCAGACCAGTGCTTGTGTTAAATCTTGAGTAAATGCCGAAGGCCAATATTTTGCCCATACCACACGTTGGTGGTAGTGGAAGGTCTTGTTAAAGCCAACTCATTCTTGTGTGCAACTACGGGACTGAGCGTTTTGTAGTCTAGAAGGTCTGAATAAGTGCCTACGTCTCCGCTCTTTAAATCATGTGAAACATTGTTTCATCCCAGTTCCTGGCAGTTCTTAATTTTCTACTAACCCAAAGAAATACAAACTCTAAATAATCAAATATTTGGCAGTAAAACAACTATAAATCTTCATAGGGGTTGAATGACTTTAACTGTTCTACTCAGTCTATTTCTGATTTTTCATACAATTACACGAAAAGAAAAAAATCCATTGAAGAAAACCCGGATATGGGAGAGGAAGGTTTGATTGGGTTGTTATAGTGTGAAAATTACTCTGCTAAAGCCTGCAACTTCTCGTGTAAAATAACAGCCTGAAATCAATGGGACTACATGCACGTGTGAGTGTGTACCCATACAGCATTTCTTCTTGCGTGTATGTTGAGCCTTTCAGTGGCAAGAAGGTCTTCAGTGGACTCTGAGGTAGAAAAGTGTAAATATTTTCTGTCAACGTTATGCTATACATTATAGCAATGGCAGAATCTGATCCTGGAGCAATTAAAATACCTGTATACTAAAGAAAAAAAATACTATTATTTATTTTATATACTAACTTTGCCTCTGTTCAACTTATCACCCTGCTGCTGAAGCAGGCAAAAATGCAAGGATAATACAAACCTCTTTTTCCTCCCCTGAGAAATGAACTGTATTTAACTGAATTGCTGTGGGTTTTTTGCATTGTCTGGGATATAATCAATCAGAATCTGCACTTGTGAAAATATTTTACAGAGGAGAGGCAACAGTGTGTTACTATTCTAGAATGCCTACTTATAATTTCTAGTGGCTTTTCTTTTTTTAAAGTCTATATCTAGCTAATTTTTAGGTGTTTGAGTGCTTCACGCAACCATTTCCTATTGAAAAAACAGAACTCAAAGCACAATCTAGATTACAGGTAAATCTATCTGTGGCAGACAAACATGCATATTTAGATTGTGCCAGCATCTACTTAGATCAATGAATAAAGTTTACACTTAAATCTCACTTTGGCTTCTAAGTAGTTGGTAATTGCAGAGCCCTGCTGATTTAACACTCTCATTCTCTAGAAAGAAGGCTTATGCTTCAGAATGGGAAATGAAGCTCAAGAACATTCCTTTCTATAAGAAAGTAACATACTTTTTCTCAATGGGTTTTAATTCACCTTAATAAAGCCACTTGTATTTTTGGCATATAATAGCAAACTGAACCCGTAAGGAACACAAAGTTAGTGGTTGAGACCTATGAACAGAATAGTATCCAAATGGTTTCAAGTATCTAGGGCAGTAGAGGCCACTAGGAACTACCCAGCATGTAAATAACATGTAACTAAAACTGATAAGACAAATTAAATTATTTCGTACCCAACTGGGTTCATGGGGTTTCTTCATATCTGTCTATATTAAGGGTGAAATTACACAGACATTAAAAATAGCTATACAAACCAAAAAAACCCTACAGAATTAATGCAATTTAATCATACTCCACTTTGTTCGTACACGTCTTTTAACATTAAAAAAAATTACATCAAAAGTACCGCATAGCTTTCCATATATTTTCTGATAGTCTTCTACATTCTAAAAGTTGCCAGAATCTTTAGAGGAATATTTAGGAATATAACAGAAAAAGGAATTGCAGTAATTTTTTGAATCTCAGCTGTGAAGAGGAGAGGGTAGAAGTGTCTTATTTTCTGGAATAATTCACTTGAAACAGATTTTAGAAAGCCACAATGAAACATGCATCATAGACATCTAAGAGCTGTTCTGAATAATTTTACAAATGGCACACTTTCTTGGATTCTAGCTTAGGATTTTCTGTTATGACACAGAAGCAGCTTTAGACGTTATTCAATCCAACTTTATCCTAGATCCTTAAAAATTTCTGTGAAATTTCTTGCTTGGAACTTTTGGGCCCTTTAGACCTTGGCTGTCAGGGGAGCCTCAATTCCTTGTGTAACGTGAGTATGCTGCTCTTGCAATTTCGTCTAGCCAAGTGACCCTGAGGCTTTTTTTCATGGCCTTTCATTTGGTACTATCTTTACTGTCACTGACATTAATAAAGTCAATGTATTACCTTTCTTTATTCTGACTTTCTCCCCTGCAGCCAGGAAGGATCATTTCAGAAAATAACAGTAGCTCTTCCTTATTCTGGTCATTAAATATAAGAGAAGTCTTACAGAGCCTTCATTTAGTTCATTTACTGACCCCTCTCAAACATTAGGATTAATTTCTTTTATCACAAGCTAATAATCTTTCTGCAACAGAACTAAGTACATGGTTGTAGTGTTTGTGGGGCTTTTTAAAACTAATTTACCTGTTGCAGAAGAGTGACACCATTCATTACAATCAGAACTTGGGAATCAAAACACAATCAGATACTGAGAGTCCAGACTGTTATAAGCACTTGATATGTGACTCAGAGCTGCAGGGGACTGTACTGTCTGCAGACATTTATAGTTAGAGGATTAAATATGCTCTTTATTTCACAGAAAAGACATGGAAACATGAAAAGGTAAAGACCCACAGTTTGAATAAAGCCAATTGCCTTCTTAGTGAGACACAATGTAAACGTTCCAGCATGCTAGGATGGAAACCTGACCTGCTATAACCAATTTACAAAGTTTCAAACTGACTTACTCAATACCTACATTTTTTCTGAAGCCATAAAAACTTAGTAAATACAAATGTAAATTAAAAAAATTAAATTAACTCTGGTAAACGTCTTCCTTGATGGTTATTATTTAAGCACCCTCTAAATATTCTTAGGGTTATTCTTGCACACTTTTTTTTTTTCTGCAAGGGTCACAGGGGGTTAATAACACCCAAAGGTGATGTTATTATAAAGGTCAGTAACATCCAAAATCTTGTTGTGATATGGTTTTATTACTGCATCTCACTCTGTGTAGCACAATGCTTCCTTTTAGGAGATCAGATAGCTTCTGACTTTCTGATATAGAGGTAGTAATTTTTCCGCTGGCAACACTTCTGATTTTGTAGGAGTTGCTTTCAGAAACACAGTCCTTGTTTAGCATGGAGGAAGGAGGGAGATATGTTGCACTACTCCTGATTGTTACTAATTTTCAATGGGACCTTGTATCTGTCTTAAAATAAGATTCATATTTAACATAAAACATCTTTGAAACACCTTGTTTATGTCAGCACTGTATTGAGGAAAGTTTATAAAAAAGCTGCAGAGAGATTTGTGTTTAGTCAGCATCCCACTGTTGTTCTCCTCCCATCTGGGACGTTAACACCAGAAAGCTTGATTTCTTTAGTTTATGTTTAGATTGTTTTTCTTCACAGTGTAATTATTAAAGCAGTATTGTAATGCTGGCAAAACTCAAAAGCTCCCAGACCTAAATCACTATGAAATGACTGGGAAGAACCTAAACTAAACTGGTGATAGGAATTTGATAGGGATTCTTCCTCCTTCAAACAAACTCTGTTTCTTTAAAAGAACTTGGATCTGTCAATCAATTCATAAAAGTAAACACCTTTATCCATAGAGAAAATAAAGGACTATGGCATTCGTTACTTCTGCCCACTCTTGTTATATTTAATACCAAAGACTTTAATGGAAGTTGAAGGATAATTTTTAATACAATTAAATAACAGTGAAGTGATGATACTTTTCACTCCCATACATTTTCAATGTAAAGATAATTATCTTCCCAGATCTCTGTAGAATAGGCATGTATCATTATCCTTATTTTCTAGAGAGTACAATGAAGAACAGCAAGGTTAAATGAATTTCTCAGAACTAGAAAAAATAACGAAAACCAAGAATAGTGCTCTCATTTCTTGTCATCTTGTTCTGTTCTGTTTTCACAAGATCAGCCTTTATTAAGTTGTCATCTGAAGCACCTTTTAACAGGTTATACCCATGAAGAATTTAAATGAGAGACTTCTAAAGTTCATTTAGGAGATGAACTATCAAGGCGGGATATAAAAAGCATTGCACTGCAGATGAGTTTTGCCAGGTACACACGGTTCAAAGTCTCTGTCGTGCTGATTTGTTGGATGAAAATTTTTCATGGACTTTCAAAACAAAACCAAAAATGTCATTGTATAGGAGAAATAGCCAGCTTATGGTACTGCTGGATTCCTCTAAGCATAACAAGTTTCCTGCTACTCTAGAGAGCCCAAACTACCGGTGATGTCCTCTGGTAGTTTTTGTACCAAGCCTTACATTTTGTAAAAGGTGAAGAAGTGTGATCTGTGATTCATGTCATGCAGGGGCAGAGCTCTTAGCTTTTCTTTTTTCTTTTTTCTTTTTTTCTTCTACTTGTTTGTGTCTGATTATGGGGAGTTGGGCAAAACAGGGATACCTGCCATTTTATTTTTTTTTTTCATTCTTTGATAGATCTTACCAGATTTGGACACTTCAAAGTGGAATTGCTAGAAGCAAAACAGTCTCCTTGCAAAATTACATGGTAGATATCCAGTTTAGGCAGCTTTAAAAGAAAAATCAGAATCAACATAAAGTCAGTGGTTTTAAAAACCCTTTAATATTAAACTGTATAGGCAGTATACCAAATGAGGTTCCTGAAGTGAGTAAAAAATTACAATCCTGACATTTCTAGTTAGATTTGTCTTTAGGGGAATGACATTTGGATGAGTTCAAAAGCTGTTTTCATGAGTTTTTGCAAATTTCTTCTGCAGCAAAATTTAGCTACTTTCACCAGGCATCACTGCCAGTTGCCAGGAAAGTGTCAGAATTCTTCTCAGTAAATCTGTTTCTACAAATTTGTCCCAGGTAGAAAAAACATTTTTTGCAAAGAAAATGAGTCTTCTGACTAAAGGGGAAAAGCCAGTAATTATCTAGTGATTTCAAAAGAAAACCCTAAATAAACTTCTCGCCACAGGCTATTTAATTTTATCTTTATAAATTTTTAAGAATATTATTTGTGTTCTTGCAGTAAGTTCTACTGATTAGTGATCTAATCATTAGTAAGAAAAAATGCTTTATAACCTCCAAAATGTTTTTGTGATAGGTGAGGATGAAAAGGTTGCTACACTCTGTGAAAGAGCATTTTTTCACTATTAAATGTTTCTCTCTAATATTTTCATTGTTTATTTTACATCTCCTAGATTAGCGAGCTCTGTGGTCCGTGCTTAAATAAGTCAGTACAGTTGCAAGTCAGTTGTACAAATTCATGTATTCCTTCCTGAATGCCACTAATGAGGCACAGTGCTGATGGGTGGACCCCAGCCTACCGTGGTGTGATGGACTGGAGCTGCCTGCAATCAGAGCCTCGCACACTGGCTCCCCAAAGTGGCAACGCTAAGGAGTATTCTGAAAAAATGTGAGAGTAATTCTGATAGGACTTGGAAATTAAATCTTGCTGCACCTCTAATAGTGGGGTTTATTCTGAGAAACTCTTTCATGGTACCTCAATTTTAGGACTGTAAACAAGGAGTGCTTTACTGACAGTGACTCCAGATGTATTACAGTTTAGTGATCAGACTGTATGCCTTACTTGACAGAGCTCTTAACCTTCTGTTGTTAGAATGCCTGGTTCTGTAAGGAGAGAAGTACCTAGTACTTCCTCAGTAAAAAATGTGGACCGTGCATGAAAGGTCTCCTGAGACCCAGCCAGAGGTTCAAAGCAAATACCACATTTTTAATACGTAAAGGAATTGTGATGCTGCTTTTGCATCTCGGTTGAATAAAACACCCTTGGGTAGGCTTTTGGAAAGAGTTTTTTTAAGAGACTTCAGAGAAAGCTTGGTACAGAAGAAGGAGAAAAGAATTGCAAGCACAGACATTGCTTGGAAGGCATGTATTTTTTAAGAGCACAGTCTGATCACAAAAATATGACACTTTTTGATTGGGATTTGTCATGTCTAACTCTAATGTAACAGACCTGAGTCCAGATTCTGTTGCAAAACCTCCATGGCTGGACTGACTTCTGTCAGAACCTGTATGTTTCTTTCCTATGAACTTAGGAAGTAATATTTCCATTTGGAATGAGCACGGACGCCCGAATACAAAAATTTGCAGTTCAAGGGCTAGTCAGGCTTCTAAGTCCGCTGCTCCAGGGCCTTAGTGAAGGTCATTCAAGATCTGTGTCTGTAAGGGACACTAGAATGTGTCACAGACGGTAAGGAGAAATATGTAGACATTTCTGTTCATTTAGAAAAGGATTGTGTCTGCCAGCTTAATGCCATTAATTTTCCTTCTCAGAAGTTTCCTAAGTAGAGGAATGTCAAACGGCAAAACCCAAAGGGAACCATTCTGTTATGATTTCTTTTATATTTAAAGATAGTGTTCAGAAGAGGCAATACACTTGTTAAAAGGGTAGGTGTTTTAATCTGAAGTGAAAAATGGAAGGCATTCTGTAAAAGACTTGAAAACAAATTCATCACTTCACACATTAGGCTATCTAGAGATGAGATTCTGGCACAGTGTTTGAGGATAAATGGCATGTCTATTTGATCAAAGAAGGTTTTGGAGATTAGCTGAATATTAAATATGTAAATATACTTGCCTCTAACAGGTATGTAATTGGCAAGAATGATCAAAGTATCCTTTCAAATCTCTAGACAGATCCTAAGTATGCATTTTCCAGTGTTAAGAATTGTACGGTTTTTTTTTTTTTTTCCCTTTTTACAAGAGCCTCCTCATCTGCACTTCTTGGGGAAAAAAATCACACTGGTAAAGAAGACTTCTTTTGAAAGGCTGAAAGAGGAACATTTGTTGTGATACATTGATCCTTTGGAAGCAGCTGATAGTGGCAAAGCCCACTCCATCACTCAGGAGTCTGACAGTGCTGGCAACAGGCTGGCCAAACTGCATGAATCTGGATTTTGCATTGCTTACATCCCTGTGCTAGCAGCTGTTATCATACTATTAGCCTTCTGTAGTCCTCATGTAACCTCTTGAAACTTATATGGGCTTCATGCTCTGAGACTACCTGCCAAATATTTAAAAAAAGAATCATCGTCACCTCTCTCTTTCTTTTCAGTATCCACCTGGGGGAGAAATAGCTTGATTAGTTTGGGTGATGATAGGAAGCTGGAGGAAATCCAGTCCTGATTTTTCAGTCTGAAGGGTTTATTTCCTTTCATTTCATTCATTTCCATTCAGCTGAAGGTAATGAGGTTGTGCAGGTCTGATTTCAAAGGGCACAATTTTGAAATGATGGGTTTTGCTTAGGTACACTATAGCTTTAAATTGGTGATTTTGATGAAGTTGCATAAACTGGAGTATAATGCAGTTTCTTCCCCCAGAGATGTGGTGGCTCAGCAACAAAGACATGCAGTGATTATTTTTTTCCCCTCTCCCCGCTGAAGCACACCAGAACAGATCTGCTGAGTAGGAAGTGCTATTTTTACATAATCACTTTTCAAACCAGAGTCTCACTGTAGACATTTTGAGGAGACCAAACTAAGCATCCTAGCAGTCACTTCATCTCCAGCTGCAAAACTGCATACAAGAAGCTGTAGTGTAGGTCATTTAATAATTTAATAGTCTCTTTTTTGGCTATTCTGCTGTCAGCTAGCTGAAGTATTTCCCAATAACTATTTTTCACATTTCTGGAGTTAACCACCCAGAAATTCCTTGCTTACATACTAACAGCTTGTGATTGCCAAAAAGAGATTTTTGAATTGTAGGTATCTAAAAAATAATGTAAATGTGATTATTTTGTTTTGAAAATTCTTTTTAACTTACTGGGATGCATTACTATAACATCTGAGCATCTAATTTATTCTTGAAATCAGCCCTCGGAGATAGAAAAATATTATTCTTATCCTCGTTATTCAGATGGGAAGTGTTTGCTTCAAGCCATCCAGGACCTGCATAAAAGAGAAGGGAGCTAAAAGCATCTTTCATATCTGTCTGAGTTGTTCAAATGCTCACAAAGTTGCAAACATGATTAAAGTGCTTGTTTATAAGTTGATGCAGAGGCATCTCTCCCTTGATCATGCTAGTGGCTCCTATCCTCTCACCTCTTTTTCAGGCTCTCTCCAGCTGCTGCCGTTGACCTGCAGTTCCTAATCTTGGCACCAGTAGTAATGGCATCATATTTTTCTCCATGTGGGTTAAGCTAAATTCCTTTTTTGTCCAAACTTTGCTGTAATGTGGGATGACTCTTAGCAACTCCCTTCTATCAATTGTCTATTAAAAAGAAAAAATGTTGTTAAAAGAAAAAAAAAAAGTCAGCCTCCTCCCTCCCTTCCACCGTAAATCATAGATCTAATAGTGATGTGGTAACAACAACTATTCAAAATAGTTGTTGAAAGCCAACCTCTTTCTAGAGAGCATAACTTTTCAGTAAGTTTATTACTGCTTAAGATATGGATGACTGCTTAATCGTATACCTCACCCAGCTGTTACCTTGTTGATTCTAATTTTAATATGTTTGATGCTTATAGTTATGCTGTATATAAAAATCTGGTACTTGACCAAACAAATAACCCAACTTCAACCATCCAAAACATACAAATTAGCAAATAACAAATAGCAATGCTTTGCTGTCTGCTTACCGTGACTCTGAGCGCAAACAACTATCAATATACTATTCATGGCACAGATGCAAGAGATGACCGCACCACCACTCTATGAAGGTGAGATGTATTGACTATAGTCACGGGGTGGAGTGTGGTGGTGTGCTCTCCCTGTTTTGCTCCCCTTCCGCCCCCAACTTCTCCTGCTCGGGCCTTGGCCACCATGGCCATCACAACAGCAGTTGTGATAACTTGTATCTGGACTTTGGGGGATGGCTGGCAGCATA
>JAOXNO010000013.1:117413604-117426568 GCA_028565335.1 Limnodromus scolopaceus
TAAATCACTGTTTCACCTTAATAAATATTTCACTACTTCACTCTAACTAGTGAAGTCAATCACTCCGTCCGCGACAATTTCCCACATACATACTTAGTCTTTCTTTTTAATTTCTGCAGAAGTTTTTAGTTAAGAAGCCAACATGAGGCAAATTAACCTCTTTGCCTGCCATTTTGCATTATTATTTGCATATTGCACTGTGTTTGTGATAGGTAGTTGACCTCAAAAAATAAAAGAGTCAAATAAAGCAGTGGGAAATGTAAGGTATTTGTAAGGCTTCCTGCCACCTCTTCCTTCCAGTATGAAGCACAAATGTGGGTGGTTTTTTTTAACCCAGAGAGCAGTCTCCTTGACTTTGATAGCTCAAATTTCAGAGCACCTTCATAAGCTTTTACAGCAGCATAAGCACGGGACTGCGGGGCCTGTATCCAGAAATGGGCTTTGGGCTGAGTTCTAGTTCACTGACTTACAGGCTTTGTGGATGGAAGTCACTAGACTTCAGTCTGCTTAAACTTCAAGCACTTTTTTGTTTGTGTTAGAGAGTTTTGCATCTCAAATACTGGCCATGTTAATCTTAGAGTTTAAATTAATATTGTCCCGTAGTTTT
The DNA here is from genome assembly GCA_028565335.1 of Limnodromus scolopaceus. Classification (NCBI taxonomy): domain Eukaryota; kingdom Metazoa; phylum Chordata; class Aves; order Charadriiformes; family Scolopacidae; genus Limnodromus; species Limnodromus scolopaceus. The sequence continues at coordinate 117,414,212 of JAOXNO010000013.1, forward strand.
TCATGAATACATATTTTACTTGTCAAGACAGCCGCTTTCAAGACTGATTAGCCTTTGCTTCCTAGCACAGTCCTTCTTGTTTGTAGAGCAGCCTAGATTATGCTGCAAGTTAAGATTATTTTAGACTTAGCTGGATAAAGACTTTTCTTACCTTGAACGAAGTGTTTTGTTTAGTTCTGAAACAAGCAGGAGGAAAACATACTCAAAGTGTCAGTGGGTCATTTGTGTAGATGTCTCTGGGCATTTATCCTTTCACTGGAAAGACATTTTTCCTTTGGTTTATTGAAGAAGGAAATAGTAACTTAATTTTAGGACTGGACTTAAATGCAAAGATTGTACTTCCCAATGTTGAATTTCTGATATGCACATTATTATAAGCTATTCATTTGCTGTGCCAGTGTTCGAGTAAGGAAGCAAAACAGCGCTGGATGAACAGGCAAGTGAGCGCGTCCTACCCAGTAACGATATTTTGTAAATCACCTGGAAAATTACCCAATGCAGTTGAGATATCCGAGCAATAGACTTAAGTCACTGCACATCCTTGCCTTGTAAACAAACAAATAATTATTATGTTATGTTTGCATTCTAAGATCTAAAGTTACACACTCATCTACAAACTCGAAGAGCTGGAATGCTTTGTATAATAAAAAGATAATTGGCTGCTATATCCTTTGCATCCTTGTGTAAAAAGAAGTGTTCCACTGAAGAAATTAATTTTCATTCATTGATGACTTACATGCATTTTAAATTTTTCTTTTCTTACGTAACAAAATTTCATCAAGTATTTTTCTAAAAAGAAATTTATTGTTTTACATAGTTTATTCAGTAAGCTTTGTTTTTGATGTGTTTTAGAAATACAGATGTTTCCACATTTTTTCTGCTAGTTTGAATTAAAAAAGATTCTTTACCCCATTTTTTTTTATAAAACGAACATTCTAGAAAATTATTACTATGTTACAGTGAAGAAGTGTATATTAAATTATCTGATAACATCTAATTATGCATTGATGCATTAGTATGTGAACTTTGCTGTTACATTGCTTTCCCCAAAGACCCTACTTCTACCTGAAGAGCAGAAATACAACAATATTACAAAGAAGCAAGGTATTACTTGGTAAAAGAGTGCTTGTGAGATAACTTGTTTTCAAATCTCAAGACAGTAAAGTTGTTTTCATGTGTGAAATCAATCGATCATTACAAGTACTGCTAAAACCCTCAGACTATGAAAAAAAATTAAGTGCAAACATTAAGCTAATTGCAATGAAAAGCTGCACAGAACTATGACAAATACTCTTTCTTTGTGTTTTCCTCAGTCATTGTCTTTCAGTTCTAGTGACTGCGTTCATTTTGGTTGATTTATAGATTATTAAAAAATAAAATTTATCAATATAAATTTAGAGGCTATCAATATAAGTTTAGAGGCTGTCTACATGTTAAGCTCTTTGAGATGAAAAAAAAGAGTTCAGGATCCTTATACAAAATTGCAGACTTGAAAAATGGAAGCAAGATTTTATTTTTTTTCTAACATAAATTTTAAATGACAAATGTACTCCCATATTTCTGTGCCATATTTCTGTAACTGATGATATCCAAAAGGATAGCTTCTCAGCTGACATAATTCAGTATTACTTGATGCTAGTAAAGCAAAATCCACAAAAGCACGTGGCTTACTAAATAGAAAAAGTCTGCAGTGTGCTAGCTAAGCAGTAGGAGAAATGAAAACAAAAACTATGCAATAAATAGGTTAAAAATAAACATGCTTTTCTTACTTTTTCCTCAGATTCATCTGTTTAGAAGGAAAAATATGTTTTCAGTTCTAATAGTTTAGTTTCAACCTTTGTTTATAAGTGAGAACTAATTTACTGTTTTTCCCAGTAAAAGAGCTACTGGAATGAATAAGTGATTGAGAAATACGTGATAGACCCTGTCCTTGGGATATTCCAGTTTGTATTAAGGTGTTGGTTAGTTATATAAAATGTCCAATATCCTAAGAGTGCTAGAAGAAGAATTTCCCCTTCCTTTCAAATTGTTTATCAATCTGTATTTTATTGAGGCATGTAATGCCCTCTGCTGGTACACATGTTTTATGTCAAGTTAAAGTACTGGAAAAAGTGGGAATTAACAGTTGGGAGTGCATCCTGTCTTCGCTTTTATAGATTTATAGCTCAGTGATTGAGCTATTCTAGCTATGTACAGTTTTGACAGTTCTTTTGGCAAGCGGTGAAGGTTTTATTCAGAGCTGCTTCAAAGAGGTACAAAGCTCCTGTAGCCCTGCTCACGGGTGAGCTCTGCTGCCCTTGGAACAGCTAAAACTCCTGCCAGTGCTGCAGCGGAATGAAAGTCGTTTTGTAGCCTGAATTGCACCGTCACAGAACTAGAAAGAAGTCACATGTCTTATTCAGAATTTAGGCCTGTGTATCATTATTGCGGAAAGAGGACTAGAGGACAAAGAAAGGATTTATCCTGGTAACATGCATAGGTGGCCTGTCTCTAGCATTTTTTCAAAGCTCATCTCAACCTGGACCCTAGCAGCTGAACTGTTACTGCCAGGGATAAGAATTATTTTTATTTTTTTATTTAAATTTATTAATGCTTTGTATAGCCATATACATTTTCTTAAAAAGAACTGCTGTGAATCTCTATCCATCTTTTTTTTAGGATAGTTATTGGAACAAGAAAGTGGGAATATTTTATTTTACCCCAACAGATATACATATGAGAAGAAGAGTTCCCTAGCTAGTGTTTTGTGAAGGTTTTCATTTTTGTAGGAGAGGAGATGAAAAGACAATTGAAAAGATGATGAATGGAGAATGGCCATAGGCAACCTCTGCTCCCCTGCTCCAATCCTATCTACCTGATATTGTCTTTCTTTGAAAATCAGTAAGTAGAGATGGTCATGGAAAAGTAAAGAAAGATGTATATGAAGTGGTAACTGGAAATGGACTTCAAGCTGCAAGTTCTGGCCATTTTATTTCTGTGATGTTCCAAAAGACGAGAGTTTGTACGCCCTATCCACATCGAAAGGACAACAGATACATTGATAAATTTTTTTGACCCAAGTTTTTAAACGTATAATTTATATATAGCTTTATAAATCTACTGGCTTTCTAACAAGTCGCTTTCCTGTGTCAAAGACTTAATACTCTTAAAACTTGCTAAACTTTACACCCAAGACAAAACACAAAGTTTTAGCAAGACATAGAAAGAAAAGGGAAAAAAAACCCATAGCAGTTATTACTTACAGGATTCCAGCAGAAGAGAAAGAAGAGCTGATACATAAGGTTTTTTGAAAATTCAGACATTCTGGTTTGTTCCACTCCAGTTGTATTTAAATGCTCCTGCTGCTGAAAGGTGTTGGGATTATCCAACATAAACTGATCCAGACATTAAAGAAATTTTTGCCTTTGGTTAGATTGTTAGTGACAGTGTTGTGGGTTGCAAAGGGCTGATTGTGAAATCAGGCGAACAACAATAATTCAGAAAGTTCATTTTAACATGACAGAGCTGACTGGAGGTTCATGATAAATACCAGCTCCATATAAAGAAAGGCAGAAGGGAAATGATTTCAGTATTCCCAGCTGTTTTCATTCCTGGAGGTGACATACACACACACAAAGTGAAAATAAAAAATGAATAAATAGAAGTAACTCTTGCTTATAGAGGGTCAAACTTGTTTCATCCACACACAATTTTTATTCAAAATGATCAAGAATCCCCCAATTTCCAGTTACTTCAACTTTTACATCCCTTTGACTGAAAAGCATTTTATACATTCAAAAAAAAATATCTTATTTTCGATCTCGACTGTCCTGTTACTGTGAGTACCCTGCTCGTGTCTTTAAGATCTCTGAAATAAATTCCTGTGAAAGCCCTGTTTTGGCAGCTGACCCGAGATGCCCTAATTGGCCAAGAAAGCTATGGCCCAGTTTTAAGTGTCTCACTGTACTTCAATATTTGAAAGTCTTAAGGCAGAGTAGTTAGTGTATGTATCTTGCCCCGCACAACACATCTTCAGGTATGACAACCAGTTTTGTATTTTGGGGGGCACAAGTTCATTCTGACTGCCCTGAACTGAGTAAAAACTGCATAGCCATACAAGATGAAGACAAGACCAATACAGTACACCATTATACTATTTCAGAGCCAATGCAAATAAGTTCTCACCACCCTCAAGCTGCCACATGCTGTCTACACGTGGCAGCTAAATTCTGTTATCCAAGGCCAGCACAGTAACACTGGACTATGCTTTCTTCCCACTGGAAGCATGTGGTGGTTTTGTAAACATCAAGTGATCCATCTAATGTGATCTCAAACAATTTTCTCTGGCTACTTAGGAGGATGAAGACAGGAGTAGCTAGGACTTCCCACCTGGAAGTGGCAGCAGAAGCTGTCCAGAGGTGTATTTGAAGGTATTCAATATTAGCTACTGCAGGCATGAGGCCCCAGAAATGGAAAATGTCTCTTCCAGAGTTATGTAGATGCCATTTGGCATAGCAATCTGAACAGGATCTAAAAAATCAGGAGGCTACTTGGGATAGCAGAACACTGACAGATTGAGTCTACGGTAAATGCCATAGTCAAAGCCAATCCTAATCAACCCTAAAGAAGAGACTAACTCAAGAAATGCTAGGGAAAATGGAAACTTACGCCACACACTACAGTTCAAATGAGTAATTGCCATCTAGATGGGGTTTTGTGGCTTACCAGGTTCTGGGGCTTGGAACAGGTCATTTATTTTTTGAAAAAGCTGGTTGCATTTATAGAGCATTCTGTCCCTGAGTAATTTTATTGACAACAGGTATGTGGTTAAACCTGCAGTTTCTCCGACAGTCTTGTATTGATTACATTTCACCTGTTATTGTATGGTTCTTACAGATCAAATCACCCAGAGTACATTAAAGAGTAAACTGACTTCCAGTTGCGTGCCTTTTTATTATACTCAGTACTTTGGATTAGTGGCATATCAGTTTGCAGAATGAGGTTACAGCTTCTTCTATTACTGTACTTCCATGATACCTTAAAAAAAGGGAAGCTGTGGTCTTGCAAAAAAAAAAAAAAGTAAATTGGTTTAAAGATAGCTGTTCACTCAACAGGGAACTTCATTGAAATAAAATCTGATTAAGTTAATGGAGTGAGGTCAGACAGTAGTGAAACAGTAAATACTTGTTTAAAACAAAACTGTGTGGAAATCAAATATGTAAAACAAAGAGAAACAAGGTGCAAATTTAACTGAACCAATCCTGAACAAAAATAAAGTACAATGTGAAACAAATTAAGAAAATTGTAGGTGATGTGCAAAGCAAAAGGAAGGGGGAAACACCCACAAATAAAAATCAGACAGTATCTTAAACCAGTTTTAAGTCTGTTTAAGACTGATTTAAGTCTGATTTAAGGCAGAAAGTTTTATGAAAGGAAAAAATAGAGCCATAGATGGTACTAAATATGCTGAGTTGTACTTTTGTCACAAAACCTGGACTGTAGGAAGATTAAATTCCTGTCACCAATTTAATGTTTTTATTGCTACCCAAGTCCTGTCCCTGGCCCCAGCCCTGTTTGTTTTCTCTTCCACGGCTAGTTTTCTTGACCTGCCCCACTGCACATTCTGTGTGGAGAAATGACCCTCACTGACAGGGCTTTCAGTTCATCGTGAGAGGACAGGAGACATGAGAAGTACCCAGTATCTGCAAAGGGATGTATTTTGGCCAGGCTTAAGGTTTTGGGTTATGCAACATTCTTAGACCAATGTCATACTCATGTGACACCTTAAACTACCCGGGACCTCACTGAAGGTGCAAGATGGATTCTGTCTCCCAGAGCTGATGTTTCTTCTTCCTCCACCAACTGCACTGGGTCCCAGCAGGTGACAGGATGTAGGAGGAAGATGAATCATTTGGATTCTGCTGCCATGGACTGACTTAGCTCTGACTTATCTCTGAAACAACTGATGCGTCCTCCTAGAGATGTAGCCTGCAGCCCCCACTCCAGGATTGCTTCCCAACATGAGGCCTCTTCTGCCTCCACCTCCTGTGAGCATCACTTTGTCAGCACACAGTTCAGTGCACCTGATTATTGGTAAGATGATTGAGGATGCTATTAATCCCTAAAGACTTTGTTTATGCAGCTCATGATATTGAAAATTATTTTTAGTCTCTTGTAGTAGCTTCAGGGCAGACCTATGTGACTGATCACCAAAGCAGAACTGCAGAACTTATTGTTCCACTTGTGTTCCTTGGTTGTTGCCCATCTGCTTGGCTCTGTGTAAACAGCATGTGCTGATGAATATATGGTTCAGGTGGGGTGAGACTATAAGGTGGGAGAATACCCCAGCAGAGCAAAATGCTTCCTGCACTGGAACTGGTTGAGCCTTGGAAGGACAAAAATCCTAACTTTTAACTCATTTACCAGGAGTCAGAAAACCTTATCTTTCTTTTTATATAAAAATATTTACCTTTTTTGTTGTTGTTGTTAAAAAGCAATAATAAACAAGTAGCGGAGATAGTAGATTAAGGCCCCTACCTGGCAGCATATTTTCACCCTGTGCACAAGCTGGCTGATTGGCCTAGGAATTCCCTTTTTTTTGGTGTTTAAGTCCGGCAGAAGCTGCCCTGGGCACCCCAGCAGTCCCAACAGTCTCGTCTTGTGTTGGCTCGGAAACTGTGCTCTGCCGTCCCTCCACTCTGACCTCCATCTCTCCACTCTCACCCCCCCAGCAAGGGACCAGTGAGCACCCATTCCGAGGCCCTGACAAAAATATGAAAAGCACACTGGTATTTTTTTGACCCAGAACAGCATGCTGGAGAGAGTCGCTTCATTACAAGACCGCTAGGTGGCAATTTAGCAGCCCTGTTCTAAATGTTTAATATATTCAGTTGCTTCATTGCATTAGACGCACACTTGATGAATGGCAAACTGAACAAAGTTCTGCAAGATCTGTACTGGCTGTTCCTGCCAAATATGTCAAAGTCTTTCTGCTTACCACACCCCTCCCAGATGTTCATTAAATTCAGGGAGTGCCTCTGAACACACCTCAGTGAACACCTTTGGCCAGGTGTCAGGACAGGGAATTACCGATTCATCATGGAAAAATAAGGGTCCTTCTAACTCTTTGATGTATACTTGCTGTTGCAGGCTATATATGAGTTGTAGCTGTATATCTCTGAGGAGACTGACCCTGTCCACCTATAGCTATGTCCATAGGTCATAGCTATATGACCATGAGGTACCTGTCTGCATACACTGGTGGTGAATTTATGTGGCAGCAGACCAAAGGCAGCAGGGGAGCTGCCGTGGCCTTTGCCTGTATCTGCCAAATGTGGCTGCAGTGACTCCACGTCCCCCTCTCCCTGCTAACCAAAGATCACTAAGACAGTACGAACCATTTTCCTAGAAGTTAAAAGCTGCTTTTCCTTGCAAACAACTGTTGTTGTCTGAGAGGACTGGACTGCTTCAGAAAGCATTTCAGGTCTGGAAGTTTTAAGACTGGCATCTAAACAGAGAGAGAGAGAGAGAGGAGGTGAGCAACTCAAGTGTATGTGTATATGGACGTGTACAGTTATTTTCATTAAAAATACTGTATAATTGATAGGAAAAAAAAGCATAATCTATATAACAAAACACAAAATCTACATACAAGAGAGCAATGTTTTGATTGCATACTCCTCCACCTTTGGGATAATGTTCATTTTCAGTCTCCCTCTTCAGTGTTGAGAGTTCTTATGGATTTTGCTTGTCAGCAAAGTGATGCTCAAATGACTGATCCTAGAACTTTTATGAGACTTATTCTTAGTAGCGCCCACAGTTTATGATTCAATAAGGAGACTTACAGAGTGGTTTTTTTCCAGTGATCTCAAGAGACACACACTAAAAGCAGTGAGCTTTTGATGTGCTGACATATGTTCCTGAAAAAAAAATAATAAAAGAGCAATAGCATATTGTAAAATTTCAGCCTTCAGATGCTAAAAATAGAGGAAATGGAAGAAAAGGATTGCTTGAAGTCAGAAATCAACAAGACAATATGTAGTGCTTTTGTAGCTTCAAAGCAGGATGACTCAGAAGCTAACGTTTTGGTAGAAAAGGTCAAGAAGAAAATGGTTTATGATTCTCAGTGATCTTTATATTAAGTGACTCTTAGGTCTCCAATCATGGAGCTGCTACTTGATGCAAAAAAAGTCAACCAGTCTGTTAACAGCAGAAAATATTGCAAGTGAGCACAGCCCACAATTGCAGGGTGCAGGGAGGGGGGGGAAAGAAGAAATAAAATGGATTAAAAGTAATGAAGGGTTTCGTGAAGAGTTCCTCAGTCCAGCCGAAACATCCTGGACACAAAGGATGCTGCCAGATAAGACAGTAAGAGGAACCAAATTTGTTAATAAATAACTCTATGAATAATAGAGAGATTGATACCACCTTAGAATTTCTTTTTCTGGGTTCCCTTTCATCTTTAAAGGAGCTGACAAGGGGGTTCTCACTTAAGGTAACAATAGCTTAGCATTAAAGAGAGTTAGCTGATGTGGGGGCAGGCTGAGGAAGGGAAGGTAGCTGTTTCCAAACCAGCTGGGAGAAAGGAAAACTTATTTCTTCTTTCATCGGTAGCTTTGGAACTGCACTCCTTTTTATCATTAACGAAGGAGTCAACAGGAAAAAACAGGGTTTATGGGGATAAGAGGGCGTGAGTAGATCTGAAATTGAAGAAGATCCTAAGCTTCCCAAGCCATGTTTTTTTTGGATGGCTCAAGACCTTGAAAGTAAGAAGAGTTGTGCAGTCGCTTTTCATGCCATGACTGGTAAGTCATTCTGCTTTCATGCCTGCTCACAGCTCTTGGGCACTGTTACCCGCTGGAAATCCCAGCCCATCAACTGGAGATGTGTGTTTTCTGGAACGTTCCGAAGTACTAAAAGATACCACGTCATGTTTAGTTGTTTTAATATTGGCATTATTCTACAAGGATTCTTTCCTTACTCTTCAGTAACGAAGAGAGTCAACCAGTACCGCCCAGTAACAACCAGTCGGAGCAGCCACTGTGGCAGCTGCTGCCGGTGTCCATGCCCATGTCAGTCCCCGAGGGAGCCAAGAGCCCTTGGGTAGAGCTGCTGCCCCAACACTTTTAAAGAGTGGACTCTTGGTCCTTGTGCTTTGAAGCATGGAGAAGCCCTGCAAATATTTGATATTATTAAAAGTCATCATCATTGTCATTGAGTCCCCCACCCCTCCACAATGCTTGGGGAGGAAGAAATTGCGCATCTATCATCTCCCAAGGTTTTGTTGAGCAACGGGAAGAGGGAAGCTGAGCAGAAGCTGCAAAGCTCTCTGGCGAAGGCTTTCTGTATTTGACACTGCTCCTTCTCATTAAGTAGCTGTTAATTACACTTGAAAAGGCTCATACTTGAAAATGTTCTTAGAAAAACTCAATTACAAACATGAAAAGTATTTTTGCTTGTTTATTTCCCGTGTGCAAACTGAGAAGCTTTATGTTCAGTCAATAACCCGTAGCAGTAAGAACCTACTTTCCATAAAAAAGTCTTAAAAAATTCTTTCATCCCGGAAAGTGTTCTAAAAATAAACATTTTCTTTACTCTGAGGAAACAGTGTGGGGATTTTGGTTTTGTTTTTATCAAATAAGTGGATTTTGATTTCTCACAGCTGTGTTTTTCTTTAACAAAAATTCGAACGGTTTCATAACATTATTGTTTTGACAAAGTAATAATTTTCCAAGCACTCTTTTTCTTCCTTTAAGTCAAGACAAGTTATTATATGTGGCCATTTCAACCCATCTGGCTTTAAATCACCCCATTTTTAATTCATTTTTACAGGAATTGCTGTGCTATTTGTACCTATATTATTTCTTCTCTTTAAGTCAAAAAAGAAATAACCAACCAATAACCTCTTCCATTCCATATCTGAAACTCATTAAAAAAATACCTCAAATGCACTGTTATCTAAATAACATACTTAAAACCTGAACTATGAATAGAAATTAAAGGCTATAGAGTATTTTTTTTCTCATTTTTTTGAATTATACCAGTTGTCTTCCTACTTTATAGCTGTCTTTTATCTTCCAGCAGTGACACCCACCATCTGACTTATGATCTCTCCACAGGAAGTCATTGAGTGACACAATAGAGTTAATGAATTGGTCTTTCACCTCCAAAAACCTGATCTAAATGCTAGCCTGAGATAATGAGCATGATGGAGTTCAGTAATGTCAGCAGAGTATTAACTTCTGTTTAAAGGAAGAATGAGCACTGGCAGGAAAATGGATTTTAAGAGAGATTTGGAGCAATTGCACCTGCATGCATTATGGCAACTCTAGCCTTCCTTCATTAGAGTCATATTCACATTATCTCTTTGCCATTTGAATAGAATTTGGCAGAGGTTTATCTGCAGAGTGTATCATTTATCAGGGATCTTTCTAGATATTTAAGTTCCTTACCACTGTAATATCTAAGCACCTCACCTTCAGTACCTGCTGGTTCAATATCAGATCTATATAGAGAATCGGAGAGGAGCATCTAACCAGTTGACAGTAACATTTCTTATCACAGACAGACATAATGGCAATATATTTCAGGAAAAAACCCACTGTCATCTAGTAAACACTGGATTAACTGCAGAAGCCAGCAGGATTGACAGGGTGTTCCCAGAAACAGAAAAGCCACATACAGCTTATTTTCACTGAGGATCTCTGTCCCTGCTGGAGGTGGATTATCGGGGTGCACTGGAGGCCTTTAGCACCTGTGAAGATAACTCTCTTGTTCCTTTTTGGAGGGACTTGTAAGAGGTCAGCAGCACCTTGTCAAGCACTTCATCTTTCACAGACATACTACAAACCGTCAAACCATCTGGCCAAAGACAAAAAAATGCCTTCAAGTTTGTTGGCATATTAGCCCCATCTTTCCGTCTCAGTTCTTTCAGACAGATCCTACCTGCACTCTCATGGGTCACTTTTCTCCCTCTACAGTGCAAAGCATCTCCCACGCTTCTGCCCCGATTCTTGACAGGTTTGTAGCTGTGTTGGTCCAGTGATGTCAATAATCATCTTGAGGCTACTTCAAAAAGTATAATATCTGACATAAAATGATCCATGTGCCTGTACCAAGTGCACCCACCCACTTCCAAACATCCACAGCCTCTGCATGAGGATGGTCTAGCTGTCTTGTCAGTAAAGACAGATTTCCTCTGAAAAGCAACAGCACAGTGATAGATTGCAGCATAAATTGGTTCTTCTCAATCTGCACTTTTGATTTCCCTTCTGGATACATCTCTGGAAAGAGCAACTGGCTTCCAGTGAGCAATGGGAAAGGCTGCTGCTCCTTAGCTGGAGCTACATCAGGAACCCAATCAAAAGAAGAAAACCCGAGCAGTAAACCCCAGAACTCATCACCACTAGCAATAATAAGTCCAAAACAAGTAAAGCCCTAATGCAACAGCAACAGAAATCCCTTCGCTGCTTTTATCCCCACTAAATTTCTTTTCCCGTGAATATCATGTGTCTTAGGGGAAAGGCAGTAATTTTCCTAAGTGCTTCACAAAACTGTACAGAAGAGCCAGGTTGTCAGAGCTAACAGAGTAGCTGCGCTGTTGCTCTCTGATTTCTTTCCTTTACACAATGAAATTCAAGCTTTCACCTCAAAAAAAAAAAGCCCAAACCAATCAAAGCCAAAACAAAAACCCACACACAGATCAGGTATTTACAAACTAACCACTGAAAATTTTCAAGGCAGTGAAGACCTGAATGGCCTAAGGAAGTCAGGGTTTTAGACCAGTGAAATAGTTGGTACCAGCAAGTACATACGGAAAACACCACCTTCATCTCTTAGCCGAAAAAGCTTTATTTTTTTCTGAGTGGCAACAGTATCTCAGTAACTTGTTTCCTGAACAGCCATTGGCACTTCACGCTCTCCTGCAGACTGGTGTTGTTTATACATTCACAGGTTTTGTGTCTTTCTGACTTTAGCCTTCCAATCCCAGCAAAATATATCTATTGATTACAGCAGGCAGACTGTAAACAGTTAACAGGTTGATCTCCTGTTGCCTGAATCAGTACCATTTCTTTACTTTCTTTTTGTTTTTCTGGTTGGTTTGGGTTGTTTTGGTTTCCTTGACAGCTCTTGATTCACCTCTAACTTCAGTCTGTAGAGAAATGACTTTACTATAGCCTTGTCCTCCTCTTGCCCTCTCTCACCTTTCCCTCCACAGCCACCTGCAATTCCCACCAAAAGGTTGCTTCAGTTCCTCACAGTTCACATGTCTGTACCCAAGTTTATCAAGCTCCCACAGGGGAGGTTTAGACTGAACATTAGGAAAGAATTTTTCACAGAAAGAGTGGTCAGACACTGGAATAGGCTGCCCAGGGAGGT
>JAOXNO010000013.1:117443276-117461494 GCA_028565335.1 Limnodromus scolopaceus
CACACGACCATAATGGGGGTCCAAATTATTAAAGAAAAAAGCCCAGTTTTAAAATGTTTGAGAGCTGCTGAGAAGGATAGCATTTGAAGGAAATGAGTAGATATGCAAAGGATGTTTTTGCCCAAGGGAGTGGGCAACTAAGCAAGGTGTCCGGCTCAGTCTCATGTCCCACCATAGGTGCATCTTAAGGAAATGCAGCAACATCAGAAGCATATATAAAAGTGAGCGTTGTGCTGATTTTTTTTGTCCAGTTCTGTCAATGATCTTCAACAGCTACTTCTATGAATGATACCCGCTTCTTTTCCTCAAAACTATTCACTCCTTGAACCATCTCAGAGTAGGAAGGAGCACCCCCAAATCACATCATTGAAGACAAAAGACTAGCACAACCCAAAATGGAGGCAAAATATATCAAATTTACAAACCTTTATCATTTTTTCATACAGAAGTAAGACATGGGGTGTTGGGAGTGTTCTTACAGTAAAATACAGCAGTTATAAAACACCTGAGACTTCTTTTTTGGCATCACTCAAGAAACAATTCAAAGGGCCAAGATATCCTCATTACCAGGATCCTTTAATTAAATGCGCAGACCACCCATCAGAGATACGTAGAAAATATGATGGCTTTATATATTAAAAACAAATTTAGAAAGGACACATTATTTTTTTTATAAAGCCAATGAAAACCTATTAATTTTAATGCAATTCATTGGAAAAACACAAACACCAATATGGTTTTGGGCCTGTTTTATGCTTCCTTTTTATTTAGACAGATGGTGATACCCTTATTTCTATGAACAATTTTCATTCATGCACACTTCAGGAATAATTTCACAAAGTTAACAGTGGTACTTGGGAAGGAAACCACTTCCCAGCATCCTCCTTTTAAGGGTAAATTTTTCAAAGGCACATAAGTGACTTAGGATCCTACATAATTTTCAAAAGTGATTTAAGCCCCCCAAGCCTAGTTTCCTCACAGCCAGCAAGATTTAGGATTTGAAGGGATTTATTTTGATGGTTTTCAGCATTGTTTGGCAGAGGAGCACAACACAACTCCTCGGCCGCTCGCAGCTTGGAATTTCAGCACCAACTTGAGTGCCTGTTCACAGCTCGGGATCCCTATACGGGAATTGTTAAGCTTGTAAGAAAGGGATTTTCAGCTTTTTAAGGCAAACAGCTGAGCAGGGAGCTGCCTAAATTAGCCAATAGTGCAAGGCTGAAGAATGGGGCTTATGTGTCTAAGCAACTGATGTGATGCCAGTTTAGAGGTGGCTCCCCTCGCTCAGGATCCTTGGCTGCGAGCTCACCGCCGGACGCGGGCACCGCAGCCAAGTCAACTACTTAAGCAGCCTGTGCCCTAGTTGTCAAAACCTCTGCCTGTCTTGAAGGCCATCTCTGCTGAGCTTATTCTATTATTCTCATTATCCCTCAGCTGTCACGTAGGCTGGAGTTGGGCTTTTCCTCCCATCTAGAGGTGGCCTGTATCTATTTTTCTGCCGTGGTCCTAGGAGACAGCTGAAGATACTGCTGGATGGGTAAGCCACTAACGAAAGGACTGTTTTGGTATCCAGGCTAAAAGCCTGGTGTCAGGGCTTGCAGGACCTCCATTTGAGTCAGGACTCAGAGCAGCTCATTACTGTGATGCTGAGGGTGTGATTAGGCTGATTTGAATGCACTGAATAGCAGCAGGTGGGAAGGTATTATTACTGATTTGCACTGATGGTTTCTCTGTGATGTGGTTTTAAAACTCTCGGTGAAGCTTCCTCAGGTGCATAACTTGGTCTTATGATCTGGCTTGAAGGAAATGAATTGTTTTTGAGAATGGGTTTTATTATCATAATATATTTATGCTGGGATCCCTAAATGTGATCAGTATCATGCCAGCATAAGTAATTAAGTATTTAGGTATCTAAGTATTTCTGTGAATCTGAACCTTATATGCTTTAAAAATCATGGGTGTCTATCAGCATCCTCTAGTACCTAAATGCCCATACAAACTTAGCCCATAACTCCCCCGAAACTTTGTTTTGTTTAATTGGAAGGAAGTTTTTGTGAGTATATGAACTGCAGTTCACAGATTGAACATTGAATAATTATATACATATTCAAAAAACTCTAAAAAGGACTTCTGAATTAACTATTAAGCTATTAACTATTGAGACAGTTGCACTTTCTATTTCAAGCTTGTTATAATGGAACATGGCTTTATTATTTCACAGTTTGCTTTGAAGTCCTGCCATCTATTGGTTTCTCAGAGCAATGATCAGATCGGCTGGATTTCTCCCTGTGAAACCACAAAGGAAAAAGTATCTTGCAACATCAAGCCCCTAAGAAGTGCAAAATTTAATAAGTGATCAGAAGTAATTTAGTCCCTTTGCAATTGCCAGATAATTTTCTAGTGCTGTATTAGCACCCCATCTGGACAAGAGAATTGCTAAACTTTCATTTCTGTCCTTTTGAATTTGGAAAAAAAACAAATCCCAACCCTCTTCAAAGATTGAAACACTGAAGCCCTGGAATCTTACTTAAAGGATTCACAGACTTCCCTAGAAAATTGTACATATGTTTATTGATGCAAAATAGATTTAAATATACAGATATGCACGTACTACATTTACTTGTTTCGAGCCAAGTTGCACATAAATAACTCATTTCATAGCTGCAAACAGATCAATCATTCTGCCTTTATTTGCAAATGCATTCTTCTACACTACCAACACACTGCGCTGTAAGAATATTTTAGAATTCTCTTTTAGCTTACGTTATCCTGGTAGCACGTTACTTACAAGGCCCTTACTGCAGGCTCAGAAACTGTTTATGATGTCAAGGGCATTTGGGAAACGACAGCAGAGCACAGACAGAAGCTAAGAGGTGCATGAGCAGCACAGGAGGAAAGCCTAAGGAGTAAGGAGTAAGCAACAACTGTATGGAAGCAGAAGTTAAAAATGTTTATTTCTAGACCTTCTGGTACTTAGATTTTTGAAAGGCTGTTTGGAAAATGACAATTTTTTGATACATTGCTGATCCTGTTTTAACCTTAACTCTTCCTAAGGCTCTCTTCAGGAGATTCTTCACTCTTGCACAGTTACCTTTGTTGCCTCCGATACCCGATTCCTGCCCGGTGTCCTCCAGGGCAGAATTAAACAAATAACCACCTGAGGAGAAGAGTTTTGCTTCTATCGAGGGACAGGTAGCCAGCCAGCCAGCACTCTGCTTTCCATTCTGGTACCAAGGCAGCCTGGGCACGGAGGATCGTGCAGAGGTAGCGACAACCAACTTCTCAGAGCTGCAACATAGGCTGTATAAAATAAGGCGTCATTGTCAAAATAGCTTGTCCTGACAACTCAAGCAAGTTGTGTTGTGATTATTCATGCGAAAGGGTCTGGATGGAGAAGACAAAATATTTTAAGAAAAGGACTTGAAAAATATCTCGCCAACAAGAAACTTCCAATCTGTTAGCGGTTCTTTAAATATTGGGGACATGAAACTGCTTAATTCACAAGCCTTGCTGTCTTCTGTTCATTATTTTGTGTACCCAAAAGAATTCACTAAAGTGCACTCCACACGATGACAGTGTGACAAGGGCCAATTTGTGAATAACTTGTCAACAGCTTGAATGAAACTCTAGAAATCCATAACAGGTGCTCGATAGCTATAATCGAGTGACAGATGGATTAGATACATGAAACCACAACAAACTGACTGAATGGGAGAGGGAGAGAGAATGAGGGTGAGAGTGGGGGAGGTTCATTAACTATAGAAGAGAGCAAAAATACATGAATTATTAAAGAAGCAGCATGAGCCAATTTGTGTGGATGCTTCCTGCTCATCTTCAGCAGGCCTGGGAAGAGGAGCTGCAATGCCAGCTACTACACGCAGCAGCAATGGTCTAATATCTTGACTCTAGGCAGGGATGTACCAGAGCTTGGCACTGGCCTTGATTGCAGAAATCACAGTTATATTTTAGTACAGGCATAAGAGCTGATTCAGCAACGTACTTCAGCGCACGCCTTGCTGTAAGCGTGTGAATAGCGCCATTAAGTTCAGCAGAACAACTGTGTTCAACTCACACTAACACATTTAAGCATCTTGCTGGTTTTTTTTGTTCTCTGTTGTAGGATTTAAAACACACGGGGCTGAATCCCAACGAGTATAAATTGTTACAAGGCCCCTGGAGCCCTGGGGTAAGAGTCTCGAGTGCCGCTCAGGGGCACATCCGTGTGCATGGATGATGATGGACCAAAGCTTCTTTGTGGGCTATAAAGCAAAGGGGTTGCCATGCAGGAGCAACCTGAGCACTGCAGATCTGTCCCTGTGCCAGAAAACCCATCCTCCCTCTCCCAGGAACCAAAGGCTGACAGTACCCACCCCACAGGGTTTTCTCTGTGGGGAGCCTGCAACGCTGTGGGTGCTGGATATCCTCTGCTTTAAGCGCCCAGGATCACCCATAGGTGCCTGCTGCCTACACACCCTTGTGCCAGGCATGTCAGAAAATTATATTTAGGCTCAGTGAGGACCAATTCTCCTTAGTTCATGCCCAGCCTGCGTCTTCCGCCTGGCCCTGACTGCAGGCAGGAGCAGGGCTCCCATTACCACTCTTAAACTCCCTCCCTCTCCCTCTCCAATGGGTTTTCCTTTAAATTAAATTTTTTCCTTTAAATTAAACCTCCCATTTCCTTATTTTCCTCCTGTGCACATCGCGTAATGCCACAATCCCAGATTTGCAATCATTCTATCCAAACAATGCTTTTCCACAGCTACCTATTAAGGGAACAAGCTAAACCTTGACAGCTGGTTTGCTTTTATAGAGTGACCTATCAGTTTTTTTCCTCGCAAATCTTGCTGTGCCTAGCATCTTCCCTCAGAGAAAAATTTGTGAAATTTTGGAACCCTTTTAGATAATGCATAAAATACAGTTACTGAATATTACAGGTGAAAAAATGAGACCGGCTGTTGGTCAAAAAATCACTAGTAACTTGATTTCTATTCTCTTTACCACAAATACCATGTAAACACACGAGTCAAACTACTGCTTATAAAAGGAATTTGCTGTGTAGTCATTACTGTACCAGAAACTCCTGTGATAAATAAAATACAGCCATTTTACAAGAAGATGCAGGATTTGGATTCCTGCCATAGTTTAACCTTCTTGTATTCTTGTTTTAATCTTCTTGTAATTCTTGTTTTTTATGACGTATTAACTCCTGCTGTAGGGCAGGCTGTTCGATTTGCCTGGGGTGAGACTATGGTCTCCGGCTGCGTGGACAGTGATCCCCAAAATGTCACACTGGCACATGCATACTCACATGTTAACCTTGAAAGAGCAAATTCAAAGTGTCAGAATTAACCCAAGGAAGGCACTGTTTCATACTTCAATGCCTGTCAGCTCCTAGCAATGAAAAAAAGTTGAGTCATAGATCCAGAACGTAGGGAAAAGGCAGTCCTGTACAAGCATACGAGGCTTATGCATTAATTAAATCCCATTTTATCTCATTTAAGCCCTTCATAGGCTTTCTGTAGAGTCTAACTGCTTGTCTTGGGTGAGAGAAAGATTTAATTGTCAGCGTTTTGTTTTTCTTTTTTTTTGGTTTTTTTTTTTTTCCTGGCTGCAGTAGAGTTCATGAAAAGATGTGACCAAGAGTCTGAAAGTGCACAAGATAAGAGATGAAAAGGCTGTGATAAGGATATTACTGACCTGCTGGTAAGTAATGATAATACAATGGCTAATGCCATTGCCTAAGACAGAGCAGACAGGCACGTGTAGTGAGCAATAAAAGCATATTAAAGCCAATTGCAAATCCATATAGAATCAATCATATTTCAGTCTCTTGAAGAGTGTGGTTGCCTGGAGTAGTTCTTAGCCATTGCTTCTAAAGAAGCATTGCTTCTATAGAAACAAAACTGAGATAGGGAAAATTGACCTTAGAAAGTTTCCTGCTCAGGAGTCGCATTCAGATCTGAATAATGTTCCTCCATTTTGGCTGAGAAACCTATTTTATGTATATTAGCCTTGAATCTAACGGTTGCCCTGTTCCAAAGTTAAAAAAACCCAAACTGATTGCCTGCTCTTATGACTATGCCTCCTTTGTAATGCACACAGTAATTATCACCATGTAGAGAATTTTGCCTGTCTACTCCACAGCTGCTGGTGGGTGAAACAGCAACTCTACGTGAGCGAGTACACAGATGTTCAGCTATTGAATCACTTCTTTGCAATCCAGGCCTGATGATAATTTGAATGTCAGTGATCTTCAAGCATCTGATCTAGTGTTGGCTTTCTTATTTTGAGAAATCAAATCAAACTTTGGCCTAGAGGATTGTAAAGAACTGAAGCAAAACAGTGAACCTCCATGAAAATTGTGTAGGCAGGGAGAGGCTGGCGGTTGCACCTTGGAGCTTCAAGGAGATGCTTATTTTGAATCTCTCTACTTTGCCTAACCTTTTTGAGGAACTTCAGTAATACAAAGTAGATAATGGGCCTCTTTCACTGGAATGAACATTTACGGAACAAGCATTGGACAATGTTGGGTTGGGTTTTTTTGGTGACTGGTAAACCAGGTACAAAAGCTGTGTCTGAACTGTCCAAGACTTTGTGAATGGCCGTATCACTGATTTACACTTAGGGTCTCATTGAGAGCATCCTAGAGACCACTGCAGACCTTGCTCAAGTCTACTGCTAACAGCAAGATGAAAAGAACATTATTAATCCCCCAATTCCACAGATGGAAGGTGAGACAAGCAGCACTAACTTCTTCACAGCTGCAGATTCATGCACTTGTGTAAACAAATGGCAGACAAATGCCCACACAAATCTTTCACTTCTCCATAGACAGATGTGAGAATTTACACATGCCCCATTTGCACATAGTAAACTGCTTGAAGTGTAAATGGTGTTTAAACCATGCAGATTGGTTTTTCAGACTCATCCCATTAAGACACTTCCCCAAGATCTGTAGGTTATAAGTGTTAGAGCCAGGAACAGCTGCAAGGAGAGTACCTTTTCCCTGGCATCATAAGAGCAGCTGTTGAAAGAGAAGGTGTTGTCCTGATTGGATACTATAAACAAAAACTAGTGACAATCTGAAATGCTTCACATTCCGACTTTTGCAAAATCCACTGACATAGATGATTGACTTCATAATAGCCTATATGAACAACTGAAGGACTTTAGAAAGCTATTACTTTAGCTTAAATAACTCTTTACTTTAGCTGATCTGACCTGAGGACATGAATTTCTCCACAGTTTGATTTGGGTTAGTGCTTTCAGCTTGAGCCAGAAGGGAAAAGGAATATAAATGTCACACCAAAAATTCCTCTCATAATTCACCTACTCCTAGCCAACTTGTGTATATACTTTCTATGTCAGAAAGAAGAAAGCATGAGAGCACAGTTTTCACCCAAAAACATTTCCTATAGAGGTTGTGTCTTCTGGGCAGAAAAAAATAAAAGCATTATAAAAGTTTCTATTAAAACACTCATTCTTTATTATTAACATGTAGGGATTCACCCTAAGTAAGGACTGGGTCTAGGTTCTGAATTTACAAAAGCTGTTTTTAAAAGACCATGAAGCCAACTATAATAAGCATGACCAGACCTCCTCATATTTAAACCCGAAGTTGAAATTTGCCCTTAAGCAAAAATCCATGTGTAAATTGTAATTTCTAGGTCAGTTTGAGACCTGGAATAGCAATAATTTGCTGGTTCCTACGTTCCAGTGTCAGAGCTATACCTGTATTACTGGGGTGCGTGCACAGAAGCGCATGAGGGCGCATTAGGAGAGGTGGTGCACAAACTTCATGCTGATCTTCAGCTCTTCTGTGTCTTTCTGGGATGCCTTAACTTACTGACTGGCTTTGATATTATATCTCACTCTGAAGTGGAAAAGAAATCTAAAGGTTGAAAGACCTGAATCAGATTTCAAAGATAAGTATTCATTCCATAGGGGAAAGAGAGAGATAGTATTAAAATTTTGGAGGCTGGGTGCTTGTGCCCCCAGGCCAATGCTGTACGTTCAGCAGCAGGCTGTCACACCCTAATTGCTAGTACCCCTTTGTGAATCAACATCGGAGAAGCCAATTCTCCGTGATGCTTCTTTAATATACATCTTCTCATTTGCCCCACGTATATTTCAGTTTGCCATCTGATAATTGGAATTGTGTGGGTAGCAGCCGGTACCATCTGGCTTGTTAATAAGTAGAGGATAAAAATGTCTAATGCCTTGCTCTACATAAATACAAGAATTACCCTACAAATAAACAGCTCCCTAAAACCTCAACTGATGAGAACAAAAGAAAATAGTGTGGTCTTTGCTCATTAAAAAACACTGAAGAGAGAATGAGTGAGCAGCGGGAAAGCCTCCTCACTTCCCATCTGAAGTTTTAGTGTAACTAAAACATATGGGAAAAATAATGCAAAATTAAACGTGATAATGCACTTTTCACACCAAAACATATTGGGCCACTATACAAATGATGCAATTAAAACTGCTGCCTTCAGGAGCCAAAACCTAAGCTGAATAAGTACGGTACAATTAAAGTTTTTGATTTAAAACCAGTGAAAAATTTATCATAATGAACCTCAGAATTGAGATAATATGACTTGGGGGCATCAAAGCTAAGCTATAGAAAGCCACATGTCCTACAACGTGGAGTTAGAATTGGAAGACTGACATCAGCAGATTTTAGGGCACAGAAAAGCTTACAAGTTCATTTGCATGTGAATGGCCAAGACCGTGCAAAATCTTGCATGTAAACAGTGCGGTATTGTAATCAATACTTTAATTAACAGGAAGGCAGTGCAAAGCTGTCTGCATTGGGGAAATAAACTCTGATCCCGTAGGCTGGATGCGAAAGCCGCGCTGTTGTATTTGGAACCTGCTGGAACTTGTACAGCGCCTTATCTGAAAGGCCTCATACGCATCGCGACAATGTCCTCTAATCTGGTAATAAAAAGGGCATCATGAACGGCGGCAGCCAGGCCCAGCCAGCGATGGCTGCAGTTACGCTATGCTCCCGAGATGGCGAAAGGAGATTTAAGCCTCTTGCAGGGAAAAAATAAAAAGAAAACCGCAACGAAAAAAGGGGTTGCCTCCAGCCTGGTGTTGGTAGGGAGGGGGGGAAAGTGCGGAAGGGCAGCTGGGCAGCCGCTACCTGGCTGGGACTGCGGCGCCCGGGGAGGTGCTACCAGGTGGAGGAGAAAAGGCACCCAGCAAGCACCTTGATTCCTCCCTGTCACCAGCTGCCCCCATGAAATCTCAGGCTGTGAAAGCAGAGACGCCGGTGGCCACAGTTTCGCGCTGCTGGGGAGATGCCACAGCAAGGCTTTGCCCACCCAGTGGGTGCTGTGAAACATTCACCCTCATTCCTCCAGGGATAAACCCATCTCGGGGTGAGTCAGAGCTCAGAGAGGTAGCGTGCCTTTCCCCGAGAAGCAGGGTGAGTAACACTGCTCATGATGATATCACAGCAAGCTGGAAAGGGTGTTTAGTTTTGCAAAACGGGAAAAGACTCAAATTTAGAAAACAGACCAGTTCTGCACCGGGTGGAGCTGATGTAGCCCGGCACCCGATGGACTCCTGTGGACTTCTGCCCTGTGCCCCTGACCCCGTCACTGCCTCTGTAACCAGAGGAGCTATAGTCACCACTTGCCTACCTGCTTTCTTGCTCAAACATTTGTACTCACTGGTAAGACTTGCACTGCTTTACATCCTCTGAGGCCACAGCAGGAAGGAGAGCGCGGTTCCCTGGCCAGCCCTGCACTGATTCTTGCTCCGAGCCTGGGTTGTACATCGTGCTGCTCAGGAGCCGGCCCTCGCCAAAAAGAATCTGTGACAGCTGAGCCTCCCTTCCCTTCCCTCTGACGGTGAATCATAATTCTGCTCTCAGAGCAATCAGCTGATTTTTCACAAAATCCGCAGGAGCTCCGTTCTCTCAATAAAAATGCTTCTGCTTTTATAACCTTTGCTTCTCTTGTTTGGAAATTTAGCTTCTGCATTTTGAAAATTTAGTTTCAGGCTGACCACCAGCACTAACTGGAAGATCAATGTAAGAATCAGTGCAAGAAGCATCGGAATAAAATGAGGACTATAATAATACCTTAGGAGGGGAGGGAAAAAAAGAGCTAAACCTACATGATGGGCTGTGCGTAAGAGCTGATAGTGTTTGAAATAGGAAATGTGGGGATTTCTGGTGAACCTGTGGCATCCAGAGCAGAGCCAGTTCTGACAGGCAGAGGAACTAAACCAGAGACAGCAGATCCAAATGCCTTAGCTGGTGCCGTGCAACACTTCTAATACACAGGGGATGAAGTGACTGCATCAGAGTTATAACCACTGCCATCAAGGCATTTAATTTCGAGGAGTGCGGTGCTGCAGATCTCTCTCATCAAACACAGCAATTGCAGCTGTGAAGTTGGTAGTATCCTGCCAGTCATATAAGAACTGCTATATGCTCTTACACGTGGGCTCTGGCTCTTTCTCCCCCACTGTATATGTACACGGGTGTACTGCGTGCTCCTTGGTAAGACTGGTGTTCCCCATACACTTCAGAGTCTTCTTGTTTCACAGATGTGAAAGCAGAGCTAGCATGAAGTGTTTTTGCCCAGAGTTACCCAAAGGGCCGAGTAGGACCTGGTGCTGGGTTTCCTGAGGTGTCATTTTGTCTCCTGCCAGCTGGGAAACACAAGATGTCCCCTCACAGCCTTCAGCATCGATGCTCTACGTGTGGTACAAAGAACTCAGCCCTTCAGTCTTTGGAGATGGCACCGCATTTTTCTCTGAAGGAATTCGATTAACACACGTTTTCCTGGTAGATTTTTATGAACCTTTTTAAAACCTTCATTCCTTCCCTAAAATCTTTTTGACCAGACATCAAGATTAAAGTAACTGACTCTGTCTCCTGGTTCTAGGCAATTCCCTCCCAAGGGAACTAAGCTCATCCTGCTTCTAAAGGATCAAATTAATTTCATCCCAATAAATTTGAAATCAGCGTAGAACCTGGCTCCTAATCCAGACTTTGCTTATTGTGTCAGAAGTAAGCAGGGAGTGCGCATGAGATGCTACATATGACTGTAATTAAAGAAGATTGCAGGCCAGATACTTTAAGCCCCAGCTCCAGCTTCAGTAGCAGTGACAGGGAACTGTTTGGACAGATGATACCTTCAGTTAAATAAAGAATGAGGTTCAGTCCTTTGTTTTTTCATCTTGTTTTATTTTCCATCAGAACCTTAAAAAAGGTGTGCGCACACAGTAAAAGAGGAGTTTGTTAAGAGTCAGGATTAGGCTTGGGGTAACATCAATGATGTTTTTATTCTTCAATAGCTGGGATGGGTGCAATTGCTCACCTGGAATTTTATGGTGGTGCATGCAAATAGGTGTTAACTATATATATATAAAAAAAACCCCAATCGTATGAAATAATAATAATAAAATTTAGTAGCTAGTCATTTGGATTGGCCAGAGAAGGGAAATTTGAAAAGGACATGCTTGGCAAAAAAGAGCCCTGCATTTAGCTTCTAAAAATGAAGGCACTTCAAGGGATGTGAAGCTGGGCACCAAAAGCTGGTGCTGGGCACCAAAAGCTGCTTTGGAAAAATCTTGTGCAGTAACAGTTTTAGCAGCAGATAGCAACAACCTAAATAATAATTGTTATCACATAACTGAAAAGTCCTGAGATTTACTTGGACAATGTCCCTGGGAACATTCATTAAGAATGAAACGCGGTTGAAGCAATTTGTACCATGAAGTCAGACAGGAAATCAGACTAATCCTTGGTGAAATTCTGGGTAAGCTTGGCTGTCTAAGGCTTGCTACAGCAAAAGAGGCAGAAGAAAACCAAGCCAGAATGAGATACTGAAAGGTACTGAAACTAGGTCACTGTCCTACATTACACAAAAGCTCAATGGAGCTCTATCATCCCTCAGTATCCCCAGCGAGATGAACAAAGGACTTTGTCTGGTGCAAATCTCCTAGCTGTCTCCAAGTTATACATCTGCATAAATCATAAAGAAGTTCTAAGCATAGCAGAAACGCCAAGACAGGTAGAATGACTGAAGGAACTGAAGGAAAGCACTGAAGGAACACGGGAGGAAATGAAGGGGACGGCTTCTGTCATAACTCTGTGCCATTGTACGATAACGAATTCCCATCAAGAAATCCTGTGACTTATTAAAAAAAAAAAAAGTACAATATGAGTAGAATGAAGGGGTGCTGATTGGAAAAGCATGACATAATTAGATAGATACACTAAGCCAGCAGGAGAGAAGAGGTGCTTAATTAGTAAATAGAAATAAGACTGCAGTAGGAAACAGAATCTGTTTTCTACACCGTAGACTCAAAAACCTTCCTCATGATTAGTTAAGAGACAGTCTTCCTGAGCTGATAGGACAGCAAATGTTGACTGTTCATGTGCCCCTTGTCTTTGATATTTAAAGCTTCAGTTCCATTCAATTTAATTCAATCAGCATTTATATATTTTTACTGGATTAAGCACTTTTCCCCCTTCCATAGGCACAGATACAGAAAAAATAGTAAACCTGAAAACTTCAGAAGATGGAAATGGTTTAAAAGGGTAGTTCAAGCACAACATTTTTTTTATTGTTTTGTGTTCCCCTCCTACTCCCCCAGCCCCCCACCCCCATGGCTTCTGTTAGTTTAGTAATTTATATGGCTTAACTATTCGCATTATTCTTTTTCATGGAGAAAGACCATCATTTCAACACTGAAATAAACATTATGAGAGCAAGTTGTTTAAACATGAATGCAGGAACAGTCTTTAGGTAATAATAATTTAATCAATTAACTGCGGATATCATATTTCCTACCCAAAAGCACTAGGAAAAATGTTTCTTTGCTCCCAGTCCCTGTCTCAGATTTCTGCAAACATTTGAGAATACAACATTGTTTTCTCAAGTGTACATAGAGCCCAACATCCTCATACCACTGCCCTCTTCCAGTCTTATAAACAGCAGATAATCAGAATTAAAAAAATGTGGTGTAGGGAGTCTGAAAATAAGACCTTCTATATTTGTAATTTGAATTTAGGCACTCAGACAAAATGAAAATGGTGGCCTCATTCTTTATCTGTTTAGCATAAACACATTGCTTAGGGAGACCTGTTTCTATTTTGTCTGTGATGCGTGAGAAGAGACTATCTCATTAGTATCTGCTGACCTGAAAGTCCACAGCTAAAGTTAAACAGTAATTTTAAAGGACCCTGAAAAAAAATTATATTCATTAAGATATATTAAGAAATATTACTTAAGTAACTATTAATTATTACAGAACTAGTTCATGTGGTCCTTGGATAAGTGTCCTAGAGCAAAGAAAGCTCTGAAGCCCAGTGGAGCAGAGCTTCCCAGGACAGGTCTGTCTCCATCCCAGCCCTCTGCTGACTATACAGCTCCAAACTCAGCAGGATTTGTAAGTATCCAGGATTCATGTAATGATCCAAACTTTGAACCTTTGCTCCATTTAAACAGGACATGTCAGTTTTTCCAGTATCAGAGTCCGCTTTGGTTTATCTAAGTTTCTCCATTCAAATAAATAATTACCAGCTACTTTATGGGCTTTAAATTTACCTTATTTTCTAAATGAAAATTATTTTTGATCTATCCATGGGAAGTCGGAATCTGAGACAAGAAATGCTCCTGAATCCATTAGTATGTATCCTAAATAAAACTGGCCTGTTTTCACAATGAGCGGTGAAAAAAGAATGTCCATTAGATACTGGAAATATTGTCTTTCTAAAACCAGCAGATTTCTATTTGTGTAACGTCTAAGCACTGCAAATCTCAGCAGAAAATTGCACTGGAACAGTGGGCGGTTCCAAATTGCTGGAAACTTTACAATGGCTTTTATGTTTAAACATCATTTAGCAGCTGTTAAAGGTCAGCACAAATCCTGTACTTTATCAGTATAAATGAAGTCTACAACTGCCAAGAAAAGAATGTATTAAATAATGCAGTGATTATTATCTTGTGTTTTTTTTTTCCTTCAGAAGTGAAAAGGGCCTCTTAAGCAGTTCCATTTTTCTCCTCCTTATTTCAAATTGACACAGTAAAACACTAATTAAATTATTTATACCAGAAATTTACTTACAGGGATGACACATTTTGTACACAAAGCAAGTAAAGCATCTGACACATTGTATAGTGCCAGGTGCAGTTAAGAAAGTGTAATACAAGTCAGCATCAGCTTGCTGCAGTTTCATTATCAATTTTATTTCCTACCATACACCAAATGTACAGCACAGAACACAATTTTGTTGTTTTGATGTAAGAAATATTAATTGTATGAAGAAACAGTATACAAACTACTCCAAATTAAAAAATGCATACATCATTGCTCTTTACAAAAGGTCTAATTTACAGTATAGCTCATCAATGCATTTAAACACAAAAAAAGAAAAACAAAAAGAAAAAAAATCAGTGCACATTACAAAACACATCAAGTACAAGGGAGGCAAATAAATACAAACATACTTCACAGAACATCCTGAGCAAACAACCAAACACAGATAAATTAACCTGAAGCCATAGTAAATGATAATAATAAATACATAGGTCAGTAAGAGATTTTCTTTTACTTAAATAAAATATATAACAAATTTGTTAAAATATTTACTAAATTAAATTTTAGTCTTTGTAATGAGTGAACTCATTTTGTATGCATTTAACAAGTATAACAAATGTTTGCTTTTTGTTTTTTTAGCAAGAACAATAACTTTAATAGCAAATTTTTGTTTGGTGTCCTCCTATTTATATTAGACAGCACATATGGTAGCTTTGAAAAACCGATTTAAAAATAAACACAGCTCCTAAGAACATACATTTCCCCCTGTCTAAACTAAGGTCAGAGAGTTGAATCAACCCTCAAACAAAAAGCAAGCCCCACCTAATGCAGAACAGTGACCACAGTGCATGAGAGTTGAATCACTTTTGAATAGTACTTTTGTGCAGGAACAGTAATAATATAATTGTATATGTCAAGCCTGTGAATGCCATCATATTCAATCTAAATATAAATGAGGCTAATAAAAATAAACACTTTCATTATAGCACGGAGAAATTAAACACACGCTAGATCCATGTATACATTTACACTGAGGCACATATGCACATGAGGTGTGTGTGCATACAAAAAAGGCAGTTTAGCTGGTTGTTTATACCTTTTTCTTAAAAAAAATAAATATAAAAAAAACTTTTGAAACAATGCTTAATTACTTACAATCCCTGAAATAGACATTGCCTCTGTTATAGCAACCGCTACTTTCTGGCGGATTCAGAAGTTCCACACCCAGGACTAACCAGATACCCAGGGGCACGCCAGCACCTCTGCTCGTCTGTCCGCGCCTCTGTCTGTCGGAACGCTCTGTAGCACTTGGTACCCTACCGAGAGACTGGTAACAAATTCAGTATCAGCCTAGTCTTAGTGAATAAGGATGGGAGAAACCAGTCACGGTGTTGCTGCCGTTCGTTCACAGAGACAAGCAACCACCGTTGCTCTGGAGTGGTATTATTCCTCTCCAGACCGCTGCCTTCTCAGCTGCCGTTAAGTTCAAACCAGTATTAAATGCCATTTCAGGGGAGATGTGTTCGATTCGTTATGTACAAAGCCTTCAGCTTGGGATGTGTTTGTGTTTTCCAAATCCAAAACCAGAGCAATACTGGTCACTTGGTTAAAACCTCAACATCTGGTACTAAAAAAGTACCAGTCCTATCAAATTACCCTTCTTGTTTAGAGATAATTGTCATTTCCCTCCATGAGCTAACTCTGAAAAAAAAACTGCAGTGGTAAAATAAATCTGAAGTTCTCTTGAAACATTTTAAATAATCATCCGCATAGGCTAAATCACACAGCCAAGTCAAGTGCTTTGCTGATTGCTATATTTCATTATTGCTAACGTATTCTTTAACACACTGTTTTCCAGCATACTGTGCTTTTAAGAGCCCGAGTTCCCCACTAGTGGGCACCATTTATCTTCTCATTCCGTGCATCTTCACATCTCATGTTACCGCAAACCCATTTCTGATACAAAGCCATTATAAAAAAGCAGGATGTGAGGAAAATAAAACTAGAACCACGGTTCAGTCATTTGTTACTTTCATAGGTTTTTTTTTTTTTTTTCTTCCTGTACAAACCCAGCAAGTTATTTAATTTACAGTATAACTTTTCAGTCTATTTAAAATCCCATTGGAAAATAAATTAATAAACACATTTGTAAAAATATGGCAGGCCGCAAAAATGCTGTTAAAAGATAAAAAAAACAACTCTTTGATTAGAAATAAATAAAAAATATAAAAAATAGTCGCACACACTTTTTACATTCACTTTACAAAAACTGAGTGCAAAAGAAGAAAAAAAAAGGAATTGTACTGAAATAAATACAATATACTAACAGAGTGCATTGCTGTTAATACAAATAGTCTGTTGTGGTTTTATTCTTTTTTTTTTTTTTTATGTCAGCTGGGAAAAAATTAGTGCAATGTTGCAATTGTAAATGCAGCATGGCAACCTACACCCCTTAGCAGTACATGAACTCCTAACAGATCCATCTGGAGTTTACTGCTGTTAAGTAATTTCTGTTGCCCAGCAGCTTTCACATCCTACACATGGATGCCCTTCACTGCCTGTTTGATACTTTCCAGCAGAGCTTTGCATTCGGGGGAATAGTCCCGTTCCAGATTGCTGTACATGTCTGTGAGTGTATTTACATATGCTTCGAAATTCTGCTCACTGATTGGCCCCTAAATGAAGACAAAACAGATTATAATTGTAGGAGATAAAATTAAGGCCAAAAAACCAACCAAACCCAAACACCCAACCCCAAAGCGTGGAAAAGCAGCAATATGGCAACCAGGGAGAAGTTGTAAACAGGGCAGCCATCCAAATTAATGGAGGGGTTGTAGAAAGGAAGGGAGTTGCACGTGCTGGGGGAACCACGCATTCTCCAAGCAAGAAAAGGGGTTGGAGATATCATCGTTAGCGTAATTTGCTTTTGTACTGTGGCCTGTTTGGCTCTGGGACTGTGGTTGACATCCCTGTAACTGTCCTCACCTAATCTCCTAGTGGCACTCTTGAGATTGGGAAAGGGGACTGTAACCCTGGAGACACAAGTACCTTTGTGGCTTTGTCCTGTGTTTGCAAGTAGGACATTAAGGACGTGGAGATTTTGAGAAGGCAGAGCTTTGTTGGCTCCGGAAAAATCACCTGTATGAAACAGGTTAAAGTTTTGATCTAGCAGTCGAGTAAATAAGGATTCTCGGTGTGACGTTTCCTCTCTTTGTGCAGGGTGGACATTCAGATAGGGAGGAATGAGGGAAAAACCTGTCCTGCACGGTGCAGTACAGGGCAGAGACACCAGGGCTGGCTCAGTCCTGGAAGCAACTGCGCCTGCTATCACACAGATTTCATGATCCAGCATCACTGCAAAGCAAATTAGGCTAAAGAGCTCTCTGCTAATGCAGCTCCAGTGCTCCTGCTGGTCCCTGAGCTTGCTCATCTGCTTCAAGTGCTGGCAAAACAGTCTCAAAGAAGGTGTGAAGCTGCTGGCTGTGGTCTTACCATCTGTGGAAGCTGAATGTCAGCGAGGCTGGAGATGAGGGCTTGGCTTAAGCCAGCTAACTCCTTCAACAGGCTCTCGTTGTTCTGCTCTATGAGTTTGTTCTCTTCTTCTATTGTTTTCAAATTGCTCTCCATAGATGTGATCTAAAAGACACAGGCAGGCACAAACACACAAACTGAGAGACCCTTGGCAGCATTGTAACTGCAGTTTGAACCCAAAATAGCAGTCACGTGATTGTAAGAGGGGGCCACGGTGGATCTGAAACTCAGGCATGGGGTTTTTTAGGATAGACATAACTTCTCCAAAGAACACTCAGAGCAAGGAAGAGGTTGTATTTGCTCTGAACTGATGGACTTTTTTATCAATGATATAGACAGAGGGATTAAATGCACTGTCAGCAAGTTTGCAGACGACACCAAGCTGTGTGGTGCTGTCGATACACCTGAGGGATGGGATGTCAACCAGAGGGACCTGGACAGGCTGGAGAGGTGGGCCCAGGTGAACCTCATGAGGTTCAACAGGAGCAAGTGCAAGGTTCTGCACCTGGGCCGGAACAATCCTCGCCATCAGTACAGACCGGGGGATGAGGTATTAGAAAGCAGCCCTGAGGAAAGGGACTTGGGGGTGCTGGTGGATGAGAAGCTGGACATGAGCA
>JAOXNO010000013.1:117461594-117555461 GCA_028565335.1 Limnodromus scolopaceus
GGAGGTGGTTGAGGCCCCATCCCTGGAGACATTCAAGGTGAGGCTTGATGAGGCCCTGGGCAACCTGGTCTAGTTGGGGGTGTCCCTTCTGACTGCGGGGAGGTTGGACTAGATGACGTTTGGAGGTCCCTTCCAGCCTGGACGATTCTATGATTCTGTGATTCTATGACTTTGCTGCTGGTTCATGGGGAAACCTTGTGGCAGCGAGGCTCCAGAGGGTGCCCGGCAGCGGGAGGAGGGAATTGAGCTCAGGGAGGAAGGTCAGCGTGGAGCTGGGATGGAGAGTGTGGCTTCGGGGCTGGCGGAGGGAAGGAGAAAGGAGGGTGATGTTTACATTGCTGTCCTGCTCTTACAGCACCCCTGCTGATCCACCACAATAGCAAGGGCACGGGAATTAGCTGCTGTGCTACTTTCCTGCCCTGCTTCTGGGTGGAGGGTAGAGCTGTGGGTTGGCTGGGATTAGCAACAGGGCTGGCACTGGAAACAATAAGAGAAAAATAGAATGGAAAGGAAACTAAGAGGTTGAGCGCACAATGACCTTTGCAAAGATGATATCCGACCAACAGAATAGAAATGAGGGTTTTGGAAAGAGCAGGAAAAAGCGTGCGTGGTAGCAAAAATCTTTCTAGTGTGAGAGCACCGGGAATATATGCAGGTCTGAAGGCTTATATGTCAAAAGCAGTGCTGAAAACCTGAAGGCAGCAATGGCAGGGCCTGGTTCCCCACTGCCCTGCTCCTCACCCCGCAGTGGACAGAACCCAGGGCTGCCACCCCTGTGCCTGGCCATGGCTCTGCAAGACACAGAGCAGAGCGATGGAGTCACATCCACGGCTGTTACGCTCACCCTCTCCTCATTAGGATGCACATCTCTGCTCTACTTTAATGTCTCTTGCTGTGGCCACTTTACTTCCCTTCCTCACACACCGTCACACCTGACAACAGCCCCCAGTGGGATGAGCCCCTTTTTGCGTGCCTGGGATCCACTGCAGCCTCTCCCCTGGAGGCTGCTGGCAGCAGCCTGACACCTGGTTGGGCTAGATTAAAAGGAGGTAAGAGCAAACCATATAGGGGATGTGCTACTTCAGCTGTGTTTCAGTCCAGGCTTTGCTGGTCAGACTGCCTTCACCAGGGAGCAAATCCGAGGAGAAGAAATCTGATTGCATAAATGGGGTGATTTCTGTGCAAACAGCACAATGGTCACCAGGGAGAACTGAAATCAGTGTCCCGAGACACGGAACAGCACCCCCACCCCCTCCCTCACTGCAGCGCGATTTGGGATGGATATCCCCACAGCCTTTGCAGTGAAAAGTGCAGATCATTTAGATCCAGCGTAGGTGGCATAAATTTCACCCTTATTTAGACCATGCACATGGTGGTTGTGACAAAACCAGTATGAATACCACACTGTAGATTCCAGTCTGGTATAAATACAGAGGGATGCGGTTACAGTCAGTTTGCTTTAGATCTCTTTCGACTTATATTCAGTTCCCAGATCTCACTTAGGATTTATTTTCATAAACTTTTATTCCTAAAATGTCGAGCAAGCTTCTGCTCTTACTCAGTCTGCCCAGGTGAACTTCCAGGTGCATGTAGGAGTCTCTGTAGGGAGGAGGGTATTCAGCTCACTCTATAGAACCACTATCAGCGTCTTAAAACCGATTTAATCTCTCTAGTATACAAAAGAATGAAAGAGAAAGACTCTTTTCCCCAGCTCCTGTCAAACTTCTCTGCTACACAAATTAGCAAAAGGCATCCATTCTTTACCAGGTGTTGCCTGCAGGCAAAATTCAAACTGGTTTTTTGTGACTGACAGTGAGTGAATTGAATGAGGGAGATTTTCTTAGGTACACATAAGAACAAAGTCCACTTGCATTAAGAGTTAGAGTGTGCTGGCAAGAGGTAATATCCTCCCTTAAAACCGCAGTCATGGGATTCTGCACTGTTTGTTCAACAGTTTGGTCAACAAAGGAAAATGAATGTTTTGTTGGTAAATATGGTTTTTCTGCTTGCCAAGAGTAGCTCCAAACTACTCTGAATTTGTCGTTCACCAGATCTTTAAGACAATACCCAGAAATGTGCAGCTTATTTACAGAAAACAAAGTAGCAAATACTTAACAAAAAAAGCATGTGGGATTTTGGTACTTTTAAGTGCCACAGAGTGATGGGAAAACAAGTGCACAGGAGGCTACCTGTGTTTAAAAGTAACATTTACATAGCATTGAATTTACTCATTGTGCTTAAACATAGCATAAGAAAAGGTAAAACTTTCACTGCGATGTCATACCTGGGTTTGAAGTTTCATCATGTCAGCTTCAATTTTAAGATTGGATTCATTCAGTTCTTTTATTTCCTCATCCAAGTGTCTGATTTCTTCATCACTCTCAATACCTGCAAACAGTTGAAAATACCAATGTCAGATTTAATGTGTCCACATGTAAATGGATGCAAAAGTAACAAGCTGCTGTTACTGAACAAGAGGAAGATAACAAGTTTTTGATCAAATGATTAATCCTTAAATTGCTTTTTACTTTGCTTTTACTGTCTACTAAATGTACATCAAAAATTGTTTCTTAGCTGTAAAACATCTATATGACCTGAAACACAGAAGGGGCCAAGTCTTTGTGTTTCACAATTCTCTTTTTTCCAGTGCAACACGCAACTACAAGCTGGAGGGTAGGGAAAGGAAAAATTCCCCAGAAAGAGGAAAGTTTATCATAAAACATGAGAAAGTATTTACAGTGGATTTTTTCATTTTAAAAGAAACATAACAGCAACCCTTATTCTGCAGGGAACACCCCAGGGTAACATCTCCACTAGTATAATTGCTGACTCTTTCCCTCTTGTCCCTCCTTCTGCTTAGTATCACTCTGAGACCAACTCTGCCTGGAGATTTGTGCCACTGTTGTTACAGCTTTAACACCGAAAGCCCTGAACTGGGTCTACTGGGGAGCCAGCTTGGAAAGTCCCTGCCCCACTAATAACACAGACACAGGGAAGCAAGCTCATTTGCCCAATGTAAAACAAACATTTTGCTCAGCAGCTGGAGGCATAAAGACTAAATTTACAAAATCCTGGCTCAGTGCCCAACTTTCTCAAGTACGCTGTATAAGAAAGAAGACTCCTACATATTTCCCCTTTATAACTCTTTGCTAATTGTTCCTTTACACTTCGGTTATCATCCAAGTACAACACAGATACTAAACCATGTAGTATTCAAGTTAGGGAGAGGAATCAAATTCTGCACACAATATTTATCCCTTCTTACCTTAATCATCAGATAGCTAAGTCCTCCTGATCCGTAACTAAAAATTTATTAGTAATAACAATATTGAAAGCATCTCCAAATCAAAAAATAATGCTCCAAGACAAGAGCATACCCTCAATGTTGAGTTACCATGATGTAAATGAGAATATTTTCATAATCTCTCATGCAAAGATTCTTGTTATTCAAGATTTGTTATTGCCAGAGATAACTGAAAGGAGTGAGAATTAATGCCAGAATGGCACAAAGGGGCATAAGTATAAATGGGAGTCAGGGCCCTTCTATCTAAATAAATGTCATCATCTTTTACAAATCTCCTTACCACCACTTGCTTTAAGCTTGATAGTCATTAATTCTTCCGAAATTTTGCCCTTTTTTATGGCTTGTGCATTCAGAGGACAACCAGACAGGCTGAAACAGATAGGAAAAAAAACATTAGCACCCACTTGAAAATGGCAACAATCCTTTCAGGCAATATTATCATGCACTTGGACAGACCTCTGTACCTAAGGTCACATCAGTATCTCCATTATAGCATAGCTTCGGGGAATGACGTAACTCATAAAGAGCCATTTAACTGTATATTCCAGCTTGAAAATTGGCACAGAAATCTCAACCTATAAGTAAACAACTCTTAAGCATATTTCAGGATTATCAAAATAGCAGTGACAGCTACTGTTATGTGAAGATGCATTTGCAGAATTCTTGAAGTTTAACTCTTATAAACAAAAATCTCTCTTTTCTTTTTTTTTTTTTTTTAATTGAGGGCTTGGGCTCCAGAAGAGAGGGGAAGTATGATAGCAAGTTTACTATCCTAAAAAAAAATTAGTTAATAGGATGATTTCCATGGCGCACAACTATTGTGTCATTTTGTTGATACATAATAATGATCAATACAATAATAACTCTGGATATACCCTATAGACTGTAATAGCTATTTTGAATGGTTCTATTATATAGTCAGTTTGCTTTTTAACTACTGTTCACGTTAAATTACATTTTGCTGTTTCAAAGCTTACAATTTCATCAGCTGGTAATTATCTGAGGCAATTTTTATAGCCCACTAAAGGGCTAAGATGAATTGCACTGTCTTAATACTATCTTTATAAATGACAAAGAAGAAATACCCATATGCTGAAGAACTGGCAGAAGGATTTGTATTCAGATTTAGCCAAGTAAGGAGTGAAGGAAAATTTTGTTCCACAGGAAAATGGTTGATTTTCGTGTGTGTGTAAAAATTAAAAACAAAAATCCTAACAGACATTGTGTTCCTACATGAAAAAAAACCCCAAAAATAAAATAAAAACTTCTGAAGGTTAACATTAGCTTCACATTGGCTTAGCTAGACACTACACAGGGAAAGATGCTAGTTCTCCAGTTCTAAAATGCTGCTTAGTATCTCTGC
This sequence comes from Limnodromus scolopaceus, assembly GCA_028565335.1. NCBI lineage: Eukaryota > Metazoa > Chordata > Aves > Charadriiformes > Scolopacidae > Limnodromus > Limnodromus scolopaceus. Next base: position 117,466,262 of record JAOXNO010000013.1, read on the forward strand.
TCAGAGCAAATAACTAACTGGAAGAACATCTCAAAGCCATGGGTTACTTGTTGGATTGCAAATGTCCTAGGGAAAGGTATCATATCATAAAGCTATATTTACAACCTCATTTTAACTAGCACACGCTGGATGTGTGATACAGCCTTATGTAGGGCAGAAATCAACTATAATATGAGTTGCAACCAGCTAACATGCTAATTATGTTATTTGCTTAATTAGCTCCAATTTACAGTATTGTCCTAACGTAAAGACTTTAATATGGGATGTGGATCATAAAGTGAGGATAACACTGGAGTCTGACTGAATTTGTTCATGTCACCTTGAACATTCTTGTATTGGAGAAGTTGTTTCAGTGTTAGAAAGAAAGCAAAAAAGGTACAAAATACAGATTTAATTCCTAATACAGATAGAAGACCAAATCTTGACAAGTATTAATTCAGACTCTATAGCCAGATTCTTTGCAATATTGATTGAATGTGGTCAAATTATGGTCAAATTATACTGGTGTTTTCAGCGATACATTAAATCATGGTGTTTATTGTTACTAGTTATACATGTAATGCCTGCTTTGTAAGGATGGTTATCTTTGTAATATTGCTATAGCTTCAAACTTGTATAATCTATGTAAGTTCTACGTGTTTACTTTTTTGTGTAGTTCTAGCTATTTAAATACAAAGTTCATGAAAACAGCTTTTCTACTGGTAGAAAGATTAAATGAATGCAGCCATTGCTCTTGCTAAATCTTTTCTGGTGACATTTCAATGATATTTGCATTTTCTGTAAAAGATAGACAGATACAACTCCATATTTGCCTAGGAAAGGACTCTATTAAATTTTAAACCATATAGAAGCTGTGCTAATCTGAAGAAAAGACCTTGGAAAGTCACATTGCAATGGGAACATAGAGAAAAAGTTGATCCCAACTCTCTGAAAATAATTCTGATCCATGTTACTTCAGCTGCAATGTAAACCGTGTTGTTACTTAAAAGACTTCAGCACAATTTATTCAGACGGTAACTTCACATGTTGCCAATTCAACAGTGGAATGTTAAGGAAAAATAAAAAGAGAAAACACAAAGTTATACCTTCTGTGGGTGACAAAAACATTATTAACATGACCCAGCCCGTTGCAGCCTGGCAAAGGACAGTGTGGCAGCTCTTGTTTGTTCAGTTTCCAGGATAGTGAAGACCCATTGACAGGACTCTCCTTCTGTCTCTTGGCAGCCAAAGGACAACCAGAAGCAGTGCGATGAGAAGTGTATTTACCTGATATGTGACCTTGGCCATCACAGCCTATCACTGGGCATCTACAGAAACACAGCAAAAGAAACCCAGTTGTCACTGGAGAGAGCAGGCGAAGACAGTCTCAAGAAAGTCAGAGAAAATAATTCCAACTGCCTGTGCCACTTTGCATTAATGGAATAAGACTCAGCCCCAGGAGGCACACTGTACCTGAGCATCCCGTTCATGTCAAGCTGAGTTATGGGAGTTCAGCTGATCTTAAGATGAGACAATGCAAAATACAGTCATGTATTTTGAAACATGTATAAGAAACTAAAACATTCATTTAGATAGTATTTTCCCAGAAAAGAAAATTGAAATTCTATCACAGGCAGTAAATCTCACTTCTACAGTTGTATGGAAAGCCAACATTCTCTCCTCTCTGTCTAGCATGAAGCAGAGGGTGGGCTCCTGTACCTGGAAAACTTGTATCATCTCATGCAATTATTTGAAAAGAAAGATTTGGGGTGTTGGTTTTTTTTTTGCACTGCTCTGTCAGTGTTATACAACCCCTCATAATTAATTCGCAACTGTTGAGAACAACATTTTTTGCATCTAAATCTTCATATCTATATTCTAGCAGTTATCATTTACTGATTTGAATGAAATGTGCATTCAGGTCAGGAATGTAGTGAATCTCTACTAGTCTTCAGTTTTCACTTTATGTGAAAATTTAGTTTATTTATAGAGGAAAGACTTGAGATATATTTAAGTTCTCTGGGACATATTTTGAAGGTGTCACTGATTTAATTAGCTGACATGTTAAGATTTCACTACAGGCAGAAATAATTTGTTTTCCTTCATTTCACCAATTTATCCAAGTAAGTGGCACTTTCATAGCACTGTTTAAAATAATTGGAAAAATGCAAGCAGATATAGCAGTCCTTCCTCACTGCTCAGGCTCCAAGGTGATGGAATCCACCAGCTTCATTAGAAGCAGAAACACTTGGTTTGGCTCCAGTTCTGGGGCATATCCTCAGGTGGCTCACATTAACTAGGGCATCTCCTACGATGCCTCAGGTCCTGCGCTCTTAAGGGCTTTCCCCCCCTCCCTTCACTGGTGGTTGACCCGTGCTTTTGTACTTACTTAAGTTCAGGGTCTTCCTTTTCTTCCTTGGTAGGAGTCACTTTGATACCTCCTTTCCTGGCACGAGGACAACCAGATAAGCTGAAAGAAGCACACAGAATAAAAGCCACGTCTTTCTGCTGCTGCTTGCTGAGAACCCCCAGCACTGCTGCCCCGTGCAACCGGATGGTTTTTACCTTCTGTGGGATGCATAGTTCCCTGTCACGTGGCCAGAGCCATCACAGCCAGGTGTCGGGCACCTATGGAATAATACAGGGAGCTTACAAAATACGGCTTCAAAGGTACACAGTAAATAAGGTGTACGTTCTACATTTTGTCTAGGGCGGAAGAAAGAACAGCAGAGCTTTTGTTGGATAATTAAAACTAGTTCTCGCTGATTTTTTTTTTTGATGAACAGACTCCTTTCATATGTTTTTTTTCTTCTTTCATAACAGTTTTAGTAAGGAATGTGAAATATATTGCATCTGATGTGTAGTTTTAATCAGTTTATAACACTGTTTGCATCAAACATTTTTCCTTGTATGGGAACAACGTTAAAAAAAAAAGTAGCTTGATATAGATCTATTTGTAAATTTACTGTTACGTGTTTGTTTGCTATTCTTCTGATGTTTTCAGGTAGAGATATAAATAAGCACTTTGCCAGTATTTACAGAAGGGGAAATGGAAGCAGAGAAACAGTTTTACTTTTGGGCATCAGTAGATGATAGACAGAATTTGAATTTAATAATCTGTATATTCTAGCACTGTAAGCATACAACAGGACCATAGTCTTCCTAGCTCTAGGTTCAATTGGGTATTCAGTTTGGCAATTGGATTATGTCCCATAGTTAAGGGGTTTCTCTGTGTGTGTGCAACAAACAAACCTTTTCAAGTAGCAATGTTTAATGCTAAAACATCCATCCAATGAAAGGAAACAAACCTGCCTGTTACTGTGTTTTTGCTGGTGGTCTGGGAGGGTGGGCTACTTTCTTGCTGGTCCTATGTAGAGAACATGTTCCAAAAGCCTACTGGAATCAGTAGGTCTTTCAACAGACTTCTGTGGGGTTTGGAGCAAGAACTTACTGGTAGCACCTTCTATCTCAGAAGTTCAGATTTTTTTTTTTCATTTAAGGCTTGTGTGGGTTTTTTTGTTTGGTTTGGGTTCTATTTTAAAAGAAGAGAAACACACCTCGGCACACAAACCAGCACGAAGGAAAATATTTACCTTTGGAAGTTGTGCCAGCCATTTCTATGTTTCTGTATTATACAGCACAAAGCTCTTATGCTAAGCATCCCTAAGGGCCTTTTGAATGCTATGATTTTTACAGAGTATGAGAATTATAGAAAGAGTTGTACCAAATAATCTTATACTGAACCATTAAGGAAACTCGCATTGTTCAATACTCTCTTAAGGGTCTCAGTTGCTACTGAATTTTTCCTGAGGTGAGGAGATGTGTGATTTAATCTAGTCATTGGTAGGCTGCCATGGAAAACACCTACGAATATAATTGTAATAGCACATCTGAGTGTGCAGGTGTATCTCTTCACAGAATATTTAAAACTATTTTTCTGCGAACAATTAATTTGTCAAAAATGTAATTTCTTTTGGACATGACCAAATTTATTCACTGATTCAAGTAGAATTCAGCAAATAATTTCAACTGAAGAAAGAGGAGACTTTTTTTTTTTTTCAAAGATAATGTCAAAACATTTCATGATGACATTTTCTGAACAAAATATTTTGGCAGAATGACATGACTCACACTGACAGTGAAGGTAGAGGTGTGGGTTGCAGAGTGCCAGATATGCTCGACTGTGTAGAGCTAAATGTTGACCTGTCTGAGTGTGGGACAAGGACTGGGCACAATGTCATGTGGAGCAGGCAGCAAGGGCAGATGTCTGGAGAGTGTGAATGCTCACAAGTAAATCCAGAACACCTGCCAAATACTACGGGTATTAATTTTGGCTACTTGTTTTATCAGATGATCACAGATGGAAGAGCTGTCCTCATAGACTGGAGGTGGATTTTAATTCAGTAAGAACTCTTTGTGGAAGACATTCAGATCTGAGAGGCTGAGAGTTAGGGACTTAAAAAACACACTGAACTAAATTTTAATCTCCCCATCTGTATTTACCACTTCTGGCAGCAGATATATCTCCCAACCAGATTAGGGTCCAAGGTATTCTTGAGGTCATTAAAAATTTCAGGCTGTGATATTATCAATGCGGATAAAATTATAAGATGGTATTTCAGGTGGGCTGCTGATAAATTAGTAAGAAGCTTCACTAGCAAGACTCCTAAGCTTGACCCCTGGGTTGGGTTTTCCAAATACTGGTTATATCTTTGTATGGATTACGAAAATCCTCAATACAAGATACACCAACAATGTATTGCCTTACAGTCAGTAATACTGTGCATCTTCATCAGCTTTTAACTGGCTGATGAGTTTGGACTGGTGTCCCATTTTAGGGTTTCATCCTCTGTTATGGGTTCCTGTGCAGAGCCAAGAGAATCAGATTTACATTGGAGGGCCAGAGGCCTCAGGAACTCAGGCTAAAAGACGTCAACTCTCAGGTGGGTGTAGGTTACAGATTCTTTTGCGATTCATCAAGTTTGTTTTCCAAGAAAAAATCTCAGCAATTCACATCAAAATTCTTGTAACTGTGCATTGAGTACCTGCTATTTTGGTCCCTTCTCCAAGACAGTTGCCTTATCTTAGGTAGATGAACTACAACTGCATGTAAAATTGATACAGTGAGCTGCAGATCTAGGAGCATTTCTGCTACTCCCAAGAAAGCTCACAGGGATGGTCGGATATGAACCGTAGTTAAGGCAAACCCATAGAGGTCAGCTGAGAAAACCATGGACTGAAATATGTCATGCTGCCTATGCAATATGGATCAGTATCAACATGTTGTGTGAAACTTATCTAAAAGAACTGCTGGAATCTCTCCTAAAATTGATATCTAACCACTGCAACAACTCCTCTAAGGATAGGACTGATATAGGATAGGACTTAAGGATACGTATTCCTTAAGGTTTCTGAACTGTAAGCAAATATCTTTCTAAAGTACACTTTTAAAATTCATTAAGGCTTGCTTAGCAAGGTATTTGTTGAAATAGGATAATCAGTCATAATTATCCTTCATAGATTTAAAATCTGATTCATGGTCAACATTAGTATGTTTTAATTTGAGCACCTCAGATTGCTCTGTGCAACAAGAATCCTCAGATAAAAAATTTCTTGAATCTGACCCAAAGGCTCACTTTCTGAACAGATCTTCCTTATTTCCAAACTGTAGATCACATGGAAGCCTTGTATCTTTGCTGGCTTAGAGTTTCCTAATTAAAGCCAAAATCATATCTTGATTCTGGCAAATTAAATGTGAATAACATTTGGAAAAAATACACAGCTTTTTCATATTCATGCCTAACTCCATGAGGGGACTTTTGTGGCCTGATTCTATGAGCATTTATGCCCTCTGCTCAAATAGCAATAGTAATATTAACTATTGATATCACTATACTATACCAGTGCAAGCATGGCTGCAGGTTTTGGCATAAGATTTCATTTACCCAACACTTGTCAAAAGCAGGGTTTTGTTTAAAATTTCACCTGAACTATGTTTTGCAGGGAGCTAAAATAAGGTGGTACATTTATGGAAAATAATTTTATTTAATCCTTTTTCCTTTTGCAAATTGTCTGTGAACAGATTTTGATTTTTGCTCTTTTTCTAGTTAATTGAAATTAAATGCTAAGTGCGTTATGCAACATATTTCTGTCTGTGATATGTCCATGAACTTTGACTTTGTCTTTCACAACTCACTTATTATACATGGCGTACAGTGTGCAGTTTGTCATTTAAGTCATATGCTGTTGCTCCTCTTTCCTTATGGCATGACCAAAACTCTAGAAGCTTTAGTGGAAAAATAACCATATTGGTATGCAAATTTCCTTATTCACACATGAATATGGGGAGGGGGGTGCTGCATGAGGAGCAACTATTCAAAATATTTGTGTGAGTGTCTATGTATGGCAGAAAGCCAACAGAAGCAGGGACAAATACATATGACTCAGCAAATGATTTCAAATTTGTCAGCATTTTCGGAAGTCAGTTCCTTGCTTCTTGTGCTGCTCTTTTTAAAACAAACTAAACCTAAATTTAATACATTTGAGACTTGGTGATGGAAAAACTGAAGCATTGTGCCAGTGTGTCAGTTTACCTACTGGCTTTGGGAACTGCTTTGAACAGTTGCCCACATAAATAGCATTTCTTTTCCATTCTGCTGCATCTGCAGTAGGATCAACTCCATAGCTACCATCAGTTCAGCATTTTGTCTATAATTCAAGTTGTCAGACTAGGGGATAAGACCACTAACATTTCCTCTGGGGAATGTAAACAGGAGTTAGGCCTAAATGTAGTCACTCCTACTATTAATACCATCAAAACAGCATAAAAGTGCCATGATCAGACTTTATTTTCTTCTATATGGTCTAGGGATCAACCTAAAGGACAGAAAGGACAGTCACGGGATTCTCCCCTTTTTACACGCATTCATGAGTTTTTCCAAGCCATCTATTATGGGATCCAATTTACAAGTTGCAGAGGGAAAGCTATGAAAGAACTCTAATTATCCTTTCCTCTTCTCCACATCCTTATTGACAAAGCCAATTCAATAACTAGATGACTGGTTGCCAGTGCCTCTCTTGACTACAGATTTTTGAAATATTCATATGTCCCTATACATCTGTCTATATAGCAGAGCTTGCACAGTCCTTTTGTAAGTGACATTTCATGGTGAGAATTATGCCAGCACAAAATCATATGACTTGATGTCTGCTTCAGTGACATTAAACTCATAGTATATGGTAGGAAACTATAAAAAATGATTTGCAGGAGTTTTGGTGTCATTTTTAGATTTATTCTAAATAGATTTATTTCTAACTAAATAACGCTAACTTATTCTAACTGGATCAGACAGAGTTATTTGCCAGATTTGTCTTACATGCTAGATATTTTCTATTTCTCTCTGATTCAGAAATATTATGAGAGCAGCATCTCTCTTAGTGTTTACAATTTTTTCCCCGAGGTCCTGGTTAATTCTTGAAAATGAAGGGCTACAAAAATGAAGAAAGACAAATGGAGAAAAACAAAATCTATTTCGCTCAAAAGCTTTCAAACCAATTCACTTCAAATTTTGGACAAAGGTTTGACATTACTCAGAAATTCAAATGAACAACTGCATTAATGTAGGGAATGTTGATCGAAGATAAGTAAAAATAACATTTGTGCTATTATCAATACTTACTTAAGCTCCTGAGAGTTAGCAGCCATAAGGGATTTTAACGTCTTGTCAGCTAATGGACACCCAGAAACACTGAAGAAAGAATGATGAGGTATGTTTTACTAAAACAGAACATGTTGAGGGTGTTTTTGTTTTTTTGTTTTCTTAGAACAGCAACCTCCAGACAATCTATGACTTAGCATGGGAAAAAAGAGATCCTTAAATACTTGTTCTTTGCAACGAAGGAGCAGCCAATATCAGGTTGTAGTTCTTAAATTATTGGAAAGATACGAAGTTAGGGACAAAGGTTTCTGAGCCTCTGTAAAGCTTTAGGTGGGGAGGCAGCAGTACACACTCCTTCCTTATGTTGCCCACGAGGGGCAGGTGGAGTGTCTCATCCTTGTGGTTGAGAAAAGGAAGAAACTGCTTCTGTCCTGCTCCCAAAAGGAGGAGTAGGAAATTCTTGTTTCAACCCCTAGTAGGCTATTCTGAGGAAAATATTTAGCGTCCTCAGATTATGTTAGCAGATCTATGAACTTCAAAGACTTTCACAGTAATACTTACAGAAACCACATTAAAATCTCATGCATCAGCATCTGTACAGAGAGTGCTGGTACACTTAGAGAAATGAAAACTTTACAAAATGACTTATCTACAGGTCTCAGCTACAGTAGTAAGCATGTGTTGCTTAACGGCAGCAGGCTATTGAGCCCAAACAGACTTCACCAAATATAACAAAGCCAGGAAAACCAGCCACATTTCTGTATGGCTTATTTTCTGCAAATTAGTTTTGAATACTTATCCATGCTTAGTACAAAAATGTTCAAAGATGACAATAGCTAAAAGTAGCTCTATTTCCTGCTTTAGGCTTCCTGTTGTTTCTTACCTGCGGTGTGAAGCATAGTTTCCTGTTACATGGCCGCTACCATCACATCCTGGAGTTGGACAGCTGTGCAAAGAAGATGCAATGAGAAATTAGAGTATGTACAACACACCACATAGCTCACCCCACCCTGCAGTGCATTAAATAATGATCCTTAGGGCAATCATGTTCATTGCAATCATGCACATCCCAAGACTATCACGACACTACAGAAAACCAGCAAAATTTACACAACATTTCTGTTTCTCACTTATTATTTGAAATATAGATGGAAAAAATTTTCATATTTCCACCATGAAAATGAGTCAAAACCCTTTTTTTTTTTTTTAATCTATATAATGCTTTGAAAAGATTTTTTGGTTACAACTTCGGTTATTAAAAGGACAGCTTCATTACTGGTATATTTGTACATTGACAACAATTCATAGATTTTAGGGATGAATTTTCCAATCTGACCTCCTGTATAACACAGGCCAGAGAAAAGTAATGCTCTAAATAATTCCCTTGACCTCTGACTAAAATAAGGCACCTTCTTTAGAAACACATCCAATCTTAATTTGCTGACATAAATGAAAAATTAAGTGTCACAGTTGCTTGCAGAAAAGAAAGCACAGCAAGCCCACACAGCTGGTCAGAATGAGCACAAAGGTTTCCCAAGATGTTTCTCAGCTGAACTGAGAAGTGACACAAAGGTGGCCTACGTTTAGTACAAAAAATATATCCCTTTATGCCAAGAGATGGAGGTGTGTTTGACCTGGAGAAAATGTCATAGCTTCTGTTTTTCCTCAGCTCTTCTTCAAACATAGCACTGAGCTCATTTATCAAGTTGGGATACAGTCCTCCGCAAGAGGGAAAAGATATGAAGAAGTGCAATTTGTGCATGGAGGGGGAGATGAATTAAGTATACCTTTCTGCAGCAGTTTGCAACACTAGCACCAGTCCTTCAGAGTCACCTTATAAAGGGCTGTGCCTTCTCTCACTTGCCCCTCATACGCTCATGGGTGAGAGGGGCAAGCAGAAGCTATGCAAAAACTTTTAGCTGGTGCTCCATAGTAATATGTAAGGGGTACCTTAGATCCTCACTTGGCTATTTCCTCCGAGCTGGCAGAGTGCTAGGAACTTTCTCAAATCTGTAAAGCAGCCTTAGGAAGACACCAGCCTCATTTTTACAGCCCAGTTCAACCTGAGCAATGCAGTTATAGGCAAGAGAATTAACATGGAAAAATTGAATGCACATGCTAGGAGGTAGTATTTACAAGTTTGTTCACTGCAACTGAGGTAACCGTGTCAGAATTATTTTTTTTCTGCAGGTACTTATGTCATTTTAAAAACTTCCTCATGATGGAGCCACCTGTATTGAATTGTTCTGTACAAGTTCTGAGCTCAATGGGATCATAAAAATGCAATCTGTTCCTGATATTACCTATAGAGTCTTCTGATAAATTAAAACTGTTTCTTATTTCATTTTCTGGACAGTTATATTTTAGATACCTGTTTCTCCTCACTGTTTGAAAATCGTACAGTAAAACCACTGTAAACTGATCATTGCCCTTGTAAATACTCTGGAAATTATTATTTAGGAGAGCAGAAAAGTATGTTACAGACATCTGAAAACAGGTCAATATCACAAAGGAATAAATATTACAAAAGAAAAGCCATTAGTCTTCAAGCAAATAAACTCTCAGTGATTTTTGTATGCATTTGTTCTAGAAGAGGCAAAACAAACCTGACCTGTAGCAATTTAGGTCATGAACTACAGCTGCAGATATAACGTGGAGAGCAGACAACATGCAGACTGCACGGCATGAGGGCAAAGAATCACTCTTCACAGCAGCTTGCCCCAGGGAAATGTAATTTCTAGAGACAGAGGCGGATCTAACTGATTCAGTGCCGCTGAGTCTGGGGAGCAGGACACAGGGTGACGGGATGTGACTGATTTATTTCTGGGTGAGCCTGCAGTGATGCGTTACGGACCATTATCACTAAGCGATACGGAGTGCACTTGTCTAGGGAGACCTACTCTGGTTTGGGACAAAAAGAAAAGTGCTTTAAATGGTTGCTAAGTCCTAGTTGACCATTACAGTGAAAACACTGTATCAAACACTGATATCAAAATGCTGTTGACATGAATCCAAAGGGGTTTTGGGAAGAGCCTAGATGAGATTTTAAAAACTGACTAGTGTTATGAGCTGGTTGGGACAATTTTACGGAATGATTCTAAACTGAAACAAGCTGTTGCACGCAGAAAGATTTAACAGAATTTCTTTGCAGTTTTAGATAGTAAAGTTTTGGAACTAAAGACACAACAAGTGAGTCTCTGTACTGGGGAAAAGAGAGTATTAACCTATTCTCCCAGAGCGTGAGTTTGTGCATCCACTGGACTTTCAGCAGGACAGAATAACTAACTCTGCTTTGAACATAGATTTCCTACAGGTTGGAAAACCCTGGGGCAGGTCCTGTGTGGTGTTTTATCTTTTTATGAAGTTTGCATATTTCTTATCTGAGAAATCCTGAGCACTTCTATGCAAGCTCTCAGCAGTGGATCTAAAGTAAAGCTTAATTATGCAAACATTAACACAGCCAAACTGTAGCACGCCATGAAACTGTGTGTTTTGTAGAAGGAGCAGTTGCCCATTTGTTATCTATCTATCTATCTATCTATCTATCTATCTATCTATCTATCTATCTATCTAAGGAATGAGGAGTGATACCCTGTATAACATTAGTCATGAATCTGTCCAGACCCCCAGGTCTACCTTGGCTTGTCTCAGCTCCAAGCCTCATGCCTACCTCGTTATGTACCCACAACAGGGAACTAACCACCTGCAGCTGAACTGTCGTGCAGTCTCCCCACTCATCTCCTGCAAATGTGCTTCAAAGCAGCACTCAGACACCAATGGCACAGTCAGCCTTTACCAGGGGAGAGGTAAACGTGGCATTTTTTTTTTGTGACTCACGTGATGAGTTCCTTTTTGAGATCTCTCGAATGGAGCTTGGGTTTAGGACTTGGTATGGAGACATCTCCTGGATACTTCTTTTCCTCCATGGTTTCTGGAGAGCTCACTGGATCTTTCTGAAATATTAGATGAGAATAAGACAAAAGGTTTCTCTCTTCAAGGCCTCCCATATATTCAACAAATAACTTGCTGTGGCAAGAAGAGAACCTCTTGGAAAACACTAAAAAAATCTTAAGAAACGATGGAGAAAGATGGAGAAAGATGAAGAAAGTTTAGCACATCCTAGTTTCAGATTCTTATAGGTAGACTTTTAAAAATGTGAAAATTTCTGAAGGCAGATTCTGGTTTAAGCCATACATAGGGAAAATTTGTTTTCGATTTGTGAAATGGTGATAAAGGACAAATGAAAATACACAAAGAAAATAAAAGTAGGTGTTGAATAGAGTCAAGCAAGACTTTGGTAAGCATGTTCTGTTTTTTTCTGTGCAAGTATATCACTGAGTTTTTATATAGTTGAAGTAAGTACCATTGTACTGTGAATTACAAACTGCAATCATAAATTAAAAAAACCTCTATTATACATAAACATGCGTAAGTGCAAAGCTTTTTAAAATTGAATGACTTGTTATCTTATTCAAAGAGCAGTTTCTTGTTAAAATGAAAATCATAAGAACAAAACCACTTTGACATTTTCTTAGTAGCAGGCTGCTAAAGGTAGTTCTTGATTTCTACTATTTGTAGATTAAAATTTTTGCTTCTACAGTGCTGTTTGATGGGTGATGTAGACCATGAGTATTCACTCCCCTGCAAGGCATTTTGAAAATCTGGAGTCCTGAAAGGAAATTACATTTTTGTTTTCTGAAAAATCTCCTTTGATCAATTCAAAATAGCTTGGTTTATACTGTTTTGAGAATTAATGTCTTCAATTATTATTATTTTTATGAAGGATGAGTGTTTCCTTTCTGGAGGGATGCTCTGTGGATATTGCATCATTCAATAATTCTCCAAAGCCCACAGCATCAATTATCGAATCTCTATTAATCCCTGCTGGGACTTTGTGTTGGTTTTGTGACTCCGTTCCAATACTCAGGTAGGTATTGTCCAGAGGTTACCGTCTGTAGGAGCAGAAACTGCTGCCTGTGGTTGAGGGGAGAAGCTCCCAGCTCCTGCTAAACTCATGGGGCTGGTGCCATAGATGCTCTGGGCTTGTGCAGCTGACGAACGTGCCAGGACAGAGGGGCAGGGATGTCTGCAGAGCTGTTAACACAGAGCGGAGGGCTGAGGAGAATCTGGACTGAAAATGGAGATTCTGCCTAACGGGACTTGTAAGCTCCGCGGGGGTGTTTCTTCTGATAAAGCTTCCATATGGTCCTCAATTCTGGCAGCTCATCTTTGCCTGTTTGGAGACTGGATCCTCAATATGACTTCCTTCTGCTTTCTGGTACTGGCTACCTACTGCCTACTGAAACTAACACTACACATACATATAGAAACCGTGCCATATTATTGCTGTATCAATTACTACTGAATTCTGCAACCACATTTGTAGGGTTAGTTTGTCTCAGAATAATCTCATCTGTTACAAATATAGAAAGCAAAAATACATATATTCAGCTTTTCTAAACACTCTTTCATAGTAATTATGAAGTAATTATTTTAAATAAGAAAAAAGACCTGATATATTTCAGGCTTTTAGAATTTTATTTCTAAAGGAAAACTTCATATAAAGTGTAATAGAGAAAATTAAAACCAATGGTAGGTATTGTTAAAATGTTAAACAGAAATAATAAATACTTGCAACTCCTCCAAACATGGAAACAAAAATGCTAAAAACCAGAAGTGGAAAAATGAATGCCAGCTTTGTTCAAGATTCAAGAAACCTCAAAGACTGTTTTCCAACATGAAGTTAAATCCCAGTTCTGGTGGCGTATGGGGGTGGTTTTTCCACTGCAATCTGCAGAATGGGGATTCTAGTTCCTGACTCTCCCTGTCCCCACGTTCTCACCTGCTTTTCTTATATAAGTGTAAATGCAAGTTCCTACAATGATCATCACCAGTCTAAGTCACTGTAAAAGCAAAAGCTCCCAAAAGAAGCAACAAAACGGGCTGAGGTGGATCCAACAGAGGTGGATCCTACAGAGGTGGATCCTCTGTTGCCAGCTGCAAGAGGTCAAATGTCAAAATAACTTCAAAAAACACAAGTAAGGTGTTTTCCAGGCACACATCAGCCTCTTCCACTTCTTGTCAAAGGTCCAGCTGACAGGACCCTGGAGTAGAGGGTGGTGGAGAGACCACTCTGGCACTCCACTGGGATCCTGAGCTTTGTGATGTACCTCAGGATGCGCTTGCAGCAAACACCAGTAGCTGTAGCTGTGTGCACTGCAGGGTTTATTAATATTTTTATTTATATAACTTGTGTTCTTTATTTCAGATGAAAGGTGTCTCTTGATCTTTTGCTGGTGATGGACCAGAAACTTGTGTGTGTGAGTTATTCATCATGTCACAGTCTGATACCTGCTGCACAGAGAGCACTGATCGAGAATTATGTATGTTGAAGCTTGACGAAATACAGTATTGCAGTTCACAGCTTCATTTAATGATGCTTCACTGAATCATTTAGCAAGAATAAGATTGCAGGATGAAGGTTGACATAAGTACATCTCCAGCTACCAGCAGAACTGATACTAATGGTTTAGAATTGCAGTGTTTTCATTTTCTATCTTTGAAATAATTTTTTTGAAATTCTATTTGTGAATTTCCAGAATTGGTTTATTAAGATTTTTAATTTTTTTTTTTAAACCAGTAACTATACACACACACACATGCACAAAGACCTATAATTTCATAGTAACTGCTCTTTTGAAAAAGAAAAAAAATCTAATAATGACCGAAGTGGGAATACAGCTTGTTTCCTAGTTAACATCCCTCAGTATATTCCCCAGGAATGAAGGAGACATACAGACATTTAAACAGGTGATTTCTCCAGCATTGTATTGGCACCTTGTGGAATGCTTGGTATTATTCAAGAAGCTGTGTAGAAGCTGCAAAAGGAAGACAGTGCAAAGGGAGTGCAGGCAGAATACTGAAACTCTGCTTTTCTAGGACCCTACATCAGTACATGTGGCCTAAAAGGGGTTGCATCTGTCTGAAACAAGTAGGTCAGACCTAAAGACCAAATATTTTTTGGCCCTCTGCACTTCGGACTGAGTGCAAAGCATCAGACCTTGGCTTGTGTGCTTCTCCAGCGATTTAGCTTTAGAGGGGGAGATAATCCTTTGGGGAAACGCTTTCAGCACTTCCCACTTTTTGGTCTGTTAGGTGATAATCATCACAGCTAGTCAAGTCCAACTGTATGAATAATCTTTCCTTTCCCATTTGAATGGATTTGTAACTAAATGCTATTAAAATTCTGAAGAATTCCAGACTAAAAGGAAAACCAGAACCAGCCCAATGAGCCCAAACACTACTATTTTCTGCGAAGAGCATGTGTGTATTCACGCATGCACACTACAGAAAGCAAGCAAGCAATGAAACTCCATTAATGTACAGATGGAAGTTTATATTGATTTCAGCAAAGACCAGAACATAATGGTAACATGAATAACAGATAATAGCATCTGGCACTTTTAACATTTTTAAGCCCTGAAATCTTTGGAGAACTGACAGTTGAACTAACTGACAGCTCTAGTTATTTCTCGGCGCTTTCCTTTTGGAGAGATTTTGAGCTTTTTCCAAATTCAGATATTTTTTTTTTAAGGGGGCATCTGGACAGGCTATTTCACTGAGAGAGAGAGAGACAATATTTTCTGGAAATTACCACCAAAATTAAGCAACTGTTGTGCATATGAACCAGATAACAATGAATTAGAAATAGATATAATCAGTCATTTTCTTTGCATGAGGATAACTGCCAGTCTTCGATTTGCAAAACAGAGCCTTTGGCCCTGAGATCACTGGACATGTCAAT
This sequence comes from Limnodromus scolopaceus, assembly GCA_028565335.1. NCBI lineage: Eukaryota > Metazoa > Chordata > Aves > Charadriiformes > Scolopacidae > Limnodromus > Limnodromus scolopaceus. The sequence goes on from JAOXNO010000013.1 coordinate 117,481,703, forward strand.
GGTCCCTGGGATGGAAAAAGCTCACAGCAGAGGTCTGGGGCCAGATCCTTGATTCAGGACAAACTGCACAATGTCAGAGCACCTAGTGCAAGGGACAAAAGTGCCTGAACGTGGATCTTTATGTCCTGTTGAGTTGTCTGCTGATGCCTCCAGCTCACTGTAAGGGAGAGGGAAGGAGCCAGCCATCCACCGAGGCCTTCAGAAAGTCAAGCAGGCACTGGGGGGAGATGCGGAGGTGCTCCTGCCATGGCTTTTTTGCTGAGCTGCGGTGGCAGCAGGGAGGAGGAGCAGCAGGACAGGCCCCCTGCCAAGTCTGCGACACTGATTGATCCCTTGCAGCAAGGAGGTTCTCTCAAAGCTGAATGGTGCTTGTTCATTATGCGGCATGAATGGGGAAGAGCCTGAGCCCTCAGCCTACTGCCTCAAACCCTCTCCAAAACCCTGACACTGGGGTCGTGCTCTCATCGCTGAGGCAAGGAGCATCATCCTTAGCCCCACAGAGGTGACTGCAAAGGGCTCTTCAAGACAACCCAGCCTGCAAGAAATGATTCTCCGTGGTGTAAGCTGTTTCAGTGATCACATAAGAACAGACTACCCAGTGCTGACAGTTGTTTTTTTTCACACAACTGAGCTATCTTTTATTTCCAGGTATTTTTGGAATCGGAGGCCTGAATTCCCTGACCTCAGCCCTCAAGAAATTTATCCCTATCTATGTCTTCTTGAAGTGACAGTTTTAATATTTGAACAAAAGATAATTTTGTAATAAATATAATCCTCAAATGCTATGATTTGATATATAAAACCAAACAGTGAGAAAAAGTATTTGAAGCTGCATAGAAACTCCAAATTGTAAAATCTTTAAGTCTGCTTCAGAAAGCTATCACTTAGGCTTGTCTATGTTTATTACCAAGATTTTATCTAATTAGCCTTATCTAATTAGCCTTAAAGGTTCTGATTTAAGAAAAATGCAAACAGTCCATATTCTGACAGCCAGGCTCAAGAGAAAAAAAATAAAATCAAACTCAGCAACAAAATAGAAGAATAAGAAAGAAACACCGTAGGAGACTATGCTGCCTTGTTGCCAAGATAGGATAAACAAACATGAAAGAGCAAACCAGAACCAGAAACAAAATCAAGACAATTATCAAGTTCAAAGTGGCAGTTGAGAAGATTAACCATAAAAGTTGGAAAGTGATTAAATAAAATTATTTGCTGACATTTTAGTTGCTCATCTTTGCTCCTGCAACTGCATTTTCAGGTTTAGGTTTTTACATTTTCTAGGACAGCTTGAAAAAAGGAGACAATTCTATATCCTCATCTAGTTTTTCTATGCTGTTTCCTTATCAAATAAAAAATACCAGAGTTGGTGGAAATTATGTACTTATCCTCTTGTGCTACTTGTTGTCATCAAAACCTTCAATTTCTGACTTGGTGCTCTCAGACTGTCTTCTGGACCACTGGACTCACTAGTGAGATCTAAGACTCACTGGCAAAGATTTCTTGAAGTATGTTAAATGTAAAATAAAAAGTTTTCCACTTAAAGAATATTGCAGGCAAGGCTCTAAATGTGCATTTAGATGCTTAAATATGAGCATCTAGGGTTACAATGAGTTATCTAGAATTATAAAGAGTTGGTGTGGAAAAATTACTTTTTGTTTCAGCATGAAAAAAACATCCTTGGTTTGGTTTTGTTTGGGATTTTTGCCCCCAAATGATCCCTAGGCCATTTGGTTGTATGTGCTACAGAACTGAGCCATTAGGAAAAATATTTAAAAAACAGTGTCTAATAGTGGATACTTTTGATTTCCTTATCTTAGACACTTATTCACAAGTAGGCACTGAGAGCAAGATTTTTCAAAGTGAGTAATGACTTTTTAGGCCACATCCAAGAGGGCATTTAAGCCAGCTCAATGTTCCCAAACGTCTGCCTGTGAAAACTGATTCCCTTTAAACTGCACTAAATTGTTCATCCCAAAGACCATCATATGGCCACTCATCCAAGGGAAAAAGTCACTCAGAAACTCAAAAAATACCTCTTTTTCTTCTTCTTTCCTGCCATGGGTCTTGCTGTAGTTGATTGGTGTATCCCAGCCTTCCTGTTCACAAAGAGCTTGGTAGAAGGCTGCATTTACCAAGATGCTGCTTGTTTTGAAGGGAGAAGAGGAAGGAGTGGGAAGTGCTGTGCTGGAAGAAGTGAGAGGCATAACTTTGTCTTGGCTTCGGTTCTTTTTCATGCTCAAATCCAGGGTGCCATTTTCATCCACTTCTATCTCAGCTCCCTGACATGCAACACGAGACAGAGACATGCTTAGATATGGACATGGTGAGGCTGCAACATAACCATGTGGTGCTTTTAAAGGATAAATATAAATGCACGCTTTTATTTAAATTTATCTGAATCTAAAACCAGCTTTTCGATTTATATCAGTTAATGTCCAACTCTTAGGCAGACTTAAGAGTAGCTTCAGTAATGGTATCCCTGCATCTCAGCTTAAACATAGTAAGTAGAATTTAAATAAGATGCCTCTAAACCGTAACCTATACACCATAAATCTAGTTTTATTTAAAAAAAGTTTAGCTTTAAATCTTCTTGATCTTTTCACTCTTACAGAGAACTATGACCCCAATTCACAGTTAAAAGCATTAATGCATTGTTTAGGTCATCAACAGCATTACTATTACATATCTTCCCTTCCCCCCACACCCCGGAAACATTACAGCATCTGCATCGTGGGGGAGAGAAGGAGGGGGGAAGAAATGTGCCGAAAAGGAGCATAGTAGGAGAAATTTTCACTAGGGCTTTGTACATCGCTCAAGACAACACAGTGCCTTAATCGCAGTTTCACTAGGTCACTAAGGCACACTGAGACCACTAGACCGAGAGCCACAGGGGGATCTTAAGGAGGTTGTCCCTGACGAAGACCTTCAGCATGAGTTAAGAAAGGCTTTGCTACCTGGGATGTACAGCAAAGAGCAGCCTCTGATTGCAGGGGGGTGTGCGGCTTGGGGATGTACCTAAGCTCTCTTTCCAGGATGGGAGAAGGTCTCAGAGCTGCTCCTGCTCACGAGCAGGGAAAAGTGCTGCTCAGGTGTATAAGAAGAACAAGGAAAGGAAAGCTCACTGTTCTGCCTTACACTGATTGCAGAAAAAGAGTACAAACTCCTATTTTTCGAATGATGAAAAGCTCCTGGAAGTGCAATTTGCTAATGGAAACAACAAAAAATTTCCCCTTGTGCTCAATATGCTACATTGCATATTGACATATTGTATACATAGGGAAGAGTATAAGCCTAGTCCTTGCTACTGCCATCAGTTACTAAAGTTAGGTAAGGGAAGAGGTGAAAGAGGGGGTTTCTTGAGGAGCACTCGGTAGTCTAGTTCTGTGTGTGTTCCCCTGAATAAGGTGGAAAACATTCAAAGACTATAGAGATAAATAACAATGGCACAGATCTATACACGTAGACAGCTGTAATTAACACTGCTGTGTGTCTTCTTGTTATTTTCATCACTACTATTTTGTATTTGCATCACCACAAAGCTCAGATACTCTGTGGGAATTTGGGGCTAGATATGTTAGGTGCTGTATAACTGTAAGACACAGTCATATAAACACAGATTGAGACTTCCTACCTTGAGTAATATAAAAGTAAACCCGGAGCATAAGTGAGTCATCTAGACCCCCTGTTGTAAATGGAAAAGAGACAGGTATGTCCAGGGGACAAGTTTTTCAATCTTTCTTAGACCTCTTTCTTAGGAAGAGATGAGACACTGGCAGAAAGAGTCCCTTTCTCTTTCTTCTTATTAATTATTCCTGGAGTTTAATGATTAGTTAACCATTTAATGGTTAAAGATACGGCAGTGAATCTTTATCTTTGCTTAAGAACTTTAGATCTGTTGTGGTGAAACACACCTTGTGCTGAAAGTGTGACACAGCCACCACAGTTGGACTGAAGGCACAAACTTCCTTCATGCAGCTTTGTCTTCTACTTCTGCCAGTGGTGACTAATTCAAAGGCAAAATATGTCTGATGAAATCTTTTTAATCAGAAGGAAAATGTTGGTAGAAGATGAAAATTTAGGGCCCAGTGATCTCTCTCTGCACTCAGAGAGCCTGACTCCATTTTGTATCCATGGGCCTAAGACAGATGCCCACCTAGATGGAAACACTACCAAGCCATCTGCTTGCCCCCAGCTCAGAAACTCAGGCACCTCTTATGTTTGCTTCTCCTGCATAGCAAAGTTCACATTTTCAATCATACAGCTTAAAGAGAGAGATGTTTTATTATATTTATGGGAAGTAAATACACTTCTAATATGTTCATACTAAGATGCTTTGGTTATATCTTTCTGCCCCTTTTTAGTAAATAGTTTAATCTCCTGTGATAGTTTTAAGCCCTGAATTTGACAGTGCAGCTTATCCTGGATAATAACTTAGTAACCACAACATCTTATGCCATCTGTATAATATCAAATACATTTTTATACCAGCATTAATAAACCTTAGTTACAAAAATCCAAGATATTAACTATATCCGTGCCAAGTGCGCACTCCAGGATCTGACAATATAGCTCTGCCATGATCGCCCCAGTGTTTTTTGGCTTCAAAGTTGATATGTAACTATAGCAATGAAACAGAGCTACAGTAATCAAGTTTAATGACCAATGTAAAGTAAAATGCTAAATATTGTAGTTGCTGACATTTTTCATAATAAAAAAACTTGGGTTAAGTCTGCACAACCAACATTCACATAAAATTCCAGACCTCTGTGACAGATGGCTTAGGAAAGGAAGCCATGTGACTGGGCTGCAGTAGTTTTATAGTGCAAAACCCATAAATAGTGCAGATTCTCTGTCACTGACAAAATATCAACTACTCAGAAGGCAACAGCAACAACAAAAAGGACCAAAATCAATCAAGGTTCCCTCCTTGATGAAACCATACATAGGAAAATTATCAGGAAGTGTATTGTCTCTGAGAAACAGACACCATTAACCACAACAAGGAGTTCTGGCTGAAAAGCAGAGCGTTTACTATCGTAGATATTTAAAGCTTCCTCAGTACTTCCCTGAAATTCACGTAGAAGTTGGGTTGTCCAGCATGCACCTAATTCTGCTCAGGGAAGGCCGGGCTGTGTGTTTGGGAAGTAGCGTACAGATGGGGTTTAAGTGAGCTCACAGATGCACACAACAATTAAATATAGTCACAGAAAAAATATCCCCTTTTGCCCATCTCAGGATGGGCATCTCACACGTTTACAGCATGGCTTTTTATTCAGAATGGTATAAAAGAGCTATCGCTTTGCTGCCTTCATAGCAAACTCCAAATGGCAGAGCAAAAAGAGAGGATAGTCAGATACTGCTCCAGTTTTCATTCCTACTCTCATCCCACCCTCCTCTCAATATGTCTCCTTTGCTTGTTTTACCATGTTTATTTTTACATTAATTTTAAAATGGAACTAAAAAGACAAAAATGGCAAATGGCAAAAAATGCTAGAGCAGTGCTATGACATGCTGACAGAAAATGGCACTTACTATGCTTAGCTCAGACTTGCAAAGGCTGTTTTCTCTTCGGTGAAGGCAAGATCTTATATACTGCTGACTTTAGTGCATGTGTGAATAGGCCTATATTTATCCATTTATCATGACATATTTAAAATATAGCTACCAAAACAATGTAAACTGTTCTGATTCTTCCTTAAAACTGTAAGCAAAATAAAGATGCAAATGCATCTTATTATTTCCTAACTTACATTAATTTATAGCTGTGTAAATCTTTGGAGCCCGATTTTGATCTTATTTACATTTACATTCACATTCACATTTAGTAAACCAGGAAAAAATCCACTGAAGCAATGAAGAAAAATCAATGAGGTTGAGAGCTTACACACGATAATTGAATTTAGGTTACTCCTTACCTACTCCCACATCAGTGACAGTGTAATCACCCTCACAGGTTTTACAAGCAGCTGGAAGAAGGGTTCCAGAATTAAAAAATGAAAGAAAAATGACCGAAGCATATTTTCTTTATTCCCAGATCTGTTCCATGAAAAGATAAGGTACAAGTAGTACTCTACTGTGAATATCTATCTAAAATGAAGAATAATATGAATATGTAAACAACAAAAAAAAATTCGTCTCTATCCTCTTCAAGTGCTTTGCACTTTAAAGTCAAGCTTTTTCAGCCTCCTTTATTTTATGACATAAATATTACAGAATATTTTCTAGTACATTATTAAGTCTTGTCCTTAGAACTGAACTACATCAGCCAGGACAATAAAGGATGTTGTTTTTTGTGATAAATTACTCCTGTATTTTTTCATATGCTTTTGGTCCATCTGATCACTCACAGCGTTTAATACTCTGCAGTGTGTCTCCAGTAACGATTACAAGTTAAGCTTTATCTCATAGCTGGATCAGGAGGAGTGAATTATTGTGCCTGCATGAATCTTATTTCAAACTTGTGACCTTAGGGAGATTGGATCATTTCATATAAGGGGGTTTTATGTATTCTTTGGTTGGCATCAGGCATGCAACTTAATACTAAGTAAGTCCAAAGAAACAACATTAGTTGTTTCTAACATTAAACAACATTATCAAAGATTTTGCATTGCCATTAGCAGTTCAGTCTGGTTTGGAAAGCTCTAAAGGGCTCTTCAGTTCTGGTACTGGGAGTAACTCTGGAACTAATATCTTGCCATGTGTATGAATACTTAATGCAACTCCATGCAAACGAGTACAACCTTTTCTATTCCCAGCCAATAAAAATACATACACATGGTCTTCAATTCTTCAGGCTGAAATTTAAGCAATTGAGTTCTGCAAGTAACTAAAATACTAATTTGGGTCAAAATAAGAAAACATGTAACTGCCCAGCTACATCTGAGACAAAAATGAAGTCACAATTTCAGCCCAGAGCAATTCACAAATTAAAAAAGCTAGCTAAGAATGTACTCAAGGAGCAATATGCACAGCAGTATAACAGGATGGTACCTAGTGATATTCTTGGCTGATTTCTCATCCTGTAGTTAGGCTTTAAGGTATTTGGAGTAAAGGACTGCCTGAAAAACGTGCTGAGTACTAACTACTTTGTTGAAATAATTGATGTAATTATCACCATCATCAATATCCAAGAATGGTGAGATGACATAATTTTGTTCAAAAACAGAATTTGAACTTTAAGCATTTTTAGCAAGTGTCATTTTTTGTTTTCTTTCAAGGCATAGTGCGCATATGCCATTTTGTCTAAACAGGTGGGAAAAACACCAAAACAGTCAACAAAATGTTTGGCAAGCAGCAGTGACAAGGATACAGATAAACTGTATTGCTTGCAGCTACCTCTGTGAGACATGAAAGTGGTGAAGGCTGTAAACAGGGAAGATCCCTGGATGTTATGATGACGTAGACTCTTGTGCTGTGCTAGAAACTGACAGCTAAGCTTTCTAGGGCAGTCCTGTTGACTTCAGTGGGAATTGAATGAAGCTACATAAACTGTAAATCAAATGCAACCAGGAGAGTGGTGTGGGGTACTGACCGCATGAAAATTGGCTGATCGGGATTATATTCAGGGGAACAGTTTACTACAGGCCCAGGTGGAGGTTGAATGGCTCAGCCAATGTAACATTAATGTGGTATTAATTGTTTTTGAAAACAATTATCATCAAGGTATCTGATGATCTTAGTGGTTTTTATGCAACTGATAGACAATTCACAGAGAAAGCTTAGGATCCATTTTACTGCTCTTTTCAGAATAACTTTGTTCTTTAAATTGCATAATTTATAAATTCATAATTTTAATCTTGAAGTATTTGGCAGATCACCTTTGCACACCAGTTATTTTTGGAAGTTCTGCTTATCAATAGCACTGCTAATGTGTATTCTGATTTGTCTAGCCTTGCTACATTCTCTTTCTTTTTTTTTGGCTTAGACTTTCCCTTTTGAACTGATATGTAGACAATGTGAGATATATCTCTGAAAATCCATTAAATTAATGAAATTTGAAACTGTGCTGTAAAAAACATTTTCATTTAAGTATCATCTCTATTTACAGAAAAATGGTGAACATTCAAGGTAAAACATCCAACTCTTACTAAGAAGTGGACAACACTCTGGAGGTCAAGAAATAAAATTTGAGAGATGGAAAGCAAAAAAAATACTTCAGGAATACACTTGGGCTAAAACATTTTGATATTTTCCCCACCTGTTTAAGCAAGGTGACTTATGCATGCCTTGAGTGAACACAAGCAAATAACACTTGCTGGAAATGTTTGAAGTTCAGATTCTGCTTTTAAAACTTAGCAGCAGAGTATTTTTACAGCTCTGACAACTGTGTAACTTGCAAAGGATTTCCTGGACTTGCAGAAAATCCTCTGCAGTCCCACATGTCCTTGCTCTACCACCACTCTGCCTCCCACCTGCAAAGGGTCATGGCTTGGATCGCTGGGAGGCTGCCTGATGCTCATGTAAGAGCAAACACCTTTCCAAGTCAGGAGATTTGATCTGCTAAAATATGGGCGATGCTAATCAGGTTTTGTTAGGCAAAGGAACACAGAAATGTGGCAAGGGGCAGGGCTTAGAGGTCTAAGCCCTACGGGGCTCTGAACACAATCACCCCACACAGGTGTTTTCAGACCTGGTGAATGTGTGTGTTATCAAGACTAGAAAAAGGAAATCATTAACTCTGTAGTCATCTGCTGATGCTGCATTATTTGAGTCCAAATACGGATAAAGTCTCAAGAGATGCTTTTTATCTTCTAAAAATTTGTAAGATATTCTAGCAGTTAAACATTTAACTTTGCAGCCAATACCAGCCACAAAACAATTCAGAAACATTGATGAATAGGTAGTAGTCCCTTTAAAAATAACCTTATTTTTTGCTTCATATTTTAAAATAGGAAAGCATCTTCACTGAAGAGAGTCTGGAGACTTATTTCCACAATGTTTTGTTTGAATCCTCTATGATAAAAGTAATAAATAGCCAAAACCAAATAAAAAAATTAGTTTTGTGGGGTTTTGGCCACCAAACCTGTTTGGGGCTTACTTGCCTGTGTTCTGGCCAGAAGTTAATTCTGATTCTTCTGTCAGATGTTTTGTAGCAGCATGCCCTCCAGAAAGTCTGGCAAAAGTGGAGGCAGGCAGATAGCAAGGTATGCAGGTGATTTTCTTTTAGGCTGGATTCCTGGCTGTGAAAAAGGAGTAAGCTATGTGCCCCAAGTGTCCTTCTATATCGTTACTGTTATGTTCACTTCCATTCTAACCTTCCCTACGATTTGGCAACTGTGAAGCAGGTACAGAAGAGAAAATCTTTGGGTTATGCCTGGTCCCTTTACTGCTCTTCTCTGGCAAGAAGGTCTATTGCTGAGGTCAGCCAAAGGCTGCGGCAGCAATTTAATCCAACTATTGGCATCAGTTTCCATTTTCCTGCTAGAAGAAGCCTCTACTGAAGACCAGAGGAAGGAGCTCTCTGCAGTAGATACCACAGATGGATCTGTGATCTGGGAAAGGTTCCGTAAGCAATTCTGGGGACAGATGAAGTTTGTGTTACGGTAGATGCATGTAGGCACACTCTAAAAAGTCTACTCCAGTGCATCTTGCAACATTGGTTTCAAGGTCTAAGGATTCACAAGTAGAAATCAAAGGCAGCAAAGTAGAGGGTACCACCCTGCAAAGCAGCAAAGCTTGGAATACCTAACAAGGTGTTACGCTGGTGGTAAAAGAAGTGGTTCCCCTCAGAGAATAACAGCTAACATTTTAGTGATGCTGAATGAAGGCCCAACCAAATTGTAGACCAAGAGCTATAGAAGTCATCTCTGGCCAGACTAAGCCTGGTGCTACGATAGACAAGGTGGAGTGACGCTGACTTGCAGAGAAATAGGTCATCTGTCTTCAGAGCACACATTGGGAGTCAGAGTCCCAGAGCAGAAACACACCTGCTGCTTTGTGTTTTGATAAATACATTTCTTTATAGTCCCCAGTAAAGTCTTCTTAAGTTCTTGTAATGGCATCCTCTCATCTACACAGAGCTTTCAAAAGTTTCATTGCAGTGGAGCATGTGTGACTTTAATACAAATAATAAACAACAGTGCTCCCACAACCACAGCCATCAGAAGAAAATCTTGTCTATTTTCATCAGCAGTATAATACTATGTAATGGCACAGAAAATAAGGCTCACAGCTCACACAGTACCATTTGTAAATCATAAAGATCTGTGAGGAAACGCAGAGCAGAAACCAAAACATGAAAGCCACACAAGCTTCTACGGTATTAGGCAGCTTTCCATTATGACAGACTTGCCCAAATTATCTATCTCCAAACGCTGTGGGCCTGATTCTCCTCTCTTGCCAGCAGAAAGGAGAATTTTACCAAAGTCAGTTGTTATTTCCCTCCCTACCCCTTGTCAAACTGTCATGAGCTCCAAACACAACAGACTCAATAGGTGTAGTTCTGTTCCATTGCTAGCAAAATACCACCTTGATTAATCACACGTGGGGCTTTTGTTTTTTGATTTTTTTTAAATCAGCCTCCAAAATGATCGCTTACGGCAGGTTTCAGAGGGAGGAAAATTCCCTCTTTAAACAGATATAACTCATTATCCACCACAAATGTTGCTGGATTTCAAACATCCTCCTTTTTTCCTCCCACAAATCTCCCCCTTTGTATTTAGGGCCCAATTATGAAAAGAGTAACAACATAATTCCTGCTATTTATTTATTTTTATCAGAACTGGTCACTACATTATTGATTATTTTTTTTTTTCTGTCTCTCTTCAAAAGAGCATGCAAACAGAAGCCTCCTTTTTGGGGATTTAATGCAGTCACTAACATGAAAGACAGTTTATTCGCACAGTTCAGTAGCTAGCACACCCTCCAGGTTCTTGGACTACCCTACCTTGGCAGACAGACTCTGTGGTTTGTTGGAGAGGATCTCTGCTGCTTCCCTGCAGCGGGTGGAAAGGTTCAGGATAGCAGCAGCTGCTGCTATGTGGGTGTCTTCACTACATTGACCGTAGCTATAAGAGTTGGCATGGCAAGGGCTCTGTGTGTGGGCGCTAGCACTAGGCAGTCGATTAGAAAATTTCACTGGATTTGAAAAATGCTTTGCTGTTGAAGAGAGATTTGATTAGCAATTGCATGTACGAGATTTTTCCCATTAAATAGTTTTGTTTCTCAGACTACAATTTCATACATTAAAATATTCAAAGAATACATTTAAAACAATCCATTTCCTATTGGCAGTAAGGATTTGCTGTAAAAATGGCTTCAGAAACATGATAATTTAATTTTTACCCAACAAATACACATCTTTCGACAAAACATCTGAGACTTCTACTCAGATTTTATTAATTCTTTACTCAGGCATTAAGAGCAATGATGTCCAAGAAAAGACTGAACAAGCATTAGTGTTATCCATTGTGACCTGACAACACTGTGGGCAAATGCAATTATAAATGTAGCCTTATAAAGGCTTCTAGTTGGAGTTCTGTTGTGTAAAAAGCCAACAGTGACTTGTCCAGTCTTAGCTAAAACAACACTGCTTACCCTACTTAAATGAATAAGTCTGTTATTTATAAAGCTTTGCTTATGCAAGTAAGAAGAACAAGACCAGGCTCTTGAATGAACCAGATCAATCTGTTAAGAACATTACCTGTTCAGGAATATTCAGTCCTGATTTTGTGAATTTTTTTAGAAATTTAAGTCTACCCTTCAATCATTAAAAAAAAATAATGATAATGAACACTCAAAATAACATTGATCTTGGCTCACTGTCTTATGTTGGCTGTCATTTGGAATAATACACAGATTTATTCAGCACAAAGAGGTCAGTTGAGAATGAAAAACTAACAGGTGAACAGAAAAGCACTTTCACAGACACAAGTGGTTCTTTGTTTTCTGCTCCATCAGCAGCACTTACTCTAAAACAGGTAGAAAGAACTCTGCTCTCTGTTCTGGATTTTGTAGCTTGAAATGTCATTAATTGTTGCAGGCATAACACAACACCATGATTTCAGCTCTCAGGAAGAAATAATCACTTCTTTTGTCTGGAGCTCACACAGCGCCCTACAAAGATAAACTAAGCAAAATCCAATTTCTCAGCCTACACCCAGATACACCAAGAACATTTCTGCAGATGTCCATCTGCTCGCTCCAGAAAGATCTGAGCCTCAAGGCTCTGGGTCCCTTTGGACATAGAACTTTGGCTGAGTGCATTTTAATGCCAAGACCTACACGAGACATTGAAGATGTCATCTTTCCTCAAACTTGGGATGCTCTCAGAGCAATGCTTGTTTGTGTGCACTGACTGTAGCGGAATGCTGCATTCAGTTTTTCTAGCTACTGGAGGCATCTCAATAGAGCAATACATAAAAGCTTCATGATTCAGTTCTCCCTTTCTCCAGTGCAAATGAAAAAGGATTTATCCAGCCTGCTGTAACACTGTAGCACAAGCAAGAGGGTCTGCAATTTTAGCAGTTACTACAGCTAACTTCAAACTATATTTAAAGAGCAAAAAAGGGCATTTTCCATTATGCACCCTAAAAGACAAAAAATAAAGCAGGCTATGAGGGATGCATATTTTCTTAACAAATCAAGTTTATAAGTCCGGAATCCACAGAGGGCTAATGGTGGGGTGTTGGCTAGCTACATATTTACATAGGATGCTGAACCAATCACTACATCATCAGCTTCTTATTGCCAACTTTAGTGTATCTGCATAGTTAAAGCACTCACCTGCTCTTTTACTTTCACCTTTCCATTAAAATAATAGCTGCACACTGCAATCTTTGTAAGAACTACAGGCTGTAAACTTCAGCCCTGATATACATTATGCATAAATTGCATATGTATGGATTTGCATTTGTATAAAAACATTTCAATCATTTTTTCCTTGAAACGAACCTGTGAAATAGACATACATCTGTGCAAAGAGACAGCTAATAGGGAATATTCAATTTTACAAACAAAATTGGAAAATCTGCCACCCAAGAAGCTGGCGATGCACATATTTGCTTTCATTTGAACAGGTCTATTTTCCAGGCCAGATAAGTATCTACTATTCATTTGCAATTTTAAATAGGGTGTTTATATATACACAAACACATAGATACCAACAAACTATATATATGTGTGTGTGTACTCAAGCACATACACAAATAAAGATATAAATATACAAATTTTATAAATATATAAAACATAATATTATACAGCATTAGAAGATTATGTTATATTTTGTTATATTATATATATATATAAGTTTTTCTGCTTTTCTGTTCACCTTACTATGAATGTTCTCCTTTGTTGAGATAAGTGGGATGCAATTTGTTTTCCTTTTTTGTTTTCCTTCACTAAATTTTTTGTCATGACCAAAATAAAAACCAACTAAAGAGTCTTCTGTCACATTGTTTTGGATCTATTTTCTTCTGAACCCAAATATGGTGCAATGAAACCCTTTTTTTCCATTTCCCTCATGGCAACAGAATCGCTAGTTCTTTGAACTAAAGAGGTATTTTATAATGGTCAATGCAATGGCAGAATCTTGCTGAAGATTCCCATGCAGGTTGTGAAGAGCATCTGCAATAAATAATCAGTGTTTGCACTGTAGTATCTCATTTGTACAGGGTAGTACCTCAGCAAATCTGTAAGTAATGCAAGCAGAGGAATCTTAACAACAATTCGATACACTGAATACGTCTGCACTACAAACCTCGTGTAGTATAGATACATGAGACATCAAAATTATTTCAATCCAGACCAGGAAGTAATGCAGACAAGGCACATGGTCATCTAGGAGGAATAATACCTGTATGGATTAATCTAAAAGATATCTGAAAAGCTTTTTAAAACCTAGCTTGTATTTCTCTGTACAATTCATTACATCTTGTGCAAACACATTCCATGACACTTTGCATGGCAACATCCTATCACATAAAGATATGACAATTTAGCCAAGGAAGAAGGAAACAGATAGGACATAAATCATTCCTTTTTACTCCTCCTTTCCCCTGACATTTGCTTTTAAAAGCAATATCAAAAAAGTAAAACTTATAGCGATGACATTTAGCCTTCTAGAATTCTATATTTAGCAAACTAGTGATTATATTTAGCATTCTGGCCATACGTGGTTAAAGACAATTCCTACGGAGATTTTTTGAACTCTGTAAGTTTGGAGGCAGAACAAGCAAAACAGGGAAAAAAAAGTAATTGACATTTTGTCCATTTTTCAAGAGATGATGGAATTTCAAGCTTACATTCAAAGAACTGGGGTGTTTTTCGTCCTTGTGCCACAGGTGCTATTGTGCGTTTGCCAAAGACTTGTGCATCAAAGCTGGCATAATCAAATGGTACTTTCCCAAACTTCTCCTGTTCTTTCGTCAGGGTGGCTCTGGAGGAGGTGACTGGCTGTGAAGTTCTGTAATTATATTGAGTTACTTCAGGCTGTTTTGCTAAATTTGTCCTGCAGATAGTAGGAAAAGAATGAATGAGAAACACAAGAATATCTTTAAATATGCTTTTCTTGCAAAATAGGCTACAGTTGCAACTCAGTATCAGAGAGTGTGCTGTTAACACACATGAATCTTACTGGTAGGTGTATACAAGAAATAAATAATGTAAATATGGTGGCTTACCTCGTAGTCAAAGAGTACTTTGACTTCATACATAAAAAAATCCAATGTTCTGTAGTAACAATGTGGGCTATTTACAAAAAAAAAGATACCAATTTTCTTCTAGATTAACTTTATAGTGTGGTGTTTCATTTCTTTCTAAAAATTCCCTGGATTTTTTTCTAGTCAAAGGACTTGTAGTTTTATGCATCACTATTGTTCTCACTTTACTGTGCATGAGTATGGTATAAATATAATGTAAGATGATCCAGAATAATTGCCTCTGTTATTTGGGAAGAAAGAATGATTTATGGTGTGTTATTCCATTTAGTTACTGTTCAGTAACTACTTGTCTTTAGTAATTTCCTAAGGACTTTTCATATATGGAGTTAAGGCACGTGCAGTTGGCAGACACATGGACATAATATTCTGTAATGGCTCTGAAGGAACCATTAGAGCTGATCATGTCAATAATCCACAAATTAAAGTGTCCCCAAATAGACCTGAATATAATAGGTTGTAATGTTTGTGGTGCCAATGATGTGCAAATTATGCATGTCTGTAGGGTCCATATAACCCTCAAACAAAATACAATTGCAATAAAAAAATGTTTCCCCTTTTTGGTGCCATTTTATAAAAAATAAATTAAACTAATTAAACCAATAACCTTAAAATAAAGAAACTCAAAATACGTGTTATTCAATGGTGGGGAAACTGAATAAACAGCATTCTCAGTGCTTTCAGATAACTGCAATGCCAATACAACAGGCTACTTGGGATCACTGGAAGATTCCTCTGAAAAGAATAATGAAATAAATGAGAACTGTGATGCTAAAAGTGCAATAAGGTCAAAGAGATCTTTAATCAAGTTTCGGTGGCCAAAATATTGTAACAAAGCAGCAGTTCTTGAGAAGTGTTTAAAGCATTTCACCAAGATAGGAGACGTGGTTTACAGGAGAAAGACATTTCAGGACCATTGATTAGGCTATTTGTGTTGAAGTAAGGTCTATTAGAATATATTTGATTGCTTTTCAAAAGACGTGTCTGTTGTGTTGAGCCACACAAACAAGAACCAGCAGAACGTTGCGTGTTAATTTTGAGACACGGTCTAGTCATTTAGCTTTGCAGAGGTTCATCTTGGAATACTGACTTGCTTTTGTAGCTAAATCTGAAATGGTTGAAAGCCCTGAGGAGAGCTCAGCAGAGTTTGTGCAGAAATACTCTGGAGAGATTAGTTCATGAGGGCTCCTACCTGTGAGTCTGATCGTGGCACTGCCCAGCTTTCGGGGATTCGAGCTGGATCTTCTCCTGGGACATTGCCAACTTTTCAGCTGCAGCAATTGGACAACCAGAAAGGCTGTTTAAAAGCAAGGTGAAGAAAAGAAACAACAAGGAAAAAAAAAAAAAAAACCAGCATTAAAACGAAATCTTAAGTAAAGGAAATGTGTGCTGTTGAACCCAACGACTTCAAACTTCTCTGGTGCCATGTGCCTCTACGTGAGCTGCGGCTGTTGTAGCCCAGATTCATCTGCTTTTCAAACCTTAATGCAAAACTGTGAAATTTGTGTATTTGAGGTGATATATCTGGAAACTGAATCACGTAGGAGTTTTCCACAGTTCAGCTTTGATGTTTTGTGGCTGGCAAGCCACTAGTAAATTTTTTGACAAATGACATTTACTTTATCAGCTAAACCATGCATATAAGCCTCCTGCTGATTAAAAGGAAAGTGAATTTGGGAAAAAACCAGAGGTATCTGAGCAACTGTTACCAAAGAACATATTTTTTCATTTCAAGATGTGCTTTGTTTTTTTCCTATTTGCTTTATTAGATTAGAACATGTTTTCTTATCCTATTCATGGCTTGCTTATGACACAGCTGATGTGCTGCAAAGATGACTGGGGATTTAAAACAGGAAACACAATGAAAAAAACATTTACGGGTTCCTTATATGTTCTTGTAGCCGAGTTTGTAATATCTCTGGTAAAGACTAACTTTTTGTTTTAAAGACGGTAACATAGTATGATAATCCTTGATTTTCAGTGCACTCATACAACAACCAATCAATCAATCAGCAGCAAGAAAAAAAAAAGAAAATCCCACAAAAATTCAGTTCAGCAAAGAAAGTTGGTTTTGAAATCTTTCTGTCCCAAGTTTGGCTGTAAGACTGACATTTTATTTTTCTAGAGGCACTATGGTGGAATATTTTGGCTTGCTGGCTTCCAGCAGAAAGCCGTGCTGCCAGCAGTGGCTTGTTGGAGACAGAGCTCATCAGCCCTCTGCCTCACCTGCAGCCCAGACGTGATTCCCCAGCTGCCTGGCTGGAAGACTTTTCTCAATTTTACTGTCTCCCTGCAGGCAGCAAGTTAAACAGACAAGAGTGTTCCAAGCGGGAAGATGACATTCCTGAGAGTCCTAAATGGAGTTAGTTTTTACAGGAATTCCAAAATACTCCACTTAAAATTTCCTGTTTTGCTGAAAGGGAATGTGCCTTGATGGGAAGTTCCTCTCAAGGACTACCATGTACGTGGTGCAAAACGAAGAGTCTGATTTCCTCTGGGGTTTCCAACTGTAGCAATAATGATGTACTTGTTCATTCCTACCCAGTTTACACCATAGCATTTCATTGGGAAGACTGTAATGAAACTGTAGTTTGAAATCTCTTCTCTGAAAAAGACTAATGGAATTTGCCATCCTCAGTGCTGCAGCCATTATTTTATATAATAAAATCAAACACGAGTATTTGGTTATAAACGGTACAGGCTATCCCAGTTCAAAGGCATTCTGCTGCGTACCACATAACATCTAATTCCAAGATGTGCCCATCAATTTACTTCTGAGTATGTTAGATTTTAAGCGGACAGGAGCTTTTCTGATCTACCTTCTGTGTGTGTTGCGATTGCTGTTGACATGTCCTCTTCCAGTGCATCCTGGGGTGGGGCACTTTAAAACATTTTCATGCATGGCAAGAACTAAATAGGAATAAGGAAAAAAGAAAGTGATAATAACATATATCAATTAAAAATAACTATATTAAAAATATGAACAATTCTTCTTCAGACTTGGATTCTCAATTGTCACATTTTGACCACAAAAGAAAAGGAGAAGCAAAGGACCTACAACACAGCCAGGCTGTTGCCCTCAGGATATATAACTTTATTCCTACATTGCTGTAGTATGGCTTCCCACGTGCACTTCTCTCCCATGTTGTTTCTATGGACTTCAAAAGAACAAAGGCAGAAGCTAGCAAGGACGTTGAATCATGAGGCCCTTTGCCCTCTGGTTCATATGCCACTAACACAGATGACTAGAAAAAGCGTGTACATTTCTTATGCCCTTTGATGTGGATTGTTTTTACTAAGAGTGAGATGTATGTCTGTATAAAACAGAGTATGTCTTTGTACGTCTGCTCTCATGACTTCTGTACTGCGTTACCCCTTTGGGTGCGCAGTGCTTCAAAAAAGATGATTGTTCAGTCAACTGGTTTGTTCTGTCAGGAACCACATTGAGATTACAGATAATTTTGTTTGGCTTTTTTTGTTGTTGGTTTTTTGTTGTTTTTTTTTACCCCAGCATGACAGAACACAGCTGATTGGAAGTGTGATCATTAACACGGACGTATTAATTTTAACTTTTTAGAAAGTTAATGTTGCTAAGGCATTCCAAATGCAGCAACCTGCTTAACTCAGCAGATGTTTCCATAAATACAGGTTAGTACCAGATTTAAAAAAAAAAGGGAGAGCTACAGTTAAGAATAGGACATTGGTGAAGTGCAAGTGCCCTTTTGATTTGTTATTATGAGTGCCACCACAAAAAAAATAAATAATCTAACTAACAAGGTTGCTTAAATGAATAGTTTCACATTAGGTTTTGGTTTATTATGCAGCATTTCATTGCATCATGTTGCAGGATTATACACACACACAAACCAATGTAATCAGATCGGCACAGTTAGAAATAAGCAGGGAAATTCAGGCTAGACTGGGCATAAAAGGGTTAGCATGGTACAAGCAGGATGTGCTGTGGGACCCAATGCTGGAAGGTACCGATGGAAGAAGCCTTTTTGAGCTCGGTGCTAAGGGGGACACTGGAAACATCTCTGAATGTTTCCATCTCTGAATGAAACATCTCTGTTTCGCAGCGCTGAAACAAGCGGATGGTTTCTGTGCTGCATGCCTTAGCGAAGGCACGGGCAAGCAAGATCTTGATTCAGATCCAGTTGTTATTCTGGACTGCAGGGTGATGATACTCACTTTCTAGTGGCACTCTAACTTTATGTGGACAGCCTGAGAGACTGCGGTGGTGAGGGTACAGCCCAGTCACGTGCCCTGTGCCATCACATCCTGGGATGGGACATTTGGTTTCTCTCTTTTCAGGCCTGGGTGAATCTGCAGAGAAATCAGATAAGGGTTTTGTTTGGTTTTAGCCTCAGTCTGCACTCGTCTGAACCATCCTAGCGGTGTGATACTCTCCATTTTGTACTTCAGATTTAACTCCTACACAAAGTTTTAACAGAGATGTATGCAATTTAAGCATGTCTAGGATTTTACACTGTGTCCTTTAAACAATGGCTCCCACCTCCCAATATGCCATTTATGTGCTAAACTATATAGCTTTAGGACTGCAGTGTCATTTATTCCATTCAGAGCCTCAAATAGGACAGAAGCCACAATCCAATAAGCCAGAAAACTGGCAGCATCAGCCAACAGCAAGTTCTATAAAGGAATAAATAAAAAAAAAAAAAAAAAAGAGAAACGATCTTTTACTCTGTTAATGTCAGACTCCAGGAAGCTGGGAGGACCAAATAAAAGCTGAGGTGTGAAACAAACAAACAAAAAGCATTTCAACCAGAAGCCATTCCTTAAATATCGCAGATCTCTAGGCTGTAGGTTCTTTGTTAGGAAACTGAATACATGCCACTTTACATTTGAGAGGCAAGGCAAGCAGCTCCCTCTGGTACACATGGCAATGCCGCTTTGTGGAGCAGCCCACAATGACAGTGAAAACATGGAGCAGCCGATACCCTTTCAAAGGCGAGGTCTCAGCCCAGCCCCACAGCTACCACTCTGTAACAGCCCAGTTTTTGTTTCGAGCACCTAGAATCGTGCAAGAAGCACTGGTCAGAAAGCCTTTATTTGATTTCCAATGCAGGATCAAAAAGTCTGGGCAAGAAAGGAATGAATTCTGGTCCAGAAATTCTCTTGTGAGAAATCTGGAGGAAGTGGCTGCATAAATTGCTGAGGATGGTTTTAGCTCCATCTGTGATTGGCTGCCAACAACATTCGGCGCTGGGGGAGAAAACAGCTGCAGCCAGCACAGGGAGCAGCCTCCTTCAAGCTCGTTTTGTTGGATCGCGAGGTAGGACGACGTGCTTAGGGACAGGAGCGCCAGAGACAGCTGAGGGTTAAACTTCCTGGCAGGGCTTTAGGTTAAAAAAATAAAAATAAAAATAAAAAGTAGGAAAGAAAATAGACTGAGCATCAACAGGAGACCACACGCTTTTGAGAATCACTGCAAATGGAAAGTGCTGCAATAGTGGACAGAAAATAAAGACGGACTCCAATATATGATTATTTTTCCCCCGCTAATTGGAAAAGTTTATCATTAAAAAATATGGAAAACTACAAATTTAAGCCATGTTTTTCTGATGTAGCATCCAAGAAAGAAAAAAGAGCTGGTGGATTTAATGGTGGATTTTTCAGAAATAAAACCCAGTTAATTATATAAAGTTATGTTCCTGATACTACATGGGCTAAAATCATATGGTGTTTATACAACCTGAACAAAACCTACTTTGTTCTCCCATGAGTGCTACCTCTGAACTCACCTGCAAAGTACAGCTAAAAATAATATGAGGCAAATCAGGAAGGGCCAAATTCTTCCATGCTTACCGTCACTGCTCCTTCCTATGTGTGCTGTGAGAAAAGTCACATTGACTCCAATGTGAACCTGGTGAACACAGCTGGTATCAGAATAAGAAAATGGGTCCATAAAATTCTTGCATATACCATAGTTATTTGGGCAAATAAAGATTCATGTCTTCTGGCAAAGAGGTAGACTAACACCTTGCATGCACAGCTTAAGACATGCTAATGGAAAGAGTGCTTGAGACAGAAAAATGAGATGCATGCATATTCTTCCCAAATACTACAGGAAATATTTTATAGTCCCAACTCCTAAAAACCCTTGTCAGTTATCTTATATACTAAACACTTTAGATAATTAAAGTACTGTAATATTTGCAATGTCCGCGGGGACTACTCTAAAGTAACACTAGAAATACCAAAGCAAATAGTTTATCACAAGCAGAAATTGCAGCAACGCTGGGGTGGCTTCAGTATATTTGGAAGCCTAAAGGGAAAAGTCAAAGGACAGATGAATGTATTATTACTTGCTACTGCAGGGACTGTGCTTATAAAATGACTTCTCTTGACGTTCTGGAATTATCCTCAATTGAGGAGTTTCATACGAGACAGCCAGTTTACAAATCAAACCCAAATCTTTTAAATCTCCACCTTTGGAAACCTAATTAAGCACCAAAAATGGAGCAATGTTCCTCCAGCTTTGTAGGATGCCACAAGCCACCAGAAACAATAAAGATTTTGGAACTTACTGGTAATTCTGCTGATGGTGAATGAGGCAGAAGAGCACGGCTTGTGCTTTCCTGGCTCAGAAGTGCTGGCTGTAGCAAAACCTAATGTTGATACGTGAAGTAGGCTGAACTCAGAAAACACATGGCTTAGGAATTAGGTGGCATGTTTGGAAGAGGCCAATTTTTCACCGTAACCTTTCCTTAAGCACCATTTCAACACCTTATCTTTTGGCTGCTGAAATTTAGGAGGTATGTATTAGGAGGTATGTATTAGCACCCTACGGAGGTGGAGGTGGAGGCAGAGGAGGAGGAAAAGGAGGAGAAGGAGTGTCAGTGCCAGCTACACAGCCCTTTTAGTGGCCATTACTGATCATTTCACATAGCGGTTTGGCAGGAAGCCAAGTACCTAGCGTTTAACCTGGTTAGATGTAAGGCACTAGTGTGAAGGTACATAATTAACAAAATTACCAGCTAAATTCCAGATTCTTTACTGTTGCTATAAAACCCGGCTCAGAATCCTCTATCAGTCACAGGATAAATGCTCAAGCCACTAAGAACAGCCAAAAATACTTCCTTACGTTTGTTGCTAAATATCTGTCTCCCACCAATGTCAGTAACTTTGGTTTGTCTCCTTTCCCCTGCTAGATGCTCCAGGAGAAACCTGTCCAGTTCCTTGTAGGTGCTGTGAAACACGTGCCCTTGCTCTGCCTGCAGAGCGATCGCTTGTTCCAGCAAACTCAAGTTCCCTTTTGTTTTGTCCAGCTCAACCGACACTTCTGTGGTTTCTGACAGGCACTCGTTGTCATCTTCTTCACTTTCAGGGAAGGGATTCTGAATTCTCTTCTCGAAAGGTTCTGGGTGAGACTCCTGGGGTGCCCTTAGCTCTGTTTTGGAGTCACAAAGTGTTTCACAAGGGCCAAATTCTACCTCTTCCTTCTTAATTTCTGGGACTTCCAGGATGCTAGGTTGATTACACTCTACAATATACTTTTGAGTCACATGGGGCTTTATGCTTGTTTCTTCTGAGAAATTTGAGGAGCTGTCCCACTCGTTGTCCATAATTTCAGAGTTACTTTCATTTTCCTCAGATGAACAGTATTTTGGGTCAGAAATAACAGTCTTTTCTTTTCCTTCAACTGAGTTAATCATATAACATTCATCAGTGTCATCACTTTCTGTTTTTAAGGATTGAATGCCACTATCATTTAGATTTTCTGCCACTGTTTGACTGGGTACATCTTTCGATAATTTTCCCATGTTCATCAAAGATTTGGCTACAGCATCTTGATAGCTGGAGTAGTTATCTTTTCTTTGACTGGAATTTTCTTGCCCACCTGGATGAGAGGTTTCCTCAGATGATTTTGGAGTACTTTCCTCTGCATGAAAACAAAAACCAAGAGAAAAATATGTAAGAAGAACTGCTTTTTGTATCTTGAAGAAGTGATATGAAGATATTTACTTACCAACCTCTGTTTCTTTACTCAAAGGTACTCTGAAATGATTGAATCCACCAAGGCTGTGTTTGAAACGACTGCTTGTAACATTAGGAAAAACCCTCTAAGATTATGTCTACTTTATACTATAGCTCCAAAGCTATATGAGAAATAAATATGCTGTCATTTTTCACTGTTGGTGAAGACAGATATTATCTTAGAACACGCATTCTTATACCTTCATATAAATATAATGTGCCATATATAGGTAAATACTATATATATACACACAATCTATATGATATCTGCATATATATATACAGGCACACACACATTTTAAAACTCCTCTGATGTATTTTCACTTTTCTTTCATCTAAGATTCCCAAATATTTCCTCAAACTAAACCCTAATTACTTTTCGGGTCACCCCAGATCCCGTGAAGGACCTTGATGGAAAAAAACTCAATACTTCACAAAGGGCAAGCTCCTGGTCACTATTGCAATTGCCGTTTTAAGTGATAGATCAGGTCATGCACAGGCAAACAGAAATGGTTGTTATGTACAGGCTCATAAAGGACTTGTTAAAGACACCACTGAAGTGCATCCTGGCTTTATAAACATCTTTCTTCAGAAGAAATGCAGCAGCCAGCAGGTAATAGAGGCTACATGTAGGAGAGGTTGTCGGTGTGGAAGACAATATGCCTTTTGTATCTCATTTAATTTTTTATAAACATTTCCTCTGACAAGGACACTCAAAAATACATCTCCATCATCTTCCTTTCTGGTAATTATCTCTCTAAAATCAACACTGGTTTGCCAGGATCAAGTAAATATTGCCATAGTAACTAAAAGCATTTTTGGATGAAGGGAAGAATTTAGTCACAACACTAGCCCCTTCAATAATGCTGATTATAGGGTACATTCTTTTGTTGGGATCTATTCAACATAAACTGAAAAATTTAACATTTTACTTCCTAGAAAGGAGGATGAATAAACAAGCACAGACAATTTCATAAGATGTATCTGTCCTCTCCTGAATCAGAAGAACTCCAGGTTTAAATAATAAATTAAGCATAGTCTAAAATGCAAATGAAGTTTCTCTCAATAACACAGCGAGCTATTAAGAGAAAGTGTAAAGGGTTATGATAATTTTAAAGTATTATGAACTACAGAAAACAAATAAAAAGCATTTTCACTGAATATGTCCAATTCATTGAACTATTCTCTCAATCCACTTAACTACCCACATGTGTACAATAATGATTTATAGACATTATACCTAATTATGCATATTTGGGCTGTGTTAGAGTGCCTAACAAAAGCTCTAGAAAGCAACAATTACCTCTGTTGCTTAGCTACATAGTTTAAAATATTCCTATTAAGTGCAGATTATTGTGGAGGGGAAAAGGGGGACAAAAATGCACATGTGCACCACAATGCATTTCACTTTACTGCTGCCAAACTGTTAGCATTTTGGGTCATTTCCAGTTTACATAATTGTTTGGTTCAACTGTTTGTTATATGTTAAAAGAAAATATTGATTAATTCTTATTCTTCTTCAGAAAATTGGACTCATGCAGGGAGAGGTGGCCTTGTGCACTGTGTGCATAAAGTTGTGTTTAAAAAAAGTGTCTGTAAACCTTAGTGTAACTTTTTAGCAGCTGGTCTAGTACCACACACATTGCAGTATTCTGAATAAAGAAGTCTGCTGTCTTTTCACATCTCAGCAAGTAAGAATGATGATTTGGCTCTATGACCAACTTTAGTCAAATGGGTTTTTATTATTTGCTCTTCTGCCATTTGGAAAAAAAACCAGAATCCCATCAGTGGGTCATTTCAAAAAGTAGGAAGTTATAGTTTTAAAAGAAGGCTTCCACTCTTCAAAACAAAGCAAATCACAATAAAACAAAACTTAATAATAACAGCAGATCTTTTCAGTTATTTTTCTGTGTGAAAGATGAAAAGTAATATAAATGCACGATAACAGATATGCTTCCTTAAATAATAAGCAATTTTTAAATGCAGTGTTTAAGAATTTGTTGTTGAACCAGTCTTAATGGTTCAGCTGTCCCAGCTTTGCTTTTCACTTCTACAGGCTGTAAATTTACTTTAAAATTAATCAAAACTCAGCTTAGTTTACAGTTGCATCAGCCCATGAACTGAAGCATTAACTGATCAACCGACAAGAATCATGAGTTCATAATAAAATGAGCAATAATGCACTAAGAAATTGCAAATATACCTACGTAACCAGAACAGTTGTATGCTTTAGTTGAAATTTCTTTTGTAGCTGGCAAAATTAATGCAAAAAGGATAGGTTGTATTATCCCTGACAAATGCAATTTGCGAGAAGCTCACTGGTATCAAATAAACCTTTTTGAAATAAGATGACTTTTTTCTTTTGACTGAAGAGCTGGGTGCAAATAGCACCTACTTTTATATCAATGGACCAGGCCCAACACTTGCCCATTTTTAGAAAAAGAACCAGATAAATAACTTAGGTTCATCTGTACATGGCACAAGTTCTATCTTTACACCCATCATAGTGCTTTCCTTTCAGCAAGTTCTTTAAGCTGTGCAGAGGACAAACACAAGGGAAAGAAAAGCACATTACTGAGGCAGGTCTGGATGGCCAGGAACCAGGCTGAATCAATACAATAAAAATTAGCTAAAATCTACATACCTCCAAAAAACCACCAAACCCAAACAAAAAAAACCTCATACAAGAACTCTTACTCAAACAGCTTCACTTCAGATTTCTGGTGTTAGGAGGTGGAAATACTCCCTGCAGGCTGGACCGGCACTGAGAGCCATGGAGCATTTTTCTTGATGAATTTAGCTCAGTAACCTCCCCCAAAAGACAGAGGCACTGGGTATTAACTTGTTAATTAATGTTGTATTCAAAGAGGGAGCTCTCTCCAAGGCTTTCACCTGACAGGATGCAGACCCCTGGAAGAGACTCCTCCTAGAAGACTTATGAGTGACAACTGGCTGAAATCTTTGCCCTATAGAGATGACACAAAGACGTAAAGACCTCCACTGATTTTCATAGAACCATGACTTGTCTCTTTAACCTGAAAGACAGCATTCTTCTATTTGTTTTATAATTTTCACATGCATAAAATTTTGGGGCTTGGTTTTGTTTTAAGGAAATTCTATTTGGAGTGGATAAAGATATAAATTCCTAATCTCAGTTCATTATAGAATTATAAAATAGCCCAGGCTGGAATGGACCTTGAAAGATCATCTGGTCCAACCTTTTGTGGGAGAGGGAGCCTAGATGAGATTATCTAGCATGCTGTCCTTCCAAAATATTTGAGAAGTTGGTTTCCACAAGAGATTGACTGGAAAATGAATTACCTTTAAAATCCTGTAACAACCAGCAACTGAGTGGAATATAAATTAATTCTGTTTTCATAGTATCTATAATTACTAATTTTCCAGGGCCAGATCATGTTGCTTTTATCTTGACCTTTGTTATTTAGGATGACTCTTCCCTTCAAAACAAATGTGAAATGTATTCCACTGACTTCTTCTCACTTGCCTGATTAACAACTTGTGCAGGAAACAAATATGTAACAGCCAGTTTGGTTTGATAATTTTTGTTCATCCTGAATATATATAAACATACATTAGAAAGAGCAAGCAATAAAGACATACTGTAGCTATATCTTTCTGTCTCCCCATCCTCTTCCATATTTTGCACCATACATATTGTAGAAGTTTCTAGAAATTGTTGGACATGTTTGGCTTAGCAGAGTTGGAATAACAAGTGTAAAAGTGCTGAGTCTAATAATCGTGTTAAACAGAACACATGTAGCAGTCACATGCATGAAATTGCTTTGCTAAATGTTAAAGTCAACAATGTTTTGCTAAGCTTTTTTTTTTTTTTCTTCCTAAGAGTGCTATATATTTCAGTGAAAATCTGCTCTTCATAAATGTGTTTTTCTCAGTGGTGGGCTTAACCTTGTTCTTTGACAGAGCTAGTGGAGAAGCAGATGCTGCTCCATATCTGACCTGCTCCAGTAGTTGTTTCTCTATGTGACCTATAAAGCATTTACTAGACCCCAGGAGGAGTTATTGTACAAAATAATTGGATGTATGATGGTTAAACCCAGACAGAAATGCACTATTCCAACTCTGTTAGAAGTCAAACACACTCTGCATCCCGTTTGAAAATGTTGTTTCATATCTCCCTTCCTGTGGAATTCAGGTTCAAGTGGAACCACACTGCATGACTACCTGCAGTTGAGCTTCTTTCAAGGACACTGATCTCTTCCTGTAAATCCATCCTGTCTTCATTTTCTTCTTTGCATTCCAAGCTGGGGCTGTAGTGGCGGGGTTTCATTAACAGGGACTTCCTTTTGTTGACAGGAACGCCTGATATCTGTTCTTCAGCTTTTCTCTTCTTAGCCATGGAGCATTTGTAGGCACTGCAATGATCGATTGGCAATGATAGAGAAAAAAGTGGGAGAAATGAAGGGCAAAATGTTTTTTTTTAGCACCATCCTCTATTTTAATTCTAAGTACAAAAGTGAAGACTGACAAAATATTAATTCACTTGCAGTTTGAGCAGTTATGCTTAGTGGATATTTAGTTTTAGCTCATGTACTCAAAGTTCAGGGCATAGGCAAGTCCCTTTTCATTTCACTGCTGCTAAAATTTGTTTAGAGGAAGGGGAATGAGGAGGAAGACAAAAGCAAAAAGCTTGTAACCTGATGTCCTTAATCCTAAATAAGCATATGCTAATCTAAGACCTGCTTTGCAGTAAAATAAATACACCCAGGAAAGGAGCAACAAAACTGTAGTCTGATAATCCGGAGAAACAGCTAAAGGGAAAAATTTATCACCAGCTATACTGCAACATCCTGAGCCTTTGGTTCCATAACCTTTGTATCAATATAGATATCCAATCATGCACCTTGCGTTCAACAGCACAAAACATGTGTGAAACACACTGCATCTTCAGAAAACTTTGGAATACGGGTCCCTCTTTCGATATCAGTCCCAAGCATTGGTTTCATTTCATTAACTCCAGCCATAAATGCCTAGTTTAAGATCTTCTCAGGTCTCTCTGGAAAAAGGCTCCTCCAGAGAGTAATTCATCCCACTTAAAACTAGATCTGTCTGATAAACAGGGTGAGCCATCCCCTGGGAAAGGTCTAACCCAGCCTAGATGCTTGACTTTCAGATGACCGACATGAGAAGAAAGTGTATGACTTTAGAGAGGAAGATTTTTAGCAGATTTGATATACTTCTTTCAGCTCCTATAAGAGCCACATTTGATCTGTATATTAATTTGCTTCTACAAATATCTAGCAAAGCCTTTGCGGCCATGCAGATGATCTATCATCATACTGATGTTACATCATACGACCCCTCACTAAGGAGCTCTGAACCTTCAAACCTCTTTTATTAATAGCTTTCTGTGTAAGTGATTTGGCATGACTTGGTTATTCTCTCACACAAAGAATTCTAAGAAATTTATGTAGTACAAATAATAGTGCTCGTATTATATCTGTCAGAGATGGAAAAACTACATATATGAATCTATGTAATCCACTCAATGGTTTCTCGACCTTAGGCACCCCCAGGGTGCATTACAAATCTACACGATGCCCTTAGGTGCTGGATTTTGCATTTGGCTCACTGACTTAGCTGCAAGATTTGCAAAAAATCCATGTATGAAGAGAACTCCTATTGGTTACACATATTACAAGCTCAACAGCATAAATTAATCCTTCCAAGGTATCTTATGTGCACTAAATTGGCTCAGGTTCTGATTGTTTTGGATGAAAGCATATGACTAACTTGAGCTTTTTGTTAAAAAAAATACCCATTTTTGGCTAAGCACCTTTTTGGCAATCCATCATTGCAAACACGAAGGACATGGAAATACAAAGATCTGCATTTTAGGGGGAACATTAAAATTCTGCCATATGCATCTTAAACACAGGGGATATTCTTGATCTTCTGAAAGCTAAAATGCTATGGACATCAGGAATAGTGGATGCTAAGCACCTGCTGTAGATGAATATATTAAGGCTTCTCTGTTATTTCTCTGTTTATGAATAGAGGATAACATGAATATCACGTTAAAGTTCAGAATCATAATGGTATGTGTCCCCTTGGAAAATCTGCCCATATAACAGACATCAGAGACGGATGTACTCCAGACAAATATGCATAATATATTTTTAAGAAAATAAAATAAAGGATTTCTTCATTCGTATTTGTGAACAACAATTCATACCGTTCATGTTGTTTCAGGAAAATTGAATAAATGACAAACGTTTGAAAACCCTTCACACAGAATTGTTTTTATTAACAAAAACCTTCACTAGGTTTGCTTTTGATCTTCCTCATTTATTTGTCAAGCTCCAAGTTTACCCCCAGTAACTGCTGTGAGAGTGTTTAGGACAAGATGAATTTCCAGTGTTTAATTCCCCTTTGACAAAGCTACAGCTGTTTCTTACACAAGCATAATTAATAGATTTTTAGAACAGAAGATCCAATTAGATCATCCAGAGTGCCCTCCTGTGCAATACAGGTCACAGAACTTCATCTAGCTCTTCAGCTCTAATCCTGTAATTTGTCTCACTATTGTGTGTCTTCCAGTCACGTTAAGGAAAAACATGATAGGATGGTAAGATGATTGCTGTAGTCTTGCTCACTGAAGTACAATCTTTTTCCAGTAACTTAGTGTTATAAGCCCACTGCAATGGGCTGGCTATTAAACACGTTGGTGTTTCACCACCACTGTGAAAGATAGCCCAACGCAGATTTTAGTGGACCACGCTCAAGACCAGTGCGGGCGTACTGCTGCCACCCGCCACCTGCAGATCTGCTCTGGGAAAGGAGAGCACAAGAATTCCACTTGACTGTAACTACCACAGTTTACAGCAGTAAACCAAGAGGTTCTTCATCAGTGTCAGGACAGGAAGCCCACAGATCTGCCTGGAAGTACGTTGCTCATGTTAGAAAGTTTCTCCGCTATGAAAAGCTGATCGATGCATTAGCTTGTCCTTACCATATCTTCTTCTGTACACGAGTGGCCACTCACTCAGATTTCCTTAACAGCTCCCATCATTTTAAAATATGTGAACACATGACATTCAGCTTTATGTAAAATCATTCCTGTCACCTTCCACTCTGATTACAGGAAGATGTCAAAACGTAGTTGTTGCATTCTTCCTAGGAAGTGCGAATTGCCCTCCATAGGCCAGGAAGAGATTTTTCATCTCCAGCAGAATATACTCTTGCTTTTGCTGGCAACTTTGTAAACTGCTGGTTTTGAGTTTTAACTGGAATCTATTAATTTGCAAGAGTCAGTTTAAAGATTTACCATGTACCAGCCATTCCCCTTCTTTTTTACCTTACAGTGATTAAAAGTAAAAATAAAAATAAAGCCAGAAAAACAACTTCGCAAGTGGTTGCTTTTTCAAGTACCTACTTACATGTGATTTTTAAGTATTTGATGTTGGACGCTGGGAATTTAACTACTATGAAAAGAATATATGTATGCCTTTGTAACATTCACGGCATATCGATTTCACCTTTGTCTTAAAGTTTCTGTTTCTCTCCTTTCCTTATGTACACTCACACATACACACGCGTACGTTAGCACTGATTTGTCAAGCTGTAGTTTGTCAAATGGTAAACCTATAATTTAGCTTCTCTATTACTCATCTCATAAATTCAACATCTAATAGTTTTGTTGCTATTTATCAATGGCCTGCTTGTTGTCATGGAACACTGATTCAGCTGTCAAGGTTATTTGGTAATCTGAGGCTCATAAAACAGGAGAAGCTCTTTCTGTTATGAGCCCAAAGCCAATACATGAGTTTTTTCCCAAATTTAACTGTATTTAAATTTTATGAATAATAAATCATTTTAGTACTATCCATAATGAGCAGATTATTAATTATTATTATTACATCATTGTCATTATCAATGACTCAGTTACCAAAACCAGTCTTCTGTCAGATACCGCAGCATCATCAAAGAAGTTAAAATCTAAGGCATATAAGACCCAGTTGCATGCGTTGGAAAAAAACCCCGACCCATGACAAATCTTTCATATGTATTTCACACCTAAATACTTTCTTTTTTCTTTTTAATTTAGTAGAACCTTCTCTTTATTTCTGCTCAGAATATATCTCAGATGGTGTAGGCAGACACTGGTAGTATGCAAGCAGAACAGTGCTTTGAGCCCCACCACAAAGCAATGCCTCAGAGCAAAAAGAGAGGTTTTAAATGGTCATAGCCACATACAGCTTTTCCTACTGCTGAAAATTGTCATGTTAGTCTTATTTTTGGTAATTGGTTCATCTAAGTGATGTGTTTGTCAAGCCTTTAACCCGACCTTTAACCACTTTGTAGCCAGCAAGGATTTTTTGTTGTTAATCTGTTGGCAAGACTTCCAGATCTCTGGGGATTTTTTTTCTTATTCACAGCAGTCTGCAGGTTGGTAAAGCATGATAACAGAGCTAAGAATTGCCATAGTGGGTAAAACTAGGGGTATGTTCAGCCTGACAACGGTGTTTACTAATGCCTGTAATGGATGCCGTGTAAAATATTAAGAACAGAACACACTGCATCTCACATACACTCC
This sequence comes from Limnodromus scolopaceus, assembly GCA_028565335.1. Classification (NCBI taxonomy): domain Eukaryota; kingdom Metazoa; phylum Chordata; class Aves; order Charadriiformes; family Scolopacidae; genus Limnodromus; species Limnodromus scolopaceus. The sequence continues at coordinate 117,512,933 of JAOXNO010000013.1, forward strand.
TCAGATTCAAGAGAGAAAATAAATGTTTTTGAATATCAAGGTGCTTACATTTATTGTCTTACACTATTTAAGGAGCCCAATCCTCGTATGAGTTTGCGCAAGAATAATTAGTGGAACATTTTAATTTGTGGAGAAAATAATTTTAAATTATTAGGCTGAATTGCCTTTTAACTGTTTGCTTAATTATACTACAAAAGTAAGCTTTAGATTATTGAATTACAGTTAAAGGAAACATCATCTTCTGATCTGCAGAACCATTTAACTTCACACTAGTAGTTAAACAAAGACAAAACTGTTCACAAACTTGCAGATGCCATAGGATGCTGCTTAAGTTAAATACTACATTTTACTTATGGGGGAAAAGTTGGTATTTGAAGATTATGGAAGACTTGCCACTTACAGATGAACCAGTAGCTTACAAATGTCTGTCATGGACAGGTTTTCTTCTAAGAATTTTTAGACTGTACTGGATCAGAGGTATGTAAAAAGAACAAAAATTCTGAATCTTTCCCCACCTTAGTCCTCTTCTAAGTCTGTTTGTTCTTTAAGAAACAGATGAGCTGGATTCTGTCTGACTCTCTAACACAATGGCTTCCAAAGTTTTAGGCTATAACTGAAAGTATCTGATCCCCCAAAATGACACAAAAATCCTGAGCTCCTCATAAGCTAATGATGAACAGGAGGAATTACTACAGCTGGATACAGAAAGGGGATGATCTGCTTCTAGGATGGATTGCACGTCAGTTGAAATGACATTGATGTTACTTTTTATATTGACCATGAATGCCAGAGGTTCATGTAAGGAGCTGGAATGTCAGAATCCAAAGAAAGAGAGCATTGGCTGTCTGATCACTGCAATTGAAAACCTGGACTAGTACTATTAGTTACAGCAGCTTTAGATAAACAACAGTGGTTGGGGACGAAGATGGAGAGTGGATGTGACTCAATTTTTTGCTTTGTCTTCAGGTCAAGACAGTCAGATATATGTTCCATTTCCTTTACTAACCCTCCTTGTTTGCAAAGAGTGCATGTGAATTTTATAACTCGGTGGATTTGAGACTGACAGTGTTCCCAGCTTAGGTTATTCTAGAAGTGAGAGCAGACAGAAAGATAGTATTAACATACTGTCTCATCATAGCCAGAAGTTGGAGTCTCCACAAAGAGACTGAAAATCCACAGCATTAGTCAGGTCTGCAAGAACTATACAGTATCCAAAGACTGGGATGGTGTTTCCAATGCCATGAAACTACTTACTGAATATGAAAGAGTTAACATATTCTGACTATATACAAAGACAAATCCTAGATTCAAAAAATAAGATAGAAACTACTTTTAAGAGACATGGATTAGCCATAGATTTTAAACACAAAAAGAGAAGAATGTTATCTAAAGGAAGAAAGCAACCTGCATCACTTCTGACCATGGATACCAGAATATAAAACCTATAAGTGTGAGCTAAAGTTCATTGACAGTCTAAGATTGAGTTAAACCATAAAAAAAAAAAAAAGAAGTTTTCTTACTAATTTTTTAACATAATTTTTGTAAGCATTAAAATATTTTCAAGCACTATGCCAATAAAAATTTATGGCTCTATGTAAAAATATTAAAAAAACCCATTCCTTAACTGAACTCTACTGTGAGTTTTTTCAGGTGAAATTTTGCAGGCTAGTCCTAGAAAGAACCACTTAATTCTTGTCACTGAAAAGAAGCTAAACACATATTTGCCCTGATCGCTACTCTGGAGTCAGATTTATTAACATTATCGTTTTCTTGTATTTTGTAAAGTAAGCTGAGCAATAGTAGCTGTTAGACAATCTACATTTAGACTTCATGACTGAGTGTGTTGTATTTCACAGATTCAGACCAGGTGATGAAAAATAATCTGGAAAATAGCTCCAGCTGGGAATTCCTGACAAGTTATTTCAAGAGAATTCATCAGGTAAAAGTAATTTCCTCCCATCAATATTTTTAAGCATTAAAATTGGAAGGACTTCAACCAATAAAATGTGTTGAAAAAAATTGTTCCTCATTTAGATCCGGCGAATTGGCTCTAATGTAAGTCCAGAACTAGCACAACTTACTCCAATGATAATTAAAGAAAATTTGACTGTTTCTCATTTTTTAATATCACACACAAGACAAAAAATACATTTCACCCCTTTCTAACAAACCCGTACACTTGGCTTACAAGTTGTATCTGTGAAACGGACAGGAACTTTTCCTGTGCACTGTGGAAATCATTCCAGGGTTAAAGAGCTTTCTACAATTAGATAAGTTTACTGCCACACACGGGCAATGGTCTTTTTCTAAAATGCCAGAGTTGTGAGAAGTTCAGTCTTGAGCTGAACCAAGATGAAAGGAATGCACAAGGGGTATAGATGGGAAGAAAGATAAAAGGGAAATTCATATTTATGCACACTAATATAGAGCAAAATAAGCTCAGTAACTTGGGGGTATTAAAGTGTCTGTCTATATACACAAATGAAAGGTTGAGCTAGGAAAAAAGGAACAGAACTGGACACATAATAATGTGGAGAAAATATGGTATCATAACTGAAAGCTGGCTAGAGCATGATATTAAAACATATATTTTATTTTAAAAAGACATATAAGAAAAACAAAGGAGCTGCCATAGCTCTGTTGGTGAAAGAGGATTTATTAGCCCCCATAAGAAGAGGCTGGGGAGAAATGGGTAATGGTGTTGAGTCATTATGTAGTGAGCTTGGAGATGTTTCAGACAGTAAACTAAATGTTATAAGCCACCTGACCAAAAAGAATAACTGGACTGTGAAATGATTGAGCAAATAAAAAGAAGCGTGTAAAAAGAATGGAGCAACGGTAAGTCAGCAATAACATAGGAAAAGGCATGTAGTTACGGTGAAATCTACCCATGCCTCAAGCTCACTGTGATGCCTGAGGCCAAAGGACAATGATTTCAGGCTGTAATAGGCTCATGAAACGGCATTTTTGAAAAAAACCCCTCTTTTTCCTTTTTTTTTTTTTTATACCTCTAGTCAGAAAAGGCAACTCAGAGAAGGACAGCACAGATTTAAATTCTCTTCCCTGGTTTGTTTGTTTTCAGTTTACCAGCTTGTAGGATCATAAGGATATTCAGATCACATAAAAAATTACACACATAAACCCTCTAATTGAAATACTATGTTAATGGAATGGATGACTTGTTCATGCTGTCATTCGTGCTCACAGATCAAGAACTCTATATGGCTCGAGTTGTATGTTTGGATCCTTTTCTAACAGGTAGGATATTTTTAGTGAAAGCCAGTTTGGAGGAAACTTAATTTTTATGTCTGGAGCTCAAGAAGTTCTTAAACTCAGTAATATGAATGAATGCCCAAGATCTGGGCCAAATCCAGCCTCCCTAGCCTCTTTTTCATTTACTCACTCAATCTGTCCAGGTTCAGTAGGTCAATAAATTCCAGTGGGACCCAAGCCAAGAATTTGGCTTAGAATGGATTAAGTTTCTAGGCAAATCTACAGATCATCCACACAACCTTTGCATCCAGAAAGCTTTGCACGTGAGTGGTCAGCTTCCTAACACCAGTAAATGCTTAAATAAAAAGCATACTGGTAGCTACAGTCTGATTAGAGAAGATGTAAAAAAAATAAGATGAGCAAGATAAGCTTTTTTTTTTTTTTTTTTTTCTTTTTGATGACAACAGACAACGGGTCTGTAAGCAATTCATTGTCAGAAGCCAGTACCTCGCCTTAACGTAGCAGGAGGTCCCATGGCTACGTTCTTTTCCTTTCCTTGTAATCTCCAGGCTGTCCACAGTCTGTTTCGGCTTGCTTTTGCTTGGCTGAATTCACCCTTGACATCAGTCAGACAGAGCAATTCAGCCAGCCATAATATTTAACTCATGATTGATATATATGAGGCAGAAGTCATTGGCTGGCATTTCAATCTCTATATGGCTTGCGGTCATCTACAGCGAAAAGATCCATTATAAGAGGAAACAACCATTTGAGGCTATAAAGTTCTGATGCATTCTGTCACCCAGCACAAGGTGTTCAGGCACGTGCAACTCTAAATTCCTGTGTAGGGTTGGGAGGACAACATTTACTGTGTGCTGATGAACACAGAAGTTGTGATGGGGAAGACAACTCCTGTAATATACTAAATAAGTACAAGTTTTAGTTCATGACAAGGAACACACTAAGATGCAACAAACTCTGAGGTAGAAAAAACCTGCAAATACATATCTGCCAGTCTAGCAGCCACAATTAAAGTGATGTGGATTTGACATACATTATAAACCTGTTACTGAAAAGCATATGTTGAAACTAATTAATTATTGTCATTTTTTTTTTTTAATATTAAATGGAGGCTTTAAGCAGGAAAGTTGTAACACCACAATCAAATAGAACATCAAAGAAAAAAGAGACACGGAGGCTGCAGGTGCTGGCTAGAAATGAACGTAGTAGACGTTAAAAGAGGCCTATAATACGCTAGAAACTCAACTAATGCACTTGTTATTGAAGAAAGTTATGTACATAACTTATTAACTAAAGCAAACTAAAACAGAAATCTGAACATGAAATGCAAGTTTTAAATATTCTCAATAAATTGAGGAGTAAAAGGTGGAGGTCACAGTGCATAGATCAAAAGGTTTTAATATCTACAGGAATTAGGCAAAAAATTCATCATAATTAACAACTTCAACCACAGGTGTCTCAAAAGGAGTAGTATGAGATATAGTTTCTATTTCAATCATCTTAATGGTTACTCAGAACAGTTCGCTAAACGGTTAAGTCAAATACCTGTCAACCTCAGGGTTACCTGCAAAATGTTAAAGACATTACTTGTGGTCACCCAGAACTATATGGTACTATATCTCTTCACAGAAATAATAACAATGTTTTTAAGAGTGGAAGTTCTTAACTACCTTTAATAATGTCATTCAAGAATAACATTTTAATAGAAAAAAATCTTTTATTTGATGTTCTCTGTACACCAGTTCCAAACATTTTGTGCAAGCCTTAACCAGTCACATGAATGACTGAAAGTAGTAAACTTGAGGTGGAAAAAATATTTTAATTTTGAATTTATTTATGTGTTTATTTCTTGTTTACTGTTTCTCTTTGATTAGTTTAACAGTGCAGAAAGAACAACCTCTTTCTGAAGTATGAAATCACATGGGAATAAAAAAGGCAAAAAGCCTAAGGTCCGTCAACTCATCAGAGCTCTAGGAATGGGAGAGGCAGAGCAAAGGGAGGTGAGGAATGAAAGCACTGCAGATTTCACAATTTGATGGCTAATTAGAGGGGAACTGGAAGATGAAGGAGGAAACAAGGGAGGAACTTTGACACGAGAGACCTATAAATTTGCTTGCCATTACAATTTACGTTAATGCTTGTTTTATTAGTTATGATGAGAATGGTTTACATACAGGATATAGTAACAAGGTGAATTCCAGCACTATTATTTTATTAGTTCTGTGACCAGCATATACTTACCTTTGCCTCTTTGCCTCACAGTAAACTGCACCAGGTACTGACTGTTCAATGCTTGTTTGTGCCTGACTATTCAATGTTTTCTATCAAACATCAATTGCAAATTCACTTTTCCTTAGCATAAAACACAGATTTCCACAGATTCTTTAAGAAGAGTACTAACTAGCACTCCAGCCTAAATTCCTTAAGAGCCTAACAGCGCTGTCAGAAAAGAACAAGAAATGAACAAGATTTAATGGGAATTTAAGAAAGTATGATTAGTGACATCGGGACAGACTAAATACCAGAAATCACGGAGTAAGAGGCAGAGGTTAATATTTTCAAAGCCCCATAACCATTTCAATTTCTACAATGCCTAGAGCAGGGAGGAAGTCCCTTTTCCAAGCTAGAGAGCAAGCAGTAGATACTCTTAACTCATCATTCTGTTACCAGACCCTGGGAATAGGTACTATTAAGATTAATGCCTGTTGTTTAATTGAAGATCAGTTATCAATAGAAACAGCGTGACACAGATCCTTGTCTCAGGTGAAATGACTAATCTAGATGTGTCGTGGAGAAATATTTGACTGACAAGTTGGCAAAACTCTGTCCCAGTCAGTTACCATCATAGGGAACACTGAGGACGAGAGCTGGGAATGTATGCTGTCAACACCCATTCTTCAATTTTGAAAAAAGAGTTTTTGTCAAACTCAGACATGTCTCCACAAAAATCAGGCAGTAGATGTAACTATTGACCATGTTCATTTAGCATTTGCTACTAAGTCTATTTGGACTCAGGGACACACTTTGTTTCAGCAAAGCACATTAAGGACTGTGAGGGTATCACTCTCTCTGCCAGCGGGGGAGTTCGCAGGAAACGCAGGAGTCCACCTCAGTTCTATTCCAAATGTGCTTATTCAGGACTATGACAAATGTGCTCTTTCCCAACAGCTTCCAGAAAATCTTGAGTCTACAACCAACTCCTGTGGAAACAGAAGCCAACCCCAAAGGACAAACCTGGCTTTTTTTCCAGATGCAGGCTAGGAACAAACAGTTTTCTCAGTCTCTGCCTCACTTGTAAGCAACTATGGGATAAGAGTACTGTGAAGGTGATAGCTACACAAACCAATCATAATTTCAGGTCTTAGTAAAGAACATCTTTGTGCCTTTTTGTTGGTTTTTTTTTTTTCATGTGCCATCTTCTTCCATCATCTCAGTAGTGCTTTCACCTCTTCCTCAGGTCATCTGCCGGACTACTGCTTTCTTTTCATACAAATATTTCTTGCGACACTGCTTATTTTAAGAAGCTCAAGAAGGAGTTACCAATGAATTATTCCTTTTTAAATGCAGGTAGGCATGCACAGTCCTTTTCTTTCATGAACTTTTCCTGATTGGCCAAATCATCTTCTGTCTATCACACTGTCTACCATCATTCTATTACTGTCTGAAACTAGAGTTCAGACATAATTCAATACATAACATCTACCAGTAATTAGAGGAAACCAGAAAAATATTCAGGATTGTAGAATTAGTAATAACTGCTTCAGTTAGCAAAATGCTTTTTAGTATGTTGTCAATACTGTTATTTATGTTTACACAGATCTTAAGTATTTTGGAAAAAGTTAAGGAATACTTTTTAATAATGTAAACCTTCTGATTTGCTTCAGAAACACTGATTGCAGGGTTACTTTGCTGGTTTCTCACTCTACTAACCCAGGGACAGCAGCAAAAGGTGAAGTGTCCTGTTACTCTTTCTACCAAAGGGGCACCCAGATAGCTCTGCTCTATTACTTCTCTGTCTGCTAAAACTTTCAAGACACTCATATCTCTAGACACTCACACTGAACAGTTCAAATTATCTGAATATCTAAAATGTTTCACAACATCTGGAACAAAACTTCCAGATAAAAAGTATCTTTCCTTGCTTTTGAAGAAATGTCCCTTTTGAAGAAATGATCTAACACTACAGAGAGTAAGAAGGAGTGTAACTATTCCCATCAAAGATCAGGACTGTTCTCCGTGACTTGAAACACTTTCTGGAGTCACCATTAATCATTAGTGACAGATGCCAGAACGACTTGATTTCATCTGTATCTAACCTGCAAAAGATACCCTTTCTATTCAGATATGGACCTAACCAAACTGATCTATGCTTCTGTAATCCCATGCTTGGATCAATCCAATTTGCTCTTCCTTGGTCTGACCCAGATGCCACTCCATAACCTACAGATGGTTCATCGTACTGTAGCCCATCTGTTAAATAGAACACAGTAATGAGAATACATCACACCAATATTCCTCACTTCCCTTTGGTTTTCATTCTAATCCTGAACACAGCTGAAGGTCCTGGTCCTTTCAGTGGTCCATGACTAAATCATCCAAGAGAAGACCTCTTTCTACTTCTTGCAGAAGATGGATACTACAGAGATGCTATGTCCACAAGCATCAGATTCAAGCCTGAATGTACAGGACAGAGATCTGCCTTCAGCACTCACTTCTGTCAATATTGTGCTTTGCCTTTTTTTATGTTGTGATAAAAGATTGACCTCTTCCTGTGAGTAGTTTAGCTACCAGGGAAATCACCACAGCACTAAATTCCTAAATGGAAAATCATACCAAGTTGTTCATAACTAAATAATTAAGACTGGAAAGAGAAACAATTCTGTTTTGAAGGACTTATTAAGTTTAGCATGTTAGGCTTCAGCACTGCAACATATATGCTAGATGTAGTACAAAAATACTCTTATAAATGTGAACTAATAACACAGCATTATTAATAATATTCATGCATAAAGAAAATTATTTATATGATTTTGAAATTTGTGATTCCTTAAAGCATATAATTACATGAAATCAGTGCAAGTTTAACATATAGGCATTGTGTAACTGGAAGAAAAGTACTATCCTCTGAAAACTCATTGCACTGCGAGGGAAGTTTTAGCTGCTTTACTAAACAGAAAAAAAATTAAAACCCAACTTGACCCTTAAGGTGATACTCTTCTGAAAAAAACTTTTTATGTAGAAGGGTGGTCCTATTTCTCAGGAAAAGATAGATAATAACGAAACCATGAACCATATTTCTCAGTGAAACCTTGGCTTTCTTGAAATCAATACTTTTTTTCAGCATTGAATTCCATGAAGCAAAAATACAACCCCTGAAATTTAGATGAGAGAAATTTTTAATGCATTATTGCACCTAATTAGTAATTGCAACTCTTTGTTTTGCTTTTCATTTATTTAATTCTCTACTTCTGTGAAGCACAACTTGCAGAATAAGAAAAGGCTAACAAATGCTCTAGAACCAATCAATGTTATGAAACTAATAATAATACAATATGAGCATGTAAGCTTATGCAGTCCCTTTCATGTAGAAGTATCCCAAGGCACTTTGTAACAGAAACTCAACAAGGAGTGCAAAAGTGCTTTGTCAGATAGGATAAGCCAGGGGAAAAGGGGAAATTAATTAAGCATGGATTTAAATTTCTCAGCCAACACAGCATTTAGAACCTTGGTCAGAAAAGACAGTAGTTCCAATATCTGTATCCAGGGAATACAACAGACTATTTCAGTCTTTAATTCTTGATAAACGTTCAATAGTTTTTCCACAACAATGTGGGTGTGAGTAATAGGAATGCAGTTTGAAGGCTACATTTCCAGAAGGCAACCCCTCACTCTCTTCCTCCAATTTTTCATAAAGAAATAGATTCATAAAAGCTGATCATCTGACTTGTATGCCAGTAAAACCACTTGATTCTGGAGATACCCAATATGGAATTTGGTACTGTAGAAATTACAAATAGAAAGTTAAGGATTGGGAAATGACTTTATTGGACATTTAGCTCACCATTTTAAACCAATGTATGTTTCTTTACAGAGGTAGTCCACACCTCTGACAGAGAAAGTGGTCTCTTACACAGTAGTTCCTACTATAGCTTGTGTTTCATAGGGAAAAACAAAATTACTTGGGAAAAGCTACAGTAATTGATAATGCATAAATTACAGCTTCCCTGATGTTGCAGAAACTTGTACATCCTCTATTTTTCAAACATTTTTCTCTTAGGAACACATGGACCATCCTCATTTTTGGATGACTGCCTCTTCGGATTAATGCATCCTTCTGGTGCATAAATTAGGGATGCACAGAGGAAAAAGGAGAAGCACTAAATCTCAGGAAACTGAAGCCATACAGAAAAATGAGGTTCACAGTAGAGCTGAATGAGTGACTCACTACGAATAATTTATCCAAAAAGTTAGCCTCCGCTTCTGTTCATGGAATATATATAAGCAGCTTATAATTTCCTCAGTTATATTATAAAACAAAACCTTAAAATATTGTATGTATTGACTGCAAATAACTTCCCACCAATATTTCATGTCCTATCTTAAGAAACAGTGGCATTTTGATTGATCAAATAAATCACATGATGGTGTTTCTGTTTCCTAGATGGATGAACCAACAAACACATACTTCAGATGCCTGCTGTGGTTAAGAAAGCAGCTCAATAGCATGTGATGAAAAGTGGGTGTAGGCAAAATAAATGAATTTAAGAAAAACTCCTGAGGGTTTTTGGAAAAATGTTGTCAGTGTTTATATTGCAGCTGTGGTCCATTGCAATTTTCATTAATAACACTAGGAATTTACAGCTCCCTGTAAATATTGTCTTTGGGGTCATGAAGAGTGAACTTGTCCCAGAGTAAAATTGAATTTGATGGTATAAAGATTTGGTACTGAATAATATATCAGTCTTTCCAGGGGTTGTTCTAAGCTCTTGGACCAATTATTAGGAGTCAATGCACATGTTAATAAGATTAAAGTAGTAATGTTAAAATTTTACTAGATTATTGGTGATCTGAAATATCCTTGCAGAATTTATGGTTTTGAATGGATTGCCATGCTTTATGCAAATTTGAAAAGTACTTTGTGCTACTTCAATAAAATGTGGAACCTCAGCAAGTACTTGAGGAAGAATGAGCCCTCAGTGCATTTAGAATTGACAGTAGTATACAGAGACAATCAGTTTTATAGAAGCCATCTAACAAAACCTTATAAAGGTTAATATCTATTAGAATGTCAGTTGTTAAAGTACTATAATATTTATTACAGAAAAAAGAAGACTGATCAGAAAAAATACTCTTTTGTCGTGTGCCCTGACACAGGCTGAAGAAAAAGACAGCGTACCAGAATCCTGCCCACTTTGCATTACTTTTGATCATGCTTGCATAATTAATGTTAACATTTTGCTTTTATATTTGTATATTTAAAAAGTGAATCTACATCAAGTACCTTTTTCCAGATCTATGCTAAATCTCTACATAATGCAATTGCTGTATTCTCTACTTTACAGCAATACCCTTGGTATGAATTTCTCAATATAATAAGAAATTAAAAGTGAAAAAATGAACATGAGTTCTTACCTGAGCTCTTGAGCTATAGAGTCCACTTGAACTGTTAATAAAAGCAGGAAAGAATGAATTAGTTTACACTTCCAGACTTGTGCTTTCTGCAACCTTGCACCTGCCTATCTGTGATGACAGAGGCGCTGCTATCAAAACACAGGTGATTATTTCATGCTAACCACAGGACTGTAGCTACTAGTGGCAAGCGTTAACTGAACACATAATTCTCACAGTTATTTTAGGATGTATAAAACCTTGAGTACGATGTTCAGTGGAACAATAAGAAAAATAATAAGAAAAAATAAAAGAGAAGGCACTTGTTTTTACTGAAAATAGAATGACAAATCTCTGCTTTTCCTGAATTTTAATTCAATTTGGGAATGACGAAGGCTGGTGTTTACAAATATCTACCCATACAAAGACATAAAGCATATTGACAAAGCCAACAGGTGGTTCTAAGGATTACTCATATTGCACAGGCAACTTTTGTTGTTCCTACTTCTGGGAAAATGTCCCTGATATATTATTTCCTACAGATGTGTGTACATGCATACAAAAAATACAAAGAAAGAAAATCCATAAGTTTTAAAAATATGTTTTTAGCTTTTTGAGTGAAAAGGGTATGAATCCCCTATTAAATGCAATTAAAGTCTGCTAAATCAGCCAGACTGTTTTCACTCACAGTCCTGACCACAAAGAAGACATGCTCTAATGCTGAGGGGTGAATACCTTCCCTATTCCATAACTTTGTTCAAGTCCTCTCTTCTCATGCTTTTGAAATATATATAAATTTTACATTAATTTCAGAGAACATTACTTTCTGAACATTCAGGGATGCATCAAACTTTTAATATGACAACAGTCATGTTTTTTTCAGAAAGGCTTGTCTTCATTCATCCCCTTGTCCATGGGCAGTTTGTGGCACTCTCACACTCTTCTTCTGTCCTTTCCTAAGTGAAGTCTAGCACTTTTCACCCCTTTGGTCGTCTGAAACAACAGAACTTAGCCAAACCACACTTTAGTTTTTCATTCTGACCTCAACTGGAAGCTAAAGGCATGATATTAACAATCCGGAACTATGGAGTTGTGACAATGAAATAAATTAGTCTGCTTTACACAATCCTGAGAGTGCATGATTCACAGTAAAATCAGAGTGAATGATGGGTGCTTTGCACGTCTGAAAATAGTCATCAGGAAAAATGCTCACAGGGCAGGCAAAACTTTGACATTTATTTTTAAGTATCTCTATTTTTCACTCATTATCAAGAGTCACAAAAAGTGTTATGAATTAAAATAAAAAGTTATTTTCCTGGAAGAGCTGTATTGCTAGTCGATCATGTTTTCCAGATGTTGAGATCATTAAGGGCCTGTTTATCTCTCAGTACTGCATTTCCATCTGTTCCTTACAAAAAGAGAGGAATAGCTGGAAAATACAACTGTGTCATAAAACTTTGCAAAATGAAACATGAGCACCAGTACTTAAAATAAGCACAGGTTTCTCCCCTGCCCCATACACCTGCACTTTTTGATTAAAGTAAATTTACTTCGGGACCACTTTTGCAGCTAATTTACAGATAATTAATGGCAATAGACAGAAAAACATTCAGTTGGCTAAGACAAAGTTTTGTACATTATTTTGAAAGCATCCATTGAACACTGTCTACCTCTACTCCCTATGGAAAAACTTTGTTTGCATAATAAAAAGCATAACCTTTATTTTCTTTGAGAAACAGCTCAAAGAAAATAATACACAGTAGATTTTTTTCTGCTTTTCTTTAAACCATAGCTAATAACATCGTGCCTCTTAATGCCAGCAGTCTGTGTCCTGCCTCGATTAAAAAAGCAGCCCTAAGGAAGCTACATACTCTTACTGCACATTAGGGACTGTGCACGGGAACTATCATATTTCATGGTGTGCTGGGCACAGGGTCGTGGAACGTGCTTGCTAACTCACCCTTGATTCCTTTTGAGCGTGTGCGCAGCTTTTTATTTTCCCCGTCTGCATCCATCTGTAATATTAACACAAAGTCTTTAATTCACTCCTCTTGCCATTGAGAAAAAAAAAGTCTCGAACGCTTTTTTTTCCCCCCACATTTCCAAAGGCTAGACAGTAATAGAAAGAAGAATAATCATGCCTTATTAATCTTGTCAAAGAGATAAAAAGCCATCTGTGAATATCTAGTAAATACCTAGGAGATACCTTTAATGATACAGATTTGTTTAATAAAGTGATGGTTATGAGTGACTCTGTAAGGTTTAATGACAAAGTCCACAGGTGTTAGCTGAAGGCATAAGGTTAGGAACAGCAGTGCTCTATGACTGCTGCTTTCAGCGTCCACCTCCTGGAAGAAAAGGTCCCAGAATGCAGTGCCTACAGGCACTCTGCATTATTGTTGTAACCAAAGCGTATATTAATAGCTGTGTTGGAACCTGCATTTCTGACAACTTCATCCTTAAAAAGTGAAATTCTCTTGCCTGAATGGGCATAATTGCACATGGACAGCTTTGAAATACTTCAGCACTTAATCAAGTGGTCAAAGAGAAGGTTATGGATTTGTATGAGTTTTTGGGAGGACGTAGTATCCAGGTTTGTGTTTCACATTAAAAAAATCCACCCAACCAAAAAATCCAAATCCCCAAGAAGTCAGCTGTTGCTGTAAGATTTGTGGCTGAAATAAGAGAGGCCTTTCAAGATCAGCTGTTCTCATGATACTTTTGGCTACATCTAAACCAGCACTGGAAATATGCACCTTCTGGTCTTGGATCTGGCCCAGACCCATAATTGTAGGGGCAGGTTTTCAACCCATCGATTCTATTACAAACCCCTGAAATTCGAATGGATTAAGATTTTATGTTCTGTTGTGAAGAGCTGCAGTGACGTACAGCATATTACACAACAGTGTATTTTTTTCAATGTTCAGGGAGACAAACGCCTCTTCTTTCTAAAAGTAACTCTTATTTTTCATGTAAGGAAGACTCTTTCATGAGGAATTTTTGTCTAGGCAAAATATCAGGAACTCTGGAATTCTTCTTCAGCCTATAGTAGCATCTTACTATTTATCTTTGCTTTGAATCTCAGTTTCCGTTTGTGATCACCACCATGTGATTTGTATAACTGTGTTGGTCAATAGGTAGATGCTTTCTGTTGATACCAGAAGTTGCCTATACCTGGCATCTTTCCCTGCAAAAGGTTGCAAGATTAAAAGCAATGTCAACAGAAGATCCTGTCTATTATTTCACTCCTCCTTTCTGAGGATCAGCAGAACTCATTTGCCCCACTGAGAAAAGATGCAAGAGGCTCTGTTTTGCCTTCTTCCATTTATAGAGTTTGAATATCTGAAGATGCTTTATTTTTAGCTTTATATGACTCAGATAACTGAGATGTTTTGAAGGTCTTATCTGAAAGAACATTGTAGAATATGACAAAATTGACCTGAGAAAGAAAAAGACTAAAATCAGACTTTCTAGGGGAGAAAAAGCACTTCTCTAATTTCCTGGTTTGTTTTTTTTTTTTTCTGTTTGTTGTTATATATAGTTACATATTGTATACAGCTACTGTAATCAAAATATCTATTTGCAGGAGAGAATACAAGCATTTGAAAAGGGTATTCTTGTACTTGAAGAAGTCTAATTCTAGAACATGGGTTAGTGATATCTGAAATGAAAGTATAAATTGATAGAAATGCATCTCAAAGACAGACAATGATATCTTTTCTCTGTTTAAATTTACATCTGATGTTGATTATTATCAGGGAAGGAACATAAGTGGCTTGTGTTTACGTAGTGGGGCTGATGGCAACCTTTACTTGTTACTCTCCTTAAAACCTGGAGAACGAGTTTTTGCAATGTGACTGCAATGGTAATGGGAAACATGGCTCTGTTCTCTGATGCTGAGTTGTGATTGAAGGCACTGACCTGCCATAGACTTATAATAGGGGAGCAGGTGTGGCAATGATGGACTTTAATTTCCTTTAATAAACCTTTTATGTGCCACACTTTTACTGCCATTCTATGCTCTCCAAGGTCCTGCACATAATAGGTTCATTACTTTTGATTACTATAGTCTATTGAGACAAACAACTCCAGAACACACTATATATTATGTTCAGTTAAACCAATATAGACTATTTATCCACTGTGCATTATTTCACCTGCAACTCTACAGACAAAATTAACAACAGCTCCTGTAAGCTAAAACTATTAAAACCACTGGTACTCCTTTGTCATCATTTCATAATAAATACCACACCAATCACAGTGCTGCTCTTTTAATTATGAAACAAAAAGTGTCCACTGCTTCTACTGAACAGCAGTTACTTTGGTCTAAATAGCACGTTGCATTGTGATGAATATTTAAAAACTGCACAATGAGGAAAAACCAACAATAAAATCAATGCAGGTGATTTTTCTATTGATTTTCTTTCCTAGTAATAATTTGAAACTATGAGAGATGTTTAATCAACTTAAACCTAAAATTTATAGAACTATAATGTGTGGTGCATAGCACATATTAAAATAATCATCATGTCTGTGTTGCATAAAAAACACCTTAACTTACATTAAGTCCCATGCATTAACTTGAAAGTCATACAAAAGTAACTGAATAAAGCTGTGGAATCTTTTAAATGTGTCAGCAAAAAGATATCTCTTGCTAAAAATTTAAATGTAACATCTTTGGGTTTTGATAGTTCTTTCAGAGACTGCCTGATACTGAAAAAAGTGGACAAAGTTCCTCACTTCTGATTTTTATCTGCATAGAGATTCATATATACATGAAATTACAACCACAGATGGTCAGCAAGAAGTATTCAAACTTTTAAATCACCCATGGAACAACAAAAGAATTAAACTCTAAGTGGGAAATTCCATCCAAAGCTTTTAGAGGTAATTATTATCAAGGTGTTAATTTGAGAAACATATCTTATTACTGCTATATACTGTAAAGATTGGATGGATTCTGGAAGGTGCTTCATGCTCTCAAAGCTGGCGATGGTCAGCCCTCCCTCCAGTCCATATGTTGTTTCAAGACAAGAAGCTGTAAGGGATAAATGGAATGGTCAAGTCTGCACAAAATCCTCACATGATGTTTTACTACTAATTTTTTTAGTCCTCAGGACCATCAGGTTAACATCTAAGTCTTTGCCAGGAAAATTTTATTCGGAGTTGCAATCCATATTTTTTAAGGGCACGCTTCACAAAAATAATGACAAGTGAATAGTGGAATTAATTCCAGTTTATCTTTCCGTCTTACACCTAGATTCTCTGAATCAATGGTTTAAAACCCATCTAAACATTTTCTTTTCAAAATTTGTTGAAACTAGCTAATGGACTCAAAAGGAATTAGTGGGAGATATGTGGTCAGAAACTCAGCGACAGAGGGGTAGCAGTTATGCAGTCCCAAATCATTAAGCAAGCAGGCTAAGAAAGAAATGCTTGCCTTAGAATTGCTTCAGTTACGCCCTATTTCTGTGATATGCAAATTTACTGAGAATGTTGATGTTGAATTATTTTCTGAGAGCATGTTCCAAAAAAATTTCCCTAAGTTTATGAATGCTTTCTGTTCAATTTTGTGAATTTCAATTTGATCTTCCCTCCCTCCCTCCCTCCCCCTTTCCTTCAGTATTGGTTGAGACATAAGGGTAAGTCAGTAACTAGATCCCAGAAAACTGACTGGAGTCACTGACAACACCACAAATTCTGCTTGGCTGAAACTGAAGTAACTCGCTCTGTGACTGCTACAGGATATTTGTGTTTCTCTAGATGAATTTGCTGGTGGAACAACAGCAATCATACTTTCCGAGCAAACTATTTCAGAGTTCCTGGCTGCAGAAACCAAATGTTACTTCTTCTGTTTGTACCATCCCACTGCAGTCATCGGACTCGAGAGCAGCACCTGGAAATACTTCCCTGAGCGAGAGAATCATGATTTGGCTCTGAGTTTGGTTTTCTGTGTGCCTGGAGTCTATCTGTGCACATGTGCATGTACTGATATTATAATGGGATCCAAGAATATGACTAACAGCTGAAAATAGGGCATGTGCAATAAATGATAATAATAACAGTAATAATAATAACTATTTCAGTATACTTGCACTTTTTAATTCTGAATTTCAGGAACTAAATTGATATTAGTATCTTGGTAAGGTAGTTTTACAGCACATTATTGTGAAATAAACCATGACTTGGGGAAGCCAGTGCTGCTGACATAGGTAACAGTGAAATGCACCTCCTGGAAAAGAGCTGTGCACTTTCTAACTTCAATTGTAATCTTTGTACAAGCATGACTTTCCTGGAGTGGATTTCACAGTCCTGGAGCAGCAGTTTCCTTTTAGCTAGCAGCTAGAGGAAAAGAAATCACCAGTTTATCTAGAGGTAAGGAGTATTAAAGTTG
The DNA here is from genome assembly GCA_028565335.1 of Limnodromus scolopaceus. Taxonomy (NCBI): domain Eukaryota; kingdom Metazoa; phylum Chordata; class Aves; order Charadriiformes; family Scolopacidae; genus Limnodromus; species Limnodromus scolopaceus. The sequence continues at coordinate 117,530,172 of JAOXNO010000013.1, forward strand.
ACATTTCGTTGTGATTTTCCAACTAAAAGTTACATCTGATTTTCAAAATTTGGCAAACATCTTCTCTAGGACAAACATTAAGTTTTTTTGAAAGGTCTGGAAAAAGCGTAAGTTTTTTCTACTATTTTTAATTTGTAAACTGCTTGAGTTTGTACAGAGGCAACAGCTACATTTGGCACTAAACTCATGAACTTAACCAGGAATAAAAAAAATGTCCATGATTTTTGAGGCACACAAATCCATGCTCAAGTCTCAAACACAAGCCACAAACTTCGAAGTTGTAAGTCCGACAGTGTGAAGCACTCCAAATATGTCTGTGCTGTACTGCACCCCAAAGTGACTCGACACTGCGTGAGCCTCTCCCTTCAATAAATAATACCCTCAGAGCACGCTTTTCAGTGCTTTTGATGCTCATATTTTAATGGGCTTTTTTTTTCAATAGCCCATTTAAGAATCTAAGACATTAAAATGGAATATTGTCAGAAAGAAAAAAAGGGTTTTTTTAAATAAATCTGAAAGCAAGAAGATTTCCTACAGCCTGTCCAGAAGTACAGAACACTCTTTGGCTGTCTGTTATCTATGCTTACTGCATCTTTCTGACGTTCTACAACAATTTTTTTTACTGTGAAGCATTAATGGCAGGCTGACGGTGAGATGTACAGGAAAAGAAGGAAGAGCAAAGTACACATCAAGCAACTTCTAGATAAAGCTTATGTATTCTGATTACTGGCAGTAAAAAAAATCAAAATCCAAAAAGTTTCTTCTTCCTCCTCCTCATCTTCTTCTTGTTCTCTTAATGACATGTTCATGGCCAGGAAAGAAAAAAAAATATTTACAAAGCAGGTGTTTTTAAAGACTTTTACTGAAAATATACCTTTTTTTGTGATTTTGATTATTCTTAACCAAGAAGTCACCTCATCTTTATTTTTGAAACTTTTGCTTTAGTTTACACAATTCTATTCCTGATTTCTCTATGAGAAAATTGAATAACATGGAAGTAATTGGTTCAGATGTATTCATTTCTCAGGAATTAAAATAAGTACGTACATCAACTGAATACAAACTTTAAAGCGTGTTTATAACACATATAAATCATCAACAATTTGGTATTTTATAGTGTGGTTGAATGGTATAAATATTTTTGAGAAGTAGATGTTTTTCATATTGAAGTCACTACTTGAAAATATGCAGCGACAAAATAAACCTTAGATCAGAGGCAAGCTTGAATAGCTTTGTAATGAGGATGATTTATTTTGATTCTCACTTCTGATTTCTGAGTTGTCACTGCTGTTGTATACTTCATCCATGCAACTTTGCACAACTGGCAGTGCTGAATATAAACCATAGCCATATGTTTATGTCCTTTTGCCAAACGACTACAGCAAATAGTTCTATTATTCCCTTAGGTAATCAACGTGTGCCAAGTATTTCTATTAGTCTGCTTTACCAAGGGTTTAGAGGGCAGAGTCACAGCTTTATGAAATTAAGGGGTAACTGCTAGCTTTTTAAATTTAGAGAAAAATTATATAGTCTACCATGCTGAAATGCAGCTCAACACAAGCTGATGTGCAATCCTGCTTTCTTGAGGCTTTTTTTCTTGGATTTTTATTTTTGACATAGTTCAATGTTTTGTCACTATTAGTATATGTATTAAATAGAAATTTTTAGAAGAAAGTGTCGATATTCAAAAAGAAAAAAATGCCTCGATCCTTGAGATCTTTTAAAAATACACCAAAGTTTTTAGCCCACCCAACTGATACATAGTACCAAAAAACCCTCAATACGCATTATAAAAAAATTTCGCAAATAAGACATCCCTCTCAGATTAAATTTTAGTAGTGCATTATGAAATATATTCTCACTCCAGGAGTCATACAGATTCAAAGATGTGTTCCTGTTGGTATGTAACACTAGCAGAGTGTAATTCTGAAACTTAAAACCTAGAATATCTAAGTATTCATAAAGATTTATACCTTTTTCAATAGTCCAATATTGTTATACCTGACTGTTGAAGACTGCTGTTCTAAAACCAGCAGATGTTATACAAGAAAAATAACCATAATGCACGAGATACTACGCATGAAACCACATAGTATTCTAGTGCTAATATAGAGGTATATTTTGACTCAAATGAATTTTCATAAATAAATTATCCCACCTTTGCGTGTTTCCAGGTGAAATTATGTGCAGATTCCAAAGGACCAAATTCTTCACTGAGCCCAAGATGCCTTGCCTGATTTAACAGATAATCCTGAATTTCATTCTCTGGAAAAAAAAAAAAAAAGCAAAAAAGAGAAAACCAAAAATCAGCTATACTAGATAAAATGTTGATGAAACAGGACACTGCTTAAATAAAATGGGCAAATAATCCAGGTGCATTGTTTTCTTGTGCGGTTTTTCAAAGATGTGGTGTAGAGGCATCAACAATGTTTCTAAAAGACAGAAGGAATACAAATATTTCTTTTGTTATTGTACTTTCTTTCCATTGTTAATGTCCTTTCCAATAGTTTATGAAATAGACCTGCTATAAGAAAAGTTTTTCTTCTTGCACAGACAAAAATCCACAGTTTCTAAATGTAGAAATCCTTAGTGAAATGTTTTTACTACATCAGAACCCCTTTGACTGAGTAGGACAGTTCAGTACGTGCTGTGAAATAAATGAGAAGCATTCTAAAGTATTTTAATAATAGCAGAAAAATTCTTGGTTTTATTTTTTTCTGATTTTGAATATCAGGGTTTAAAGTTTTCAAGAGTGATAGTATTATCAGCGTAAGCAAGCTGAAGGAAATCCTTGACATTTCTCCATGCTCAATTTTTATTCCGTTCTGTGAGGAAACTCCTGCTAAAGCAACAGTAACAGTGAGAGGAGAGCTGCAGAAGTTTATATCTGAGTAGTATTGAGGACCTTGTATTCAGAAAAAAATAAATACCTGAACCCTTTGAACACTTAAAGTTGTAGACACTTGCAGGCTGGGAAAAGCTGGCCATTATAAGCAGTCATATAAATATATAAGAACAGTCATTATAAGCAGGCTTTATTTTAGCATTACTCCTGCCACTAGTGACCAAAACATAAAATTTTTATTATCACTTGCGACTTCAGAAGTTCTTTTCAAATAGTATCCAGTGTATTTAGCAAAATATACCTATTCATTCAACGTGTTCCAATTATGACAAAGTTTGCAGATAAACTTTTGGAGCTTGAAGATGAAACTTCAACTATTAATTTAATGATACCTGATGAAGGTTCATCATAAAATTTGTAATGTTACATTTCTGAAATTGGAAAGGCTCATTTTAAACAGATTCTCAGGGAAGCCAGAGTTTACTGAGTGACTAATTTCTGCTTGAGTCCCAATAGATAGAATATTAGTTGAATCCCATCAATAACTTTTAATTAAAATTAAGAAGCTTTTATCAAATAACAAAACAGACAGCAGATGCAAGATGATAAAGAAGGGAGAAAACCCAGAACAAAACAGCCCAATACCAAAAAGATTTTTAAGCATTTTTCTAGCCAATATGTTGCTGGAAAAAGATGTTGTTTATCCTCAAAGGCCTCTTTCTCTGTTATTCGATTTCAACATCCATGAAAAAATACAAAAGGAGTCTTCAAGCTTTCTACCTGCCTCTTCCTCTTTGTTCAAAATACACTAACCTAAAACAAAAGATCTTCGAAAATAACTACAATCTTGAACAAAGCACTTTCTAAAGCCTAAAACTTAGCAGCTTTTTGTCTAAAATCCTATCATGTTATGTATTTATTAGCAGTATATTTTTCATTTATTTTCTCAAAGATTGCCAATAAAGGACTAAATCACATAAGGGAGTAGCTGTAAACCCTTTGAGTTCCCTAATGTCAAACTCATTAGCATCCGAATAACCACACAGCAGCACATCATCTGCACAATTGCAATTTTTTACTACTTTTAATAGCGTTTCTCAAAGGGCTCATTTTCAACTTTCTTCAGTGGTTAGTTGGTTCTCTGGGGAAAAGGAGCTTCCTGACGCTCACAGCTTCCACTCAACAACCAGGCCGTTTGCTGTCAGAAGCATCAGCCCTCTGCCCTAACCCCATCTGCTGTCTCTCTCATCCTAAGGGACTGGGAGTTAAGACAGCACAGCTGAGATCCACTCTGAGAAGTGCACAAAGGACAGGAAAATATAGAAAACTTTTCACATTTAACTTTACATAATAAGCTAACACATTGAAAATCCTCTTTTTCAGAAAAGGAGTCTGGGCTGGGTCAGGGCTGGGAGGGAGGCTTTAAAGTTGTACTGGAAAACTACATGCAGCATTTGCTGTTTTATTCCCATCTGCCTTGCATGTGACGCCATCAGCTATCTTTTTGAAGCAAGAGCGTTATAGTAGGACAAAAGCAAGACTTTATATAAAGCACAAAACCTGAGCCCCTCTTCTGTGTTTAATTACAACAGAAATTACTGGTTAGTAAGTTTAAATGTGCTGTTTTCTATTTCTTTCATGTAACAGTGCTGGCTGCCATACAGCTGATTCGTGGGTGAGTACCCACATTTGAAGACACGGTATTTCATAAAAAGTCTAATACAATGTCATGCATCTGTCATGTTATAAACAGGGTGTGTAGGATTATGCTGTGTCATGGGATGTGACATACCCCTGATGGAATATAAACTATGCGTCACCCCTGTCCACACTCCAAGAGCAAATTTCAAATATAAGTGTTTGGATCTGATACTTCAGGTAACAAACAAGAGTTAGTGCTGATTTCACAGTAGCATGGAGATCTTACATAATAAGTTACTGAGAATTTATTTTAGTGTTTTTTATAAATTATAAAATTAATCTAGGGCCAAATTTTGAGGCATTGCAAGAAGTGCAGATAAAAGTCTGCAATGTCAAAGAGAAAAATTAAGATCTCAAACTCAAGAGTCCATAAAGAACATCTATATAGGTTATTGGTGACTTCAATGATAAAATCATTGTTAATGGAAATCAGGTAGAACTGACTTATTTGTCAGCCAAGGTTCTTTTGTGGGATCACTCCCCTTAAGTCCACACATATCTTCATTTGGCCCAATCTATTCATGCCTCTCATTAACTCGTTTGTTTTAGTAAAGAACTCAAAAGGATTTCAAGATGGTAAATTATGCCTACGCTTCAACTCCCTGTATGTCTGAAGAGAATTTTGTAATCCTGAAGGTGAAGTTTGCCTGCCTACAAAGAAAACCTCCACCCTTTTCAACCAACACCTCGGTTCAACTAGAATAATAAACCTTACAAACAAAGATAGAATTAATGAGTTGCTTGATTTGTCAATGTAATGGTTTACTGAAGTCACTTGGAACCTTTGCGATTCATTCTTTGGTTTATAGCCATTTCCAGTGCAACATGATTTTGTACTGACTCTGAAGTGCCATCCTGCTGAGATCCATGAGTCATATTGGGATACTGACGTGAATCACTATTTGGGTCCTGATCCTCCACATCAGATGTGTGTTGCAAATTTCTTCAAGGGACCATTCTTGTTGCCCCATTGTCTATCGGTAAAAGTCTACTCGTTCATCTTAGATTATCAGAGAGCTCCTCAGGATTTAATGAGAAATATATTCCACAGGTAAAAATTATCTCACCAGAAGTCTGAGGGTGTTTTCTCTGTTAGAATTGCAGTATACAAGGCTGCAATACATCTGAAAAAGACCCCTAAGAACTTTTTTTGAGCATAATGGATACCATTTCCAACAAATTAATTTGATTTTCTCTCATTTACCACATCACTAGTTGATATATTGCAAATATGAAAATGAATGATCACAACAATTTGTGATTTGTTAACTTAGAATGGAAGTAGTATCTAAGAAAACAAAATCTGATGTGTTCACCATTATGATTCCTGAATATTTTTCATGTTTCTGCAGTGACAGTGATTTCTGTTTCTCAAGGTAAAATGATGCAACATACTTACTATTTGAGAAAAAATATATGTGAAAGCAAAAGATGCCATTTCAAATGAGTGAAGACAGATTGACCTCTTGACTTCTGATCTTTATCCTGCACAGGCTGAAGTATGTAACTTTACATGTTAAGTTTTGCACAAATTTATCAGTGACCTCAGTGAGACCCTTAAGTGCATGTGTAACATTCAGCACATGAGTAAACAAATGAATTTCATTTGGCCTTCCTATGCTTCACTTTAAGACCCTCATTGCAGTACATTTGGGCAGTCTTGGAAGTCTGAAGGAGTTCTACTTGGAAACATATTTTTTATATAATGTGAGTTTCAGAATGGAATTTCATTGGGGCAGAGTACTCCTCTCTCCACTTGTTTTATGAAGTGCAGAGAACACATGAAACAGAGTTATTGCTGCTTCAACTATTGCATTTTCTTTCCCACCAATAAGGCTACACTTTATCTTACTTGGTTCTGCCCTGAGATGAGCAGGAGGTCACCTTACCGGTAAAAGACAGCCTTGTAACACAGGCAGTTGTCCTTCCAGTACCTGTTAAAACACAACTCTTCCACTCATCCTTTTTTAAACATGGAATTAATTAGAATGACATGTGCAAGATCGTATTTTGCCCAGCAGAAGGGTTTAACTTTCACCTGATTTAAGCAACAAACTATCCCTCAAAGATGCCTGAGGCTTTGCTGTAATTAACATAACTGCATTTAGATGCTATTCATGACCGATAATTCCAACACCTTGTAAAAAAAAAAAAAAAAGGGTTGCATGCTGTAAACATTATAAACATATTCAAATAAGCTTAACACAATCTGCCATGCTTATTTCTGCCTAGATCATGGACCAGCGAAATGGTTAATGCAAATGGATTTATAATTTGCTTTGGGGGGCCAGTTTCTTCTCCTTATTTATTAGCCCAGCTGATGGGGCAGATTTGATGAGGCACTTCTGGAATAATTGAGTCATCACACAAAGAAGGCTGCTAGCATTCAGAGTGGTTTTATCAGCAGCAAGCAGGCCTGATTACTGACAATTACACTCTGATCCGGTGATGGAGGAGAAAGAGCCAACGAGTGGGAAATGTCCGTGTTTCTATCCAGGAATAATTTCTACATTCATTTTACATGCTAAGTGTTTCCTATCTCTGCATAATAAACTGTAAACAGGAATAGATGGCACAATGTCCCTTAATATTTCCTGGTAATGAAGACACAAATGTACAGTGAGTGCTGATAAATATAGATGAAACATAAGCTATTCTCTGAGTCTGTATTGTTACCTTTAAAATAAATGCATTTTGGTGGTAAAAGCATAATCATAGCTAATGCAAAAAAATGACAGAAGATTGAAGCTGTCCTTGTAACTACACAGAAACTTTGTAAAAGTCCTGTTAATCACCACTGCTCTAGAGGCTCATAAGCTGAAGGTGATATACTGGAAAGAACATCATTTTGTTTCTCAATAGTCAACTATGTAGGAACTCCTTTGCTTCAACACGGTAAAGGAGAGTAACAGCAGTGACCTCCATTAACACTTCAGGGATAGAGCACATCTCAACACTAAACTGAAAAACAATGAAGCTGGTCCAAGAAGACATCTTCACTATGATAAATTCTCATTTCCCTCTCATCAGCCTTAAGATAGTGTTTATAATGAATAACAGAGCTAGACTATAGATTTCATGAGTTGTGTTTAGCAATGTACTATTGCCTTTAGGACATATTTTTTTTAGCAACCAAGATGCTGTAAAATGTCAGTTATTAACTAAATGCTGAAAGCAGAACTTTAAAAAAAATCTGTTTCTTCTCTGACTCAGGAAAAAAACATGGAAACAGACATGCTGAAGAGTTGAAATGTGATTTTGTGTTTGTTGATGGGCAATTATAGATTTCAGCTGGAAAATGTTAATGCCCTAGTCTAGGGAGTTTTTCTTTTTTAGAGTTGATCAGGCATGAAACACTGAATAATAAACTTCTGCATGCTTGTTTATTCCTTTTCCTCTTTTTAAACTAATTCATAGCTTCAAAAGAACTAAAAGTTGTTCTCTGTTCTCCTGTGGTAACTATGGTAACTATGTTTCATTAAAGTAGCCACTTAACTTCAAGGCTTGTGCTACAATGATATGCATTATTTAGAGTAAAACCACACCATAACAACCTTATGATTTCAGAGCAATTTTAAAAGAAAGTTCAAAGAGCATGCGTCATTGACTCTGGAACACAGGGTTTGTTTTCTTTTGAAACATGTTTACTCTTTTTCAGCCTCGATGACTTTTCCTGCATGGAGTCATCTCTGTTGTGAGGTGCTGTGTGTGGGGGGACCGCTACTGACTTCAGCAGAAGGTGACCATGCTCTGCTCTTCGAAGGGGTGCTTAGTAGTCGCAGGATTGAGGCCAGCGGGAGACGCCTGAGCACACAGATCAGTACAGCTAAGAGCAGTGGAATCAGTGGTGGTGTATAAAATACTCTGATGTAACCTCCTTCAACATCAGGAAGACTCTGGTCTGGCTGTTACAGTCCTTGTAGCTGTTTAGGAATCAATGTGTTTGAAGGACAATTTTATCGGGGTGCTGTTCTGGTTGCATTGGACTTCTACAGAAGTGTTGGAGCTGATTAGATTCAGTCAAAGTGGTCACTTCTCAAATACTTACAGGATTAATCTAGGTTACCATATTCCTTCTCTGTGATTTCTGACTGTTCCAGCCAAATTTTCTGGGACTGATTTAATAGCCAGAATTAGGACATCGCAATTCTTATGCTGGACAAAACCCATGGCTAATTAGCTCATTGAACATTCTCCGACACGGAGTCAAAAGGCACAGTGAACTAAAAATGCAAACTATTTTTATAGAAAGAAATATAAATACCATTCTGATGCCCTATGCATTCATCTTCCCCTTTATGAACAACAAGCTCTCTTCATTAAGCATGACAGACATGTCCCAAGAAAGGGAAAGTCACACAAAGGGAAGAAGTGTGCCTTCCCTCAACATGCAAATCACATATGTTCATTAACTTCAAGAGTGCCATGTGAAGTACAGTCTGCCACCATCTAAAAGACTTGTAATGACCCTAACTGCTAAAGATAATGGGGCTTTCTTGCACGACTGCACTGCCCTGAAGATCCTGGGAACATGCTGAAGGGCACAGGGGAAAAGCAACCAAGAACAAAAATACTACTTTGAAAATCAAAGTAATGAAAACATTAGCTAATATTTGTCAGATACAAAGATGTGTATGTAAGATGATCACTGGGACAGACTTTCTATCTGAAAAGGTTTCACTTAGCAAATGTTTAGATCAGGTGTGTGGAGCAAGGAAAAGGGTCTTCTGTCTCTTCTAAGTTATTCCAAGAGGTCAGTGGCACCAGAGATGGCGGTTTAAATTCTCTTTTCAGGGCCTTGTTTGATTCTAGAGTGGGGTGAAGGTTATTTCCTAAAATGGCACCTGCTTTCCGCCATAGATATAAACAGAAGGCACTGAGATTGAGCAAACGAAAAAAGGGGGTTCTGGAACTCTCTTCCTGACTCTGCCACTGATCTATTCTGTGACCTTCAGCAAGTCTCTTCACCTTTCAGCTAAATGAGGATAACGACATAGAGTGCTGTGAAGTGCTTTTGTGCATTTCTAACCATGCTTTAAGGTAGTTAATATTATTTTCATCCTCCTGCGTTCATCAATTTAATAGCCTGCTCATGCTTTCACTTCCTCTGAAACTCAACCTGATACTTCAAGAGTGTGCTATTACTTGGGATTTCCAAGAAAAAAATGTTTCCTCTTTCTCTTCAACCTTTTATACTAAGAAAAAATGAAAAAATAAAAAAGGACAATTCTGAGAAGAATGGGTACGAACTAATGTATGATGAATGGCAAAATAATTTAAAACGCATTTCTGTCCTCATCTCTCTTAACATATTAGGCAATCCAGAGGTAACTGCACTCTTGGCATGTCAGGTCTTTATCTTAAAAATCTGTTTCACTTGTTTTCCCATAAAGAGAAACATTCTTCTAGGAAATATCCTTAACCATTTTGCTTTGAATGTTTTTGCTATCAATGTTGAAAATGCCAATAAGCTGTGTGTATATATATCTATATATCTATATGTTTGGGGTAACATTAAGTTAAATTATTGTATCCAGCAAGCACTGTATTTAATTTAAAAGAAATGAAAAGAGAAAAGTTTCTTTCAATTTGAGCATATTAGAGCGTGGTAAGAAAATTGCCCATTGTGCCACTAAACAGTACTGAGTTAAAAACAACATTACAAACACATATCTTTGTAATATTATTTTGTATTTGTAAATGATACTAATCCATTATCTATTCTATTGCAGTAAATTTGACTTGAGCAATACGAAAAAAATCTTCCTTTGGAGAGAAGTCTTACAAACTTTATCACTTTAAAAACAGTTTCCCTTCAGGCTCCCTAGTGTAAGCTTGGCTCAATTGAAAACAACCAGACTACTCTTGTGGACCTCAATAATACAGGTTATTTGCATGTGGAAGCAGTCACATACACTGGGATTAAGCACACAGGTACACAAGAATACAGTCCCAGCCAGAAGATCTTACAAATTAAGATGATCAAAACCTATTTTGGATATGACAGCTGTAAATAATAAACAGCAGTTTAGAAATTCCAATAGTACATTAATGAAGTTTTGCTATTGATAGTTATGTTGTTCTTGATAAGTCAGCCTGTATCAGATGTCTGAATATCTATGTAATAGGTTGTCTTGTTGTTTGGATGTCACATTAATTCATGGGTTCTGCCTTTTCTGTTGGCACCTCAAACGCCAAGATGTGTGCAGGAAAAGGGGTGTGCTGGGGGGTGGCTTTTGTGCTCAGGGCTTAATCCTTTTTTGTGTCTGCTGTGCTCACCTACCCCAGGAGAGAGATTTTTGTTTTATTTTGAAGTGGTCTGCATCATTCTGCATCAGAACCATGTCCTGATAAGAGAACCAGTAGCTGTGACTTTTAAATAATCAGCCTCACTAAAGGCGCCATTATGGCAACCAATAGTGTTCTGCCTTAAATCATTTTGACAATGCGTTCTCTGCACTGCCCATAGACTTGGAGGATGTCCTCACAACATTCAAAGCTGGGAGAATATTCACGGTTAAGAAAAGTCCAGAAGCAGCCAAACAGGTGTGTACTTCTCTCAGAAAAGGCCTTTTTAAATAGAAGACCTTTTGTACACTAGTTTTATCCTAGGCCCCTTTTAGGGGCCACACCTGAGAGAGAAAGTGAATTATCAATGACATTTTTTTAAAGAATCAGTGGTTTAACACTAATTTCTAATCAGATCCTACAGAAAGGAACAGCTCGCATGGCAGCTGTACTTTTCCCAGGGTTAATTACCTTTCACTGCTCTCTACTAATGAGTCAGCTGTTCCTGTCATCACACAACTACACTGTGTTCATCTGTAGCTCTAGCTGTGGACAAACACAGTAGCTAGAGCCCTGTTTACATATTGGTGAGGTTTGTTGTGCAAAGAATTTTGCAGTTTAAAAAAAAGAATACGTAAAAGTCCTTCCATTCCCATGTCTCTTTTAATGGAAACAATTATATTTTTCAGGCCAGCACTGTGTTCTCAAGGTTACTGAATCAATCAACAAGACTAGAAATCTAAGGACATGAAAACTAATAAAAATCCATTTTTGTAATATTGCATTATAATTTATATAAGAAAGATTAGATCTGTGTACCTATCTAGCTTGTCTTACTTGATTGTTGGGTGAGAATATTTATTTATAGCTTGCTGGTCTATGAACTAAAAAACTTCTTTATAAAATATTTTTTTAAGCAGTAGAATGGATATTAGTGGGAAAATCAATACACTTAAAGAAAGAGTTTGTATTACTTTTATGGCAAACTAAGGAGAAAATGATATAAGGCTTAGTAACATGCTAATGTTTTTACATAATTCTAGAAGGTAATTCAATAGGAAGTAAATCATTTTCTGGCTGGGGTGAACAGGACACATTCTTTGTAACCATGTAAGATCAAGACTGATCCTCATACATCACTTTTATATGTCCTTTTTAAGGACTGTATAAAACTTGGAGGGTATTTAGAAGAGCTAACTTTAATAACAGGGAGGGGACTTACACCTGGCTTCCTTTTGTTGCCAAGAAAGTAAGGGCACGGGCTCCTCCACATCAGCACTGAGCACCTACAGTTAGTCACTGGTAGTAATTCCAGCTTTCTCATGAGAGTCTATGAAGACTATGGCTAAAGATTGGTATTGTGATGGAGCCTTCAAAGCTCAAGCCCTGTTTGCATCAACAATCAGAAAATGTTTTCTTTTCATATAACCGAGTGCAGGATTCTAAGCTAGCACTGTCTTCAAAACATGATTCTATGCTAATATTTTCTATACGGAGGTTGCCCTGATCTGAGCAGATTTCCTTGGGTAAGATCTGTAGGTGTTAGCAGAGAAAGTGAATTTTCACCGTACACCAAAGGGACACCACAGAGTACATGTTGTGTGAGAATAAGCTCAACTATTTGCAGTTGTATCTGCACAGGGCTGTTCATGAAAATATTATTTGAGGCTAAATTCCTTGCTAGCTGTCACATGAGATAACCGTACTTGACAAAACTAAGGCATGAATATGCTCTTCTGAATATGATGATGGAGAAAGAAACTTAAGCTGTCCAGGTTAACCTTGAGGGACTGGCAGCTGAGAATATGGTAGATTTGCTTTTGAAAATATCGAGCCAAAAGCACCATGGGATTTCAAAGGGTCACTTCAATAGTCACCTGGGAAATGAATATTTCTTTGAATATTAATTTAATGGACCACCTCTTTCTCTCAGGCACCTTAAGTTGTGCAAGCTGTATTGACAACCTCAGACACTCTGAGCAATGAGAAAATGTGAGTTGTGCAGTTATGGTCTTTAAAAAGGCAGATATTTATTTATTGCTCGATTAGCAGCAATTCTCCTGCTTGGTTTTGGAATTTTATGTGGAAGTGAATTTCCTGAAGGTGCATTAACTGGTCTTAATGATTCACAGAAACCTCTGATCACCCAGGTCAGGCCAGGGAACACTGTTATTATGTAATATCCATTTTTTCTCAAATTCCCCCTCTGCTCAAGAGATTATTCCTTCTTCTCACACACTGTATCTTGCTCCTTCCTAATGTTAAAAAAAGAAATCCTCAGGGACAATATGAGCATTCTCCTTCTTCTCAAAGGTCTTCACATATTACTGGCTTGTCTTCTCCTGACTTCTCAAGATGCTTTCTTCATCCGCAGACAGGAAAACTGGTAACATGTCATCTCCATTTGGTGAACAGGAAAACCTAGCCCTTGGATTGAGTTACCCTCTTTCCTGGGATGCAGCCTACTTAACTCCAACTCTGTCAATAACAGGGCTTACTTGCTCTCTATGAGAAGCAGACTTCATGCTGTACACTGAAGCAGCTGGGATGCTTGAAGACAGCTTCTCTAAATAGCCCGTTGGGTTGATGAAAGTCCTACTGTGGGGATTCCTCTTGGAGGTCCAAGAAGGATGAGACATACCAAATGGTGTCTCTGAAAAATTTAGGGCAAAAAATCATATCTTCCATAACATGCCCGCTTAAAAACTTGACCATTACTTTTAAAATACCATCAAAATAGCCATGCAACTTCTAAATTTAAATTACAAATAAATACCAAGCTCCCACAAATAAGTAGGGAAGCAAGCTATATGACCTGAAGAGTACCCACAATGCTGAACTTGCTTTTTGATGCCTGGCACTCATTGATTGAAAGCAACTTGCACTTCTGCAATAATATGGTATTATTTCCTGTGTTCACAAAGTAGTAGCACATTATTCACATTAATAACAATAAAAATAAGTGGTATTACTAATGTTGTTGCTATAAATAACCTTGGGCCCAAAACATTCAGGGCTAAAGCTATTTATTCTTTCATGCTAGTCAAAATGTGTTAGGGATATTTAAGAAGACACTTTTTAATGACTGCCACTAAAATGTTGATTGTAGGGAAGAAAACTCTGATAAATGTTAAATCAGCCTGAAGGCTTATGTTTATTGAACTGGTGTCAACTTATACCATAATGAACTTTGGACACTCACAATTTTGGGGGTGATTTTCATTGACTGATTCTCAACCGTGAACGTGCTACTGGAGACACATAGTTACTAACCCTTTGTAAAACTCATTGCAAAATTAGATCAAGCTGAGCGTAATCTCACAGCAGAGTTTACTACTGTGGTTATCCTCAAAGAAAGAGTATGAAAAGGCAAGGGACTGTCAGAGAGCTAGCTATGGCTCCCTGCTTTCAAAGCCAACCTATGCTTCCCATGGTATCATTTAGGATAGTGTAGGATTACTACAGCCACATGTTGTTCCACAGGGAACATGCACTACCTGCTTAGTGCAGCTCCACCCAGCTCTGATCCCCAAAGGAACTCTGAGTTGCCCACTTAGAAATACAATTTAAGCACTTTGCCTCGATCTGAAGAAACTTTGAGAACCTGTCCCTAGAGCTTTAAAAGATTATGATTTGTTTTAAAAAAACACACCTATGTGTTAAAGCTATGGGCATGATAAATAATCCTTTCAAAATCAAAGTTACTGTCATCAAATCTCTTCAAACATGGAAAAAATACTTGAAATCTATGCAAAGTATGTGCAGTAACTGAAATTTTGAACTGAAAGCTTGTTTGTAGTGTTTCTGATAGCATGAGAAATGTTGAATGACTATAACCACCCACAGAAATAGCACAAAACCATCATCTAACCTATCCTTCTATTACCTCAAATCTTGAGAAACAGAGTCTGCAAAGCCTGAAGAGACAGAGAAATCACAGAGGCACCCCTAAAAGACAGGTACAGAGTCCCAGTAGTGACCAATGGGAGAAAATGTGGAGCTGAGTCTGGAAATGCTTCTATCACCAGTGTTTAAAAAATCCAACTGGTTTATTGTAGATATCTCTACTGTATTTTGAAATGAATGGATATTGTTAAATCTTTACAGCTTATTTCTACTTATTTTTTAAGATTTAGTTTTGAGAAAGAAACCCTTTTCTGACAGGAAATATAAGGACTTCTAAGAACAACGCAAGGAATTGACCCGTTCTCTTTTGTAAATATCACAATTCGGGGGCAAAATTTGATCCTCTGAGCTGCACAGTAATGTTCAGTTTTGCTGTTCTGCTCTCCATTAATATCTGATTCACCTCCCTAACTTTATGTGCCTGAAATGCAGATAGATATTTCTCAGGTAGTATCCGCTGACTTCCCATAGTCTCTGGGTGGCCTGCAGGCAACCTGTAGGCATCTCTGCTGCTGTGTAGATGTGTGATACATCTTACTTATTTCATACATCTACTTCACAGTGAGATGAATTGCATCCAAGAAATGTCTCTTTCTTTCCACTGTCTCAAAAGGAAATCTGGATGACTGGCTCAGGTCTAGACACTTCCACTGCACACACGGACACTTCACCAGAGGATTCCTAAACAAGGAACCTATGGCAATCACTGAGAAGCATCTTACAGCCTAAGTAACACATACGCTGTGTGGCTCTGAGCTGTATTTTAAAATAGGGATGAAAAAGCAAGAGAAATAAAGTAGGGAACCATCCTCCAGGAACGAAGGCAGTGCCAGTCCTTGTGGGAAAGAACTGGCAAACGAAACAAAGCTGCCAAACAAATAAAAGAGAGCACTAGTCGACAGTATAAATTAAAGGAGAGTTAGCCACAGGTTCAATATGAGCAGTGTGGCTTCAGAGGGACAGGAGAATCCAGTGTTAAGAGACAGAGAAAGAAAAAGGTCAGAATAATATGGCAAATATTTCTTTATCTAGATACAGAAGAATGAAGACAAGTTCTAAGCACAAGAGGGGGAAGCTGAATTCTTAGCAGCTGGTATGAACTGAAATACCATCTTTTCAGTATTTGGATTAGACAATATTTTACGAAGGAATAAAAGTTTTCCTGATAAGTAAATGCATCACATAGATTGATGTCTGATAAATGGGGTGTGTCTCTCAGCTTGAACTATTATTATCTGATACTGAATACAGTTGTTTTCCTAAGTCTAAGTTTGCTATTTAAGCCTATCTGTATTTCATCCTCAGTTATTATGAACCATTGTATACTTGAGAAACCTGATGTCACCAGTGACAGCGGCTCTGCATGTAATTCTTTTTTTGGTTTGTTTTAACCATAAATAATGCCACATGCCCTGTTCTATTTGGTGTCTTCTGGTCAGTGCCAAGTTCTAAACAATAAAATTAAAGAAATTAAAATCCAAATTCCTTCTAACAACTTTTGCTGGCCTTTGGATGCCAACAACAAGAGCCAGACTTTCAAAAATGAAAATGTTATTGTGCCTACATTGCCTGCCACAAACATGCCCTTTTCAGCATGTAAGGTGAGTGTTTAGGCAAAGAATTATTGACACAATCATTTTCTTGATTTGTGAGTGCCAAGAAGGGCTTTTTTATATGCACTTAGTGAAGCCTAGTTAAAAAAAAAATGTTGTGCCTTGTTTTCTTTATTTTGTGTACTTACTCCAAAGAAAAAAACTCTTGTGAGTAAAATTCACCATATCCAAACAAAAGACTGGCAGCTAAAGTAAGTATATGAACAGGGGGAAGGGAGACTTATTTCCTGAGTTTCAACAGATGTCATACTTAATTGGTTGTGAAATAAACCAGAGCTACTCTCGGCCTGTTTCCCTAGTTTCAGCTGTGAAGACACTTTCAAACATGTGCATTTCCCTCCTGCTTGTCATAATGAGGGTGTGGGGTGAGAAGCAAACCTCCAAAAGGAGTAAAGCAGCATGCATGCTGTATACAGGCCTTCAGATACACTAATTAAACAGAAGTGAGAGTTGCATCTTTTGTTCCTGCGAGATACACATCAATACAGCGTTAAGCAAGACAGCTCTGTTGAGGGGTGAATGTCCTTGCCTTCTGCTAATATCAGGAAGTCACTGGACTATCCCATTCTGCACCAGATTTTTCCACCTTCATGTATTTTCTCTTTAAAACACGCTTTTTCCTAACTCCGAGCATTGACTATCCTACAATTTAGTGAAATGTGATCCTTCTTGTATTAAGACAGAGAAAGTATCTCCTAGGTTTTTTTTTTCCTTTATGGATGTTTTCTACTAGAAGAAGCAGAGTAACACCATGCATAACACAACAACAAAACCAGTAACAACAAAGAGAGAATTGTCAAGTATAAAATAGCTTGGGTAAACATGGCAAAAAACACAAGAAAATGAAGAACAAGACTTCTCATAGGCAAAAGCTTAAACATTTCTGACTGTGACTAGTCACAGGTCGATGGTAGGCTTATATAAATAAAGGCATGCGCTTCTAAAGGACTAGGGCAAAGAATGCTAGCCACTCATTTTATGCCTTATTGTAGGTAGCCCTCAAAATTAAAATGCTCTTTTGAGCTTCAGGTGAAAAAGCTAAACATGTGAAAGGTGTCTCTCTGTGAAATTCAGTACGACCAAGTTCCAAAAAAAAAACCCCCACCAAAACTCAAAAAAAGAGTGAACAGTATCAGCTAAAACATTTCAAACAGAAATATAATGGAAATTGTGTAAAAAGAAAAATTAAGGCCAAGGTCAAATACATTTAATTCACCTGTGACAACTAAACTGAACAATATTTGTTCATTTAGTTTAGACTTGGAACCCAGATCCCAGGAGTGCTAGGAGAGAGCTTTAATCCCTAGAAAAAATTCAAATTCCCAAAGTGTGTGATGGAAACCAGCATAATCCTTCCTGAAGTCAGAAATAAAATAGAAAATACTTTCTTTGCTATTAAAATAAGAGCAGTCATCATGATCTTTATTCTTTTAATGTTTTACAGGTCTGACTTTCGGCAGATGACCTCCCTTGTTTGTCCCTACATGTTTTCCAAAATATAAAAGTGAAATAGAGTCCCAAGGGCACTGTACTTGAAAGGTTATGAGAGTTAGAGAATTTTAACCATGCCTGCCAAATCAGCAGATGGCTTGTGATTATAATTATATGCATCAATAAAACGAATAATCTTTACAAAATTTGAATTTCTACTAAAGTAAGGGATTTAGTAAGCAGATGCAACAGAATGCATTTTCTTTAACCCTTTTTGTAGACAGCACTGTTTCTCACAAAAATAATGGGAACACTTTCCATATAGTAGTTTGACCATACACTTGAGCCTTAAATATATGTTTCTTTTGACCAAGTGTCAATGTTATTTAGAGTGATTTATGTGTTCAGTTGCACTTTGTTCACTAAATGTCGAACGCTTATATATAGGATGGTTCCCATCAGACCCATACTTCAAAATGGTGTTTAATTTTATAAAATGTTAGAGATACAATGAAAATGTCACATGTACTCAGTCTCTTAATTTGTATCGCTACGGTTCTTTCTGTTTAGGATTTGGTGACTTTCCATATCTTGTATGGAGACTGAGTGGACCACATTGTCAGCAAAGAAAATATTTTTTCCCAAAATGTGGGAAATCTATTAAACTGAAGAAATTGAATAAATTGAATTATATGTAAAAAAATAAATTAATACAAAAATCACAGCCTTGGATTTCCATGACCACTGTTAGTAACTTTCAAACTTACTTTTGTAACAAGATCTAGATTGTATATGTTAGACTGTGTCAAACTTATGCCTGAAGTAGGATAAAATCACACGGTAGAAAAACTAAACAAAAAAACCCAGAAGACTCCCTAAGCCCTATCTATTTCTGGACTGCATCATAAAAATGTTATTTGAAGACATGATGGAAATATCCTATACTCTTCTGATATAGCAAGGAAGAAAGTATTTGAGAACAGTAATAAGTACATTTTAAAAATGCCTCCATTTGGGATTCTGTAGCTGCCTATCTAGAATATTTTATTCAAACATTTAAATGTGAACTTTTATTTAAAGAAGGTATTGAGTTTTTTAACTACCATAATATCTCTGATGTGAAGAGTGCAAAACAGTATTTTGATGCTCATTAAAAAGTGGATTTTTACTTCAGAAATGACAGAGCCATTACTCCGTATCATGTAAATCCTTCTTAGCATAAGGATTATTGACCTGATAGTCCATAACGGTGCCTTTGGAGCCATTACTACTTTGTTGTGCCAATCCAGCTGCTGCACATGTGCTCGAAGTTGCGGAGGCAAGAGGGGGACGACACTGAAGGCACCAAATTGTCTCCTGATAGTTAGGGAACTGACCTAGTGACTCTACTAACACTTGAAGAAACACTGATAAGAAGAAACTGACAACTCCAATGCTCACTTGAAATGATATTTTAGAAAAGTTCTAAAGCATTAATTTTTATTAATCTAATGTGTTGTGGGGCAGAGTTCAAATACATGTCTTTAAATGAAAAGCAAGTTCCTTTTAACCAAAGTTCCTTAATGAAGGGAAAAGTTCACATATGAAGCCAAACCTGAAAAATGAGCTAGCAAATATTACCCAAATCTATTAAGCAAATCGATAAACCCCTCATCTTCAAAACACTTACACACCTGCTTTACTCTATTGAAGTGAGCCATCAACCTCACCTCAGTGGAACCACTCATGTGTACAAATGCTTTTATAAGTGTTCACCTATCCAAAAAGGTAAGCCCCATTTTCATTATGAAGTAACTTTTATGGTTAGGTTATCACCTTTTTTGAACCAGAAATCTGTCATTCAGAAAGACAAAAGTTACTAGTATTATTAGAAGTCTTTCATGAACATAAATGAGAGCAATTCTCCTCCAAAGAGATTTTATGTAAGTACTAAAAAAAGTTAAGGGGGAGACAATCTTTTTTTATCACTAATTAAACAGTATCTTTAGTCTGAAGTGATTCAAGATAATTAAAATTCAGAAACACTGGTTCTTCTTATGTAGTTTTTAATAATCCACAACTATGCACACATAAACTACAAGAAGTGACCCAGTCCCAGTTATATATATCTACTTCCAAAATTAATCGGTTAAGTAAAAGAGATTTTGATCTAGGCACTCCAAATAGATATGAATGTAGTAGAATAGAAAGTTTATTCTGCATGTTATTTGCTACATCTTATTTTGGAGTGACAGAGCCAGGCCTTGTGGCTTGTGGAGGATTGTCTGTGACTGACCTTGGAGATACTTGCTTATCAGGAATATCAGATATTTTGGAATTACTGGCTTGAAAATCTATAAGCATGCAAAAAACCCCTGAATTAGAATTATTCGAATCAACTGTGTAATGCCATAAAGTTTTTCAGTTCCACGTGCAAAACTCACACTGTTATCACCTGAAACTGTGCACAAAGATAAGTGCAAGGGCCTCATCTTGGATTGTAAGGTCCAAAAAGTCTGTTGAAAAGTTGTTTCTGAAAACCTAGTGTGTTACATAGTTTATCAGGCAGATCAGATGAACAACTTTGACTGTCAGAAATTGAGCTTTCTTTGG
Organism: Limnodromus scolopaceus; assembly: GCA_028565335.1. Taxonomy (NCBI): domain Eukaryota; kingdom Metazoa; phylum Chordata; class Aves; order Charadriiformes; family Scolopacidae; genus Limnodromus; species Limnodromus scolopaceus. The sequence continues at coordinate 117,550,548 of JAOXNO010000013.1, forward strand.
CTTTTCTTTTAGGTGACCCAAAGAAATGACAGACGAGAAAATATAATGAAGCTATGAAAAACTATTGAAACTTACTGTGGCTCAACCTGTCGGATTACAGTAGCAGTATGATTTTGTAGCACTACTGCACGTGCATTACCCCTATGAAATGATTCGCTACTTTTAAAAGGATAAAGGACAGCTGAACTTATTAATATGGAGAATGCTGTAATATTAAATACCCTTTACTCTCATTCACGTACGTATGTAAAAAGCATGATTGTGTGATAAGGATGTGCTCACTTTTAAAAGCTGTGGTGATACACCTGAAAATAACATATCCTCAAATCTTACCTGTTAAAATAAAATGAAAACTTAATATCAATGAACAAAGTTCAAAGCAAAACTGTGTCGTAATACTGTAGCGTTACTAAAACTCTGCTGATCTAGCAATTAGGTGTGAATTATAGGATTTAGCTGAGAAAGCAAGCTTGTTTTCTAATGCCTGCATATCTCATATTTTCTGAGGTAGCATAAGAAAAACATGTTGCTGAGATGCACACACCTTAAAAATATGGAAAATAAAATTAAATACAGAATTTTACTCAGTTTGTTTACTTCCTCATTAAATTTCCTAAGTTGGAATTATTGGGAAATGCAAAAGCAGACATAACTGTTACTTAAAATATACTGAGTTTCAGTAAGCTGAGGTACTATATAGGTGAACATAGTTTTTGCATATGTACACTTTTTATATAAATATGCACATGCAGATTCATATATATGCATATACACACGCACCCTTTTGCAAGAATCATCAAATGCATATGTTAAAATATCACATTTTATCTTAGTTTCTATAAGCTGTAAGTTACTTATATTGTCCATACAGTAAAAAAGATGTCCCTGGGTAAGCGACATGTCGTAGTAAACTGACTTCTGTGACTTATGAAGAGTTTTAATTAAGTGAACAGGTTATCCTGACATACCTAAATACACATATATTGAGAAGTGTTTTCCCAAATTAAATAACTCTTCCAAAACAAAACAAACAAACAAAAAACCAACAAAAAAAAATGTAATGCAGGCTGATATCTAAAACCTTCTTCTTTAACTGTCTGTATTTGAGAAAACATTCTTAAAACATATGGTTTTCAGTGGGTTGGGGGGGGGGGTGGGGGGGAAGCATTACTGAACTCACACAGGCATCTTGCAATAATGTCATGTCGTTTTGAACCTAAGATCCCCTGAGCCTCCAAAGTGCAAAGCAGACAGAAACATTTTAGCAATGCAAACAAGACTTTCTGGCAACTTCCTGTTGCCATTTTTTCGGCAAAATAAAGGGTCCTGAGATACTAAACTGAAACATTGCTAAAAAAGATTTTATCATTGGTTGCACAGGCAGGCACCTGCTATTCTAAGATACCAGCTGAATGTTTTGCTGCTGAGCAAAGAAAATATGTAAAGACTGTCTAACAGTTTAACAGCAATCTTCAACTCTTTAATTTCAGCTCACATAAAAGACAACCCTGAGAGAGACAACATGTAAAAATCTGTTTAAAAAAAACCACCCCAAAATTATAGTAGCAACTTCATTCATATCTGCCTGGTTCTAAAAACTGCACCAGGTATTTAGGGGTGTAAGTAGCTGGCTAGTGGACTGAAATGTGTTTTCATACATATAACACATTTTCAGCAGATTTTTACTGAGCAGTAAAAAGAAACTTTCTGTCTGTAAAGTTCATCAGATGTCAATGTACATCTGAGACAGTGCTTATTGTGTGGCAGTTCTTACAAAGAATATTTCTTTCATCACACTATAATTGCAATATCCAGGTCACAAAACATACTGCTTCACGTTACTTTCGGAATTCCAGAAACTTTTGTAAGCTGGCGAATCAAACAGAGAGAAAAGGAAACAAACAAACAAGAATCAAACCCAACCTTGATTCCAGAGATATTTTTCTCCCCTTCGTGAAGTGACAGGGGGGGGAAAAAAATCCCTTCATTATGACCTACTTGTCTAGAAACGGACTTTCAACCCCATGGTTAGGCTAAGATTTGCTCTACTTTCTCCCTAGGGCATAATTGTCAGACTGACTTACCGTGTGCCTTTTAGCCTTTGTTCTGCCTCTCACGCTGACATCAGGGAAGCAGTGATGTAGAATAAAGCAGGGGTGGGCTAGGTTAGTCCACTGTTTGTGTCGTTGTGTGGTGTGCAGGGACACTCTGTGATACTCTAGTGAGCTGCTAAGCTTTTTTTGTAGGCTTTGTGTCATTTACTTAACGACCAATCTCATTAGCTGCCAGGGTACAATGGGCTGATGCATTTTCTATGTACATACTCTACACAGTGACCCTCAAGGTTGCCGAAGGTCTATTTAATCAGTCAAAATGCTGAATATATTTGCAGTAAATCATTAAAAAAAAATACGGGACCACAGAGGTATCTCATGAGGGTTTACTCTTTCCTGGGAGTTATTTGCAGGTAATAAAGTAATAGGAGAGGTAGGCAAAAACAAGGGCAAAGAAGGGAAAAGGGCACTCGCTCGGTTTGCACTGGTCACCTTTAATTTAGGGAACCTTGGGGGCCCTGCAAATCGCTGTGTCTCTGCTTGTTAATTTCTCCATGCAGTTCATGCTTCAGTGTAATCATGTTATCACAATTAAACCCCTTTAAATAAGAAGAGCAGCACCAACAAAATACACACTCTTTTGCACATTGGGGAGGGGATATGCATGTGTGTGTGGGGGGGTGATAGTTATTTATTAAGTTCCTTACTACAGGCAACCTCAGGGCTGGCATCTTTGCATTTCTAACCTCTCGTCAGTTACAAGGTAAAACCCTTTTAACTCTTATGAAAAATGAAATGCTGAAAAGCCCTATGAATCACGACAGCTGTCCATAAGTAACAGGGAGAGTTCTATTGTCCAACTTGTCCCTGGATAAAATGAATACTTTACAGCAGAGGCTGTTCAGCTTGGCTAAAGAGTATGGGGAGAAGGGGAGGAGGTCACTGGAGATTTCGCACACTAATTTAATCTGGGAAAAGGACAGGCACTGCATCTCACTTGAACAGACTGGCGGCAATCTGGGCTCCCACAGAACTATCTCCTTTTGCCTGTGCTCTATTTATTCCTTATCTCTGTTTACCAACCGCTAGGTCCCTTTCATTCACACCACGAGGCCGTTCTCCTACTATCAGTCAGCAGCTGACACTGTGGAAGAGCCTCAAAGGCAAAAAAAAAGGGATCAAAACTAAACCAAAGCTGTATAAACAATGCAACAGTAGAAGTAAATGCATAAATCCTAATTCTTAACCCAACCCACAGGGTGCGAACAGAACCTTTATAGTAAATCCAACAAACCCACCACAGTGAGCTATGGGCTACAGAGGAAACAGGAAAAGCCAAATATCATTCATGAAATCACCATCTCAAGCAGAAACATTGAAAATAGGCATTGGCAGATTTTAAACTGCTTTCAGGATAACAGGTTCATCAGTCCTGTGTATCCCTCAGCAAGTAATGAGGCGAACGTTTACCTCTGTGCCTGGTATAAGGCGAATAAGAGCCCTTGCTACTTGACCATCCCACAGTTCAGAAGCCTTAGATAACTTTGCAGTCACTGTTTGTGATTTAGATTAAAAGAGGTATAGGCAACTACTTCTTTAAAAAAAATGTATCCGGAGGTTGTGATAATTTGGATAACTTTATATCTGGAACTTAAAGGTCAAGTTATTATTGAAGTATTTGTCCAATTAATTTTGCCTTTAAAACTCCGGCTGTTTCAACATTCCCCTTTCTCACTCCTTAACTTTACTCTTGTACAAGATTTTAGCACTTGTTATGAAAAGAAAACGCAGGAAAAGAGCAAACAACAGCTTGTGGCTCTAATAGAAAAGTAAAGGAAAGTAATAAACCCTTTACATTTGACAGGGTTTGGATTCTACCATGACTTAACTGCGAATAGGTTTATTTTCTAATTTTAATGGTACCTTATTTTGTATTCTTAAACTGACTTAATAGAAGTCAGTTGTAAATATTCACAGAAATATTGTTTCAGTGAAACAGTCTAGCTTTTTAAAACCTACAAAATCTGTAATTCCCAAAGTAGGGATGTTCCTCCCGGAAGAGGAGTTATGCTTTCAGAACTATTCTCAACTTTTTGAGACATAAAAATATCGGTTAACAGCATATAGTCAGTATACTGTCAACTACCTGATCAAAGTCATTATAATAATAACAAAGAAAATGTTCCTCATTATCAAAGATGATCAACTGGACCTAATTTCAGTTTTGATTTCCACCTATGTGCATTATGAGCAATGAAGTCTTTACTACTTGGATCCTTTTTTCCAAATGAATTAATGAATTAAATTTATCCTTTCACCAGCTGCTAGGCAGCAGATGGAACCATTTCTGAAGCCTTGTTGAATTCAATCCATAAAACTCATTTCCTAGGATTAGCAGTCCAAAGTTTCTTTTAATGTTTATATACCGCTTGGGATTTTGAATTTCATGATGTTAAACTTTCAATTTAACTATTTTTTTCATTTCATATCAAACAAATATGATCGTTTGGATTTCTATAGCTTTGTAACTACACATTTCAGGTCACATAAGGACAAGAATTCATTTCAAAAGCAATCAAGTAATGCAAGATTGAGATCTGGGGTTTTTTTGTTTGTTTGTTTGTTTGTTTTGTTTACATTGCAGCACTGCCATAGAGACCATTTGCGCTATACTCATAGATTAATTTAGACTGGAAAAGTTTTGTTGTCTGTAACTTTGACAAAAGAAATTTCGTATAAAAATTAGTTTCAATAAGAAATATGTGAAAGCTATTGAGATCTGAGGGCGTATTTGTTGCTCACGGAAACACGACACGCTCCTGAAATAAGTTTTTTATGCGTATTATTTTTTTTTTTCTTC
>JAOXNO010000013.1:117555561-117587941 GCA_028565335.1 Limnodromus scolopaceus
GGGGGAAGGAAAGTGAGGGGAGGGGAAACCAGTAGAAAATGTTGGCAGTTTTGTGAACGCTTCAGTAAAGAATTTTTTTCTGTACAGTAAGAGGAAATATTGCTCAGCTGCAGTACCCTGGACAGCTCCTTCTCTTTCATTTTCGGTTTTCTCACCTCTGCCCCACACCTCTGAAACAATAACCAGGGACCGGGGGGGCTTTAGCTGTTGTCAGTTCATTCACAAAGGCCCCTATTTACACGTCTTTGAACGAACTAATCTATAATTCAACCAAAGTTTCTACTTCTTAGAAGCCTACAAAAGTAAAAGGCAAAACAAAAATACGCCCTCTCCCACCCAGCGCTCAAAGACATATTATATTAAAAGTCTCAAGAATAAAACCTCATGATGTCAAAGTCTTCCTGTTATTCAGCAAAGTAAATAAAACTAAAAAAAAGAAGTGATTCGTTGTTGTGTATAACAGTGATTTCCGCTAATTTGGCACAAGAAATCTATATTAATCTAATAATGCAGTAAGCCAAGAAGGCCACATAATAATAATTACCATTGAGTAATTGAATATTTAGAAGGAGGAGGAAAAAAAGGAAGACTGGTAATCTTAGCCTGCAGGCATGAAAGTACTATAATACACAGATGATATTTACAAGTAGAAATAAAATGCTCCAAACTGGCAAGTTAGGAGGCAAAGTCTATATTTAGAATTTCCTCATTCCGAATCTGGATTATCTGTTAGCCACCGTATAGCAGAAATATATTATTGTCTCAGATAAAGCTTTCATCACAAATGCTGTAATTTTCCCCAAGAATTACAAAACAATCACACAGCTAAACCAAAGAAGACACATCTAAGCAATTAACTTAACTAATTTAATTGACAAAAGAGGTAATAAATGGTTATTTTGAATCCTAAAAAGGTCCTTAACTGACAAAGTTCACCCCATATAGTTTAAGGATAAAATCTGGGATTTGTGTTTTTATAATCTATTAAATGAAAAATTCACAGCACCTTGCAGAAGATTGTCTTGCTATTTACATATGAAGGAAGACAAACATCTGAACTAAGTGCTTTGTTAAAGACAAAAGAAAGTCAGAGAGAGAGAGAGAGCTATTGCTGATCAGGGTGTTAAACAGACTTTCTCTAGTATCAAATGCTTTTTCATAAAAATCATTCTGCTGCAAAATGTTGTCCCAGAAGGTCCATTTCATTCTTCAGCCTTGCCTGATATTACTGTCATTTAACTTTCTAAAGATTTTCCTGACACAGACATTCATTCTAAAGTACAGTATTCGCTTTTTTAATCAGAAGCTCTCAATTCACTCTCTGAATCCCAAATAATTTAAAGGACTCAAATGTCACGCTTTAAAAGATCCTTTTTCATTTAGAGCAATGCTATTAAATATATTGATCAGCAATCTTCATTTTAAAACCTTTACGCATTATTTTAAAGCATTCTAAAACATCATGAGAAAGCTCTATGATGTGTAATACATAATTGCAAGTGAATCTGCATCTATCGAGCAGTTCCTACAAATACACTGGTCCCACACTGTTCCTCTCCCGTCTCGGTTTTTTCCCTTCTTTTTTTCAAAGGTAGTATTTAAGTTCAGTAACTTTTCGAAATGAGAGGAAAAGCGTCCGTGTGATCATTTCCTCAAATCAAATAGCTAGAGCTGCAAATTTGCACAATTCTAAAATGTATATGAACAAAGGCTTTACTGAGGCAGTATAAATGCAATTACACCATGACATTTTATTCAGAAAGCTGTCTCAAAGCAGTTACAAGTAGCTATTTTTTAATTGAGGCCCAAAATAGCATTTAAGATAATGTCCAAGCATACATTGTGGAAGAAACAGAATTAGTGTCATTTAAACAAAAAGAAAAGTTTGCAGAGAGCATTTTAAACATGGATTAAACCCCCTCAAACTTCTTAATACAAATCTCTCAAGCTTTCAACATTGATATATGGACAGGATTTTTTGCTTTTTTCAAAATAAGAACACAAACAATAGAAAAGACAGAAAGTTACTAATAGTACAAGTTGCTTAAACATCAATGGGTTCAGAATAGTGTGAAAAAGTTGTTAAACTTACTTTATTTTTGTTTCCAAAACTTATATGTTTCTCCTCCCTTGTGTGCTGAACTGTGCACTAAAGCTGTGTCTTTGAAAGGTAGTTCCCATGATATGACATCCAGTGCCTTTGACTGCCTAGAGATAAGCACCTGCGTTTGTGTCCCCTCTTTACGTCACACCTCCCTATTCAAACCTTCTCAATATGATTCACATTTGCACATCAACAGCCTCATGCGCATACACAGATTTTTTTCGGCTCTGGGCCCAAAACTTTCACTTTAATTTTCATCACATGATTGCTGTGGCATATGTCCTTCCAAACCTCCCATATATCAGTCATCATGCAAATGAGATGGAATATCACTCCTCTGCAGCAGATGGCCAGGGATGATAACAATGGCTCAACAGAGGAGATTCAATGTCCCTGACTTTATCGCCACGGCAACAACAACCTAAAATATATGTAATGGAAGTGGTGCTTATTAATTTTGCAGGCTCGAGTGTTCTGATTTTGTGAGTGAATGGGCTGAGTTAAAAAGGGGGCTGTGTCCTCCTGCCTCTAGAAGACTATCTATAAAAGCCAGGGACCTGGAAATTATTTTCAGTGACTAAGAAGGCAACAGCCTAGCAATTATTTGAGTAATTAGGTGTAATTCCTCCCTGTAGGCCTTGTACCCTCCTGTGCTTGTTTCACAGAAGCTCGCGAATTAGACAGGCACAGATACTGAAAAGAAAAGTGCCTCAAGATATAGCAGGAGAGCTTGCAGGAACTAAGCTTCAGTGATATGACACTTGGCCTCCACCAGGCTTGGTAAACACAAGCCCCAAGCCATAAGTAAATAGAGGCCCCACTCCACAAACACAGACCAATTAAAATTACAAAGGCAGCCACACTTCTGGGTGGGGCTGGGGGAAGCTTTATTCTGCCACGGTCTCACTGTGAGTTGCACACATAATGGTCTCTTAGTTCGGAGCACCAAGTACTGTATTTCCATTGCTATCTGTCACTATCAAACCTAAGCACAAGGCTCTCTTCAGGCTGTGAATTTCTCCCTAGAGATTTATCATGTGCCTTTAAGGAAACATTTCAAAGTGAATTTTCTGTGTGTCATCTTCTAAATACAAACCAGGGAGAAGAAATAAATGCTGCGATTTGCTATTTATCTTCAACAGATTAAGAGGAAGGAGTGGGGATCACCATTTTAGCTCTGAGCAAACAAAATATCCACAGCCTCTCTTCACCCTGTTCATGCTATAACTTTCATGTCCTTTAATATTTTGAGCATGTGAGTAACCATTTGATTCCTCAGAAATAAAGTTCAGCTATGAACTGTGTGTTCAACTAAGAAACTGCTTGTACAGAAACTGTATGTGTCCTTTGTTTTTTTCCCCAGGGACCCCTTAGAAAAATGGAGAATCCTTTGTCTCCCTCTGCAGTAGAGGGGAGGATGTTTAGGTAAAACTGACAAAACACTCTGGGAAGTGGTGGCTCCACCACGTGCTAGAGATTTAGCACAAAACTGGACCAAGGAAGCTTGCTACTCTTCACATGAAAAAATTCCTCAAAATTGGCAAGACTGTTGAAAGTAATTTTCACTCCTCTCCTTGGAGCCCACACACCTTGACCACAAGTGGTGTGCAAATTTGAAGCCAGAGAGGAGACATCAAGTGGCATTGCACCCCACAGAGGAAGATCGGGCTGGTGAGGCAACGCTTGAAGGAAACTCCAGGGGCAGAAACGGGTCTGTTGGCAGGGTTCAACCCCATTGGCAGGGTTTAACACCACCTTGGCATTGCTCATGTTCTCTATTCGCATTTCCAGTGGTCATTTTCCACAAATGCAAAGCTTCCATCAAAAAAAAGTGCAGGCACATTTCTGCTGCACACAAATTTTCTAAACTCCCAGAACTATAATTTATCTATCATATGCTTGTACAGCACCCAGCACTCACCTTCTGCCCTAGTAACAGGTGCTACCAGAATAAGAATGTTCAGTACTAAATGGTCTTTCCTTTTTCACTACGAAAAAGATTTTCTGAATGTGAAAATAATGTATGGCTGTTTTAACCAAAGTGAAAACCAGAAGTGTTTCTTTTCTGTCTTTAGTATTGCCAACTGCTTATTAGCTACCAACAGAAGTATTTAAAATACAAAGAAGTGTAAAGTAAAGCCTATTTTTCATCTTTACCTCACACTGTGGTGTGGAGTTTGCAATTACATTTTCCAAACACAATGTTACTGATGAGTCTTATTTTCCTGTCTCAGAAAAGCTCAGCCAAAATGAAAACCTGGACTTTCTCTATTATTTTTTTTTTTGCTGTTGTTGGTGGTGTGTGTGTCTGTGTGTAAGTGCATGTGTAATAGGATTCTAGAATTGTGTATGTTCATGTTCTTTACTTCTGTACAGTTCATTCTCCACTGGGCTAACTTGGGAATAACTCATGAATGTGGCTGTTACAGTGAGCTAAAGAGATAAGTGTGGTCCAAGCCTATGCAAAGCTCTGAATGTCCTTGTACTGGATCTGTAGTTGGACAGAAAGCCAATACACAAAGTACTATAGGAATGATGTTTTCCTGACAGCTTGTGTTATTTATGGGACTGGCCACTGTCTTCTGAACCAGATGGAGCTTTTTTCCTAGTCTCTCTTTTTTTCTTTTTTTTTTTTTTTCCTGTTGTGATCTGCTGTGCATGCCCCTAATTGATCATGGAGTTAGACTGGCATTTAGGTCAGTGTCTTTATATTTTCCAGTGTTAAGTATAGTCCTAGGTTGTGAACTGTCTCATTTATCTTAAAGGCACAGCTCATTTAACAAAGCTATTCAGATTGTCTCACATCACGGGATGAATATGGGCTGAGGGGATGAGTAAAATTTGTAGATACGGATTATCTTTTCCTGTCTGATTCTTATCTATGTGGTTGTGGTGCCATCATATTAAAAAATTGCTTGCTGAAAAAAAAAGGGTTTGGAAGGTATTACTTACATTCCACTGAGATGTCTAAGTAAGAAGAAAAAAACCCTTTGTCATTAAATCAATCCTAAGTAAGTTAGATTTAACACAACTTTGCTTTGTGCATGGTTTACAACCCACTAAGTAATGACTAACTGGCAAAGACTGGATTGTTTGTGTTAAAAACCCCAAACCTGTACTTAGGGTGTAAGTGCTTCAGAGCTAGCAAAATTTAAGTTGTAACAGTCATCCCATTTTGAGCCTCTAAGCAAGAGGAGGTTCAAAGTTTACAATAACAACAAAAGGATAATGAAAGGGTTAAAATACCCCTCAAACTGCTCAGTAGGAAAAACTGAAATCTGATAGGAGAATTATGACTTGTTGCAGAAACACAAATTAAATAAATGTGCATTGCAATATGTAGTAGCTACCATGCAGACTTCTATTGGTAAGATATTGTGCAGATCTAATGAATGCTGAAGTGCAAGACTTTTTATAGTCTTTTATAGTCTTCTATTGATAAATAAAATCTTCTTCAAAGAGCATAAAGAAAATTGGAAATTAATTATTGCAATATGCCAGATAAACCACAGAAAAGATTGACAGACTTCCTTGTAGACTGTACACCAGTTATTTGGCTGCTCTTCAAGTTCAGGGGAAACTTAAAAAATAGCACAGAACTTTAAAATAGTGCTATGAATATTGTATTAAATAATACTAAAATTTTCAATGTTTTTACCTGAATTTAGCTTATCTCCACAGTTAGGAAAAAGAGACTGCTACTATGAAAAAAACCACAAAGTTTTCACTCCTCTGCAGAAATACATGTATTCTCTGTAGTCCTACATCTTGCTAAATGATATTCCAGATCTATTTTAAAAAGACAAAACTTATGATTCTTAAGAGACTCCATGAGAGGAAAAATAAACAGTGACAATAATATTGTAAAAAAAAAAAGTTCAGCATAACAGATATATTTCTATTTCTAAGAATACCTATTAGCAGAGTAGAATCATAACTGAAAGTTCTGGAAATGGAGAGGTACAAAAGAAATCAAAGAAAGTACATAAGATGTACTGGATAACAAGCAATATAGGACATGAAGTTTGATTCTTCATGAAGAGACAAGGGAGTGAAATATTCTTTGCTGGTGCCAGTAAATTCATTGCACGCATTGGCACCATGAACCACCAAGTGCAGAGTCATTACAGAAAAAAGCATTGCCAAAGTTACCAAACCTGTGTAGCACTTCATTGAATAAAACTCATAAATCAGCCTAGAGTGAGTTATGCTAGCAGGCTCGTCCTGAGGAAAACTGCCAGGTATGCACACAGCAGAAAAACTACAAGTCATTAAGATTTCAACTTGGAAATAACATTTCAAAAAAGTACTAACCACGTTTGTACAACATATTACTTCAAAAGTATCAATTTACAGGAATAAAAAAGATGAAGAAGAAAAGATACCTGACTTAGTATTAACTAGGGAATTATTATCCAACTAAAATTATATATTGGCTCATGGGAGTGTTAAGGTTTTCAGTGTGTTCTGTATGAAATAGTCTATTCACTGAAATAACAGAAAGATTTCATCTTCTCTCTAGCCATCTTCTTTCCTAAATGTTTATTTTACAGTACCCAAGAGAAAGCCAGGAAATTTTGGAGTACTCCTTTCCTGGCTATAGTTTCTACTACAAAAAGCTGTAAACAGGTAAGTTTTCTTAGAACGTCTTAGTGCAGGCATCGGCTCAATTCTCTTAGCCTTTCCATAAAAACACCCAAGAGACTGTGGACAACTCTCCATTTAAAGAATGTAAAAAAGTCATCCTTCATGGATTTTGTTGTTGGGATTGTACCTCACTGAAAGGGAGATTGGAATATTGCTGTTTAGAGTTACAGGTTTATGAAATTCAGGCTGATGTAAAACTGGGAAATGAAAATGTTTTTCTCTTTGCAGTCTTATTTATTTTAATATATAGCCTTAATAAGTAACTGAAAGCAGTTATTTAATAAGCACTGAAAATTATATGTAGGTGATGTCAAATATGGATTAAGCCTTTCAAAAAAAATCCCATAATAAGGCTAAATATTAAGAGTAACAAATTTTCTTAGCTCTTGCAGCTAATTAAAAAAAAAACACCCTCAAACACATCTTTCTCCTAATCATTGTATTATTAAATGCATAAATAAAAAACCAATAATCATATCGCTGTTGTGTTCTTTGTGCTGTTTCTTACGAAACTTTCTACCACGGATACTAACAGATTTTCATTTACAATTTTGATAGGGGATCAGTGGGGAAAATTTTTGAGTCACAATCTTGGATCATGTCGTAACTTAGTAGTTTTCAAGTTATTACACATCTTGACTGAAAAAGCAAAATTACTCTATTTAGGTCCAGCTTACTTTAGAAAAATTTTGACTTTTGAATGCTGCCTATTTTATGGATTTGTGTCTGTATGTGTCATTCCTACCTTTCACACACCATCACAAACATTCTTATAAGTAGGGGTGACACCTCTGACGACTCCAGTGTTAGCCTCTGAGAACTTCATGATAAGTATTTGTAGTATCAGATTAAAACTTTTTTGGGGGGAAAATAACTCTTTCCAACAGAGCAAACAGCTCCTGGAAGTCTTAACAAAAAGCTCTCTTATCTTACTATCCATGAAGTCCTGTGAAGTACAAAACACAGGTGTATAACTACCCTGAGCTGTGACAATAGTGTCCTTCTCTCAGTTCTCTTCACGTTGTTCCTTACAACCTTTTCACTGAAGCCCACTTAAGACCCTCTGAGAAGGAGCATTCCAGGTTATCTTTGGGAAACATCCCTTCTCTGATTTGTACCTGTCTGCAGCCTTCTGCTTTTGTTTCTGTTGCTCACATGCCATCATTGTACAGATTACAGAAGTCAACAGATAAACATTTACCTGCTGAACACCTGCCTTTCAGCCTCAGGTCTTGTCCTCAGATGTCCCTAGGCTTCCAGCTGTGGTTCTTCAGAGGTTTTTTAGCCATGTCTTGGGAAAGTGCCTAGGCAACCTCTTCTGCTGCTCTCTCAGCAACATACACAGAACTCCAACAGCTATTGCCAGCAAAGTCTTACCTGATCCCTGACAGCTGCTTCCTTCAGGGTAATCCTGCTCATCATTTTCTGTTCTCCCCTCTGCTTATGTGCAGCACATACTTATTATCCAAAGAAAAGCCTAATGACATTGTAGAAACAGTGATCTTAGTGTTCCTGGGTTTTAAGAAGTCTGAAACACAAAGCAAAATTCAAATGGCTCTGAACGCTAATTACCACTATGAAAACAGCCAGTTAAAAAAAGAATTATTTAAAATACCTTGTCTGGATATAAAGAGAGAAAATATTGTCATCTATTTCCTTCTTTCACTCTCACGTATTTTGGCAGAGGATTAATACTTTTCCTGCCATTCCTAAGTTTATTTTATACATATATCCTACCGAAAACAGTCCAGTTTGTTCAGAACCATCTCCCCAGCACAGATTTTTCTATTATATTTTAAAACCTTGCCGGATCTCATTGTTTGTTAAAATATCTAAATCTACAATGTATTTTTTGAATAGTAGTGAAATAGTCTTGTTAAACTTTACAATAATATGTTCAACGAGTCAAGTTATACCATAAGATGCAGTGATCTCACATGGACATCTGAAGCATTACATGGAGAGAACCCCAAGTCAAATTCAACTGTGTATGCAATATAGTGTGTATATAATCTCACTGGATCTAAATTTACATTCTGATGCATCTTGTCAACATTTAAAATACCATACTAATACCCCAGATAATTATAATACTTAGTATTATAACATAGTGTACAACAAACTTTGGGCTGTCCAAACCACTATAAATAGCTACATGCAAAATAATCTCAGTTTTTATGTATCTATACACAAACGTGTATTTTATTATATATGCACAAACACACATAGGTAGCAGAGAAGAAAAATCTTACTCTTTTTAGCACTGAACAGATCATTTGAATAGAATGGAAATAGTACTATAAACCTGCTCTAAACAGTTTACACAAAAGTAAGGGAGAGCAATAAAATCATTTTTTTTCTCAGTAATCGAAGAGATCTTCAAGAATGGCAGCTCTTTAATCATAAAGAATTTAAAATGCTTAGATCTAGAATAGGATAACAACTAACTGAAAAAAAAGAGGGAAGCATGTTTCCATGGACTATACTTGCTTTCTTTTCTTACACAGTTTGTTGAACAGCGTACATAGCCAGAGGCTATTCTGGACCTAATCCCAGGAAATGAGCCAAGCATGATAAATAAGGCTGAATGCTGGGAGTGGCTAGTGTTCGCCATAGTGTCATTAGGCAACCACTAGATTGCAGTCAGTAGCCCTCAGTAACTAAGTATATATGTTTTCTTCTGGCCTTTCTAAAAGCAGTCTTTTAGTTTAACACTCAGTCATTCCCTCTGTGCTGGAAATGTCAAAAAAGAATATGTGGAGTGCTCCAGAAACTAAACACTTGCTCAAAAAATCCAGGTAGATGTCCTTTATACTTTATTTTTGAGGTATATACCACTACCAGACATGTATCGCTTTTGAAAATGTTGATCAAACTGTCAAATCCTACATCCACACAAATCACCAGCAAAATATTCTTACTGTGATCACCAGCAGAAAAATTAGGCCTATCCTTCCTAACAGAGAAAAGGTAACATTTTACTAAATTATTGCAAATAATTTCAACTAATAAGGGCAGATGTGGTAGCAACAGAAAAAGTGAAAATTTTGGATCAATTTGGATTGATTGATCAATTTGGATTGATTAATCAATTTGGATTATTTTTTTCTTAGTGACTTAAACTTTGTAAACTGTTAAGCAATTTTTCCTTAATTTCACACAAAAAAAGTAAAAATAAAACCTAATCCTCCCACCTCACCAAATAAACAAAAAAATCCTCATCTATTCTTCTTTTCTTTGGGAGAAAATATGGCAATTTGTATTCCAATTTTTCAAGCCAAAGTTACAGGGGGCTAAAATAGGGCTTTATAATGGAAGTTGATTGCAACCCTAACTATAGAGGGGCTACTGCCTTTCCATAATAAAGAGCTGTGCATTTCCAAGGAGAGGAGGAGAATACTGCTCTGCGTGACTTCTTGTAATTTTGCTTCTTTAAATTAAGGTTGTGTCTCAGGAACTTTCTTAGTTCTTTTGAGCATGAAGTTTGATACTTCACTTCATGTGGTTTTAATTTTGATCCGGCACACAGATATTTTGCAGTTGATACATTTTAGAAATGGGGAAAAATATGAAGCTTTGCACTTTGTCAGAGCTGTGATCCTAATTTAGTTTGTTTTCTTTCTTTTTCTTTTTGTATGAAATGTATGAAAAGGCCAAGCAGGCTAAAGCAGCAATTTAAACATATTTGGATTTAGTTTGCTTGCTTTGTATTGTCTTCTTGCTTAACGGTAGAATGATTTTTGGCTGTTTAAATTTCAGTCTGGAATGAGTGCTGGCTGTTTTTCCTTTTTCTGGGCATAAAATGGGGGAGACCACAGAGACAATGTCAGGAATGTAAACTGTGATCATAATAACCAGTGCCCAGGTATGAGTTTATTAGCCTGAGTTTCTATTGCACAAAGGTTTAACTAGCATTAAATGTTTTTCAGTTGGCTGGATGCTTCACTACCGTTAAAGGCTGCTGAAAAACAACCAACAGCAAGTAACAAAATGAGATAATGTCAGCATAATTTCACATCATTGTTTTTCAAGATTTAAAAGTCAGATTGGGTTTTTTTCCAATGCCTTCAAGTAAGTGCAAAAGAGATGAGATTCTATATAATGGACGTCCATGGAGCAAGGATTTAAGTGCATATAAATCCAGATACATGCTCTTGTCTCCAAAACTTTGATGTAAATTCAACTCCATTCTTATCTATTGCTCCATTGCTACTAATATTTGTAAAACACCATCAAGCTAGCATTTCTGTTATGTCTATGATTAGTGAACCTCACACTTTTAAATGCTTTCGTTATAGTGACAGATCAGAGCATCCTTCCAAATTTTAGAGCCTTACATTAAGGCATTAACTTTAAAAGCCTACCATACTTAGAAGCACACCTACTGAGTATGAAAGCTTTCACCTTTTGTAGGTACAGTAAGCAAAAACCTTCACTTTGTATAAAAGAGAGCATTTTTTTTTCTCATAGATTGAAAACTCTTTGTAGCAGAGCTATAATATACCAATGAGTATTGCTAAAAGACTCATGCATTTTAATTCTTTTCTGTAGTATTAAATTCTTAGGTGGCTGTGGAGGAAATCAGTGCAAAAATTTAATTCTCACACACACATATTAATTGAAATGACTGAATAAAGAACTGTATCTGAAGATAAAAATTATTTTAAAAAGATTTGAGCATCTAAAAGGTCTGAAAGATGCATTTTGACACCTGATTCAGTAGTATCTGCTAACATTACTGTCTAAAAATATAACAAATGTATTTTGTTACTGTGTATTCATAAGTACTGTCTTTCATACCAAACTTATCCTTTCGAAATATTACTGAAAATAGGAGTGCTGTTTTCCAAAAGTATTGTTCAGAAAACAAGAGTTTGGCATTTCACGCTTGAAAAGGGTACTCTTACTTTGCTAGCAAATCACGCCTTGTTGCATATCGAGGAAGATTTTTTCTTTGGTTTAGGCATTCAAAGTAAAAAAAAATAATCTATCAGGTCATGAAGAAGCAGTAAAGCTTGTTTTTCTCTTCAAATCTACCTGTGAATAACTGTGTGAAAGACCATTTACTGGTCATAAAACATTAAACCATACATGGACCACATTATACCATTTTTTTTGTTTGTTTGATAAATCAGTTCTACATACAGAATGTTTCAACACTTTTTATAATATATCTAAAACATAATTTTATATAGCAAATGTAAAAGAAATGTCTGATTGACACACATTGAATTCCCATTTCCATAGAAAACCAGTGTGACTCAAAATATGAGGGTAAAAAATTAAGGCCCTTAAATAAAAATTAAATGTAGTTTTGCCTTTTCAAACAAAATGCACAATATAGGTAATTGAAGAAATGCACATTCAGATTATATTATTTAAATGTGAAGCTAGTGTATCTTCCACTGTTGTCAAAAAGAAGTAGCAAATGTAGTACAAAATTCACACTAGTTGAAAAGCCACATCTTCACAGTTCAGCCTTACATTAAGAAAACAAGCACAAATATAATTCTTCGAATCAAGATTTATTGGTCATTTATTCAAATGATAGTAAGAATTAGAGATTTTAATCACTATGATTTGCATCTGTCTATGCTTATCTAGGTTCTGCAAGAGCTGCCTAGAATATTGTGATTTAAGCTTTGTGGACCTCTAACTCCATAGAGTCAACTGATATGAAATTTAAATTGAAGAAAGTCCAGAAAAAACTACCAGACTGTGAATGGATGAACGAATATTTTTAATTCTGCTTCTTAGGTGTTGTTGGCTGAAAAACAAAATAAAATCACAAATGCACTGGGAATGGAGTAAAAAAGGAGCATTTGATTGTTTTCCTAATTAACTTACTAAAGATATGACTAATTTTATACTGTTTTAAAGTACCCATAGGCATTAATTTGCCTGGTACAAATTTATTTCTATTTAGAAAGTCAGTTAAGGACGGAAATTCTGGTGGGGCAAGCACTGTCGAACGCAGAACAAGAACAAAAGAGCCCGTAAGTTCCAGTATAACGTCTTCTTCACAAAAAGTCCATTAAAGCCAGAAAATGCACATCTAGGCCTTTAATGTCTTACTTGCTCGCTTAATTACTTAGTTCTGTTCAAATTATTCTGCTCTTTGTCTCAGAGGCTTAAACGTTCCATAAATAAACTGTACATCCAGGAGTTCAAAACACACCTACCTCATTCATACAATCCACTAGACCTTCTGTCACTAAGAAAAGGCCTGTCACTGGGACTTTAACACATTTCAGTGTGGCTGACAGCATTCCTAGGAAAAAAGTGCAGTTCATTGTCAAGTATTGACTAGGAACAGCGGACCACTAACTCTTAATGGCTAGTTTGAGTGTTATAAGCAGTCTGAAGTGATGTTCACAAAGAATAATAAAGACAAAGTGGTCACTTTCTATTAAAAGAACAAAATAATTAAGGGTTTAGGGGACAGTACCAACATCTCAATAGTTTTTCCGAAAATCAGCTGATAGCCACTGCTTGTTAAAGAGAACAGGTTTAATGTGGTAGCTGTGAGACTAATGATTTAACAGTTAGTCAATTTTAAGTTCCCACATGGAGCATTGCAAAGGGCTAGCTGACCTTACACACTATTCAAATAGCAATGCTGAGACCCAGTGCAGAAGTGTTACCTAACAAGCTCAGAATTTATTTTCTTTTATTAACTTTAAACCTCAAACATACTATGACATTTTTTGCAGCTTAAAAGTATATAAGCATCTGTTAGCAGAAGCCCTTTATTTCACATAACAAGAGAATTCTGTTTATAATGTGTCACCAGCTGCTCAGTCAAAATGGGTTCTATTAGAACTAATTTAATTTTACATAAGTTGATCTATTTGCATTCTGAGTCTCCAGTTAAACGACTAGGTACTATTTTGTAGACTGATCCTGCTTCAAGCCTCAGTGTATGGACAATGCTTAATCAGTGTGTACATCAGGAAATAAACATAATCAGCAAGTGCACTAATTAAGCCAGGAAAATTTTGCAACATGCATACACTGTATGGATTAACAAGGCAATTCATTAGAAATCTTAATTATGCAATATTATATTTTCCGTACATTTTATTTTATGATGCTTCAGATGAGTTTTCTCTAAATACAGAAGCCATCTACACTTCTCAAAGTAGACAGTGAGATCCTTTTAACTTGGGAACATCTGTGTAGCCTCTAGTCTGGAAGCCTCTATGGAAAACATGCTTTGTTATCTTCAGCCAGATAACCTGATATGCTCTCTTAAACAAGCGGTTGCTAATCAAATGTTAATATGCAGATGATTGAAAAATAAATACAAAATAAAACATATAGATAAAAATGTCATTTGGTGATTTGGAGCCTCTCGTCGTCCTTAAAACCAGTTTTTATCGTGTTTATTTCTGAAAAGTCAACAAATAACCACCTAGGGCTTGAAACGCAGCACTCGGGTTTTAATGAAAAAAGCTTCAAATGAACTCAGCATGCTTCAAGCTTTTAGTGTAAACTGGCTGCAAAACTCCAGTCTGAAGTAGAGATGTCAATAAATTCCAGACGTGCATGATGGTAAATACATGGGCTCTTCTTCTCTGGCAAAATAACTCCCCTTAGCTGACTCCACGTCTAACAAAAGATCGCATCCGACCTTAAGGCTTCATGTAAACTTCTTAGGGGTTCTCCTTGGGGAATCAATGAGGATGATCTCATTGGAATTACAGGGACACAACTAAGTAGTTTTGTATCAGCATAAGTGGACTTTGCAGAAAGCACTTTATCGGTCAGACAGAAGTATTACTGTATAACTGACTTCATCTGAAGTAGTTCTGTACCCATGGAGGAGGACACAGAAGGTTAGCAAAGTTTTCTTCTGTCTAGTTAAGAAATAGGTTATTTCAGAGGTGCACATTAGCAAGCTCATTGCATTACTTCTAAGCCTTGCATGTACTTATGGGTGGTGTACACATATTTTCAGCTCAATACATACAACCTGCATAAACCATCAGCAGATTTACTGTTGAGAAATATTCTAACCGTCACAAGAATGGGTGAAATGATGTTACCAGTCTTTGCTGTTACCTTATCCAAGCTTATTTCTTAGAAAATAGGTGTGGCTGAAGTCCAATGTTAATGTAGTTCAGGCTCAATGGAAAGGATGAAGTCTGAATAATAGCAAATGGGCACACTTACATGTTTACTTTTTACCATGGTGCAGGACAAATTCTGTTCTTGTTTATATCATGCTTTGCATGTAAAATATTAGTTTGAACTGCCAGGGTTGACT
Organism: Limnodromus scolopaceus; assembly: GCA_028565335.1. NCBI lineage: Eukaryota > Metazoa > Chordata > Aves > Charadriiformes > Scolopacidae > Limnodromus > Limnodromus scolopaceus. The sequence continues at coordinate 117,570,582 of JAOXNO010000013.1, forward strand.
GTTCCTTAATATCTGTCATATTAAGTGGAATAAGTCAGTTGAAACTTGAACATTGCTTTACATTAAGATGAGTAAACTCGATGGGCTTTCACTGTAAACTTAAAAAATACTGTCAAATAAGAGTTACACTCTGGTGTGTTGCTAGAAGAAATGCCAAGCAGTGCCCATATTAGGATGGTCCCTTGGCATCTGCATGAGTCATAAACGTGTCTTTTGGCCACTGCTTCATTTATTGCTCATTATGTTTGTTGTGGACTGGTAAAGGCAGATATAAATAGAAAAATGCTTACGTAATATGATGGACAGATTTTGTTTAAACATTTTGAATAGCCTAGCCAAAACCTGACAAAGTAGCTATTATTGGCATCTGAAAATTCCCATCCCATAAAGGATTATTCATGTATATTTAGGCCACGATTACCATTTTATTTGTGGCAACAGGCATGACAAAAAAAAAAAAAAAGAAGAGAAAACCAGGGGCTAATATATTCAGTGGAAGCACTTAGTAGATATATGAAATATTCATGTAGGGGACACAGGGCTTAACAGCACAATAAAAATGCATTCCCAAAACAGAGGCCAGATCACTTAAATGAGATGGAAAAGGATATGTGACAGCACCAAACCTCTGTCCAGAGTTCTGGCCTAAAGGCAATGAAATAAGTGAATTGACGATCTGGGTGAAGCTTTTGTTGTTGAGAGCAATAATTCACATATTCTTTGTATGAACATGACAAGAGAAAATTACTTTTGCATCCAGTTCTTCTTTCTGTCCTAAATCGGCCTATGATACAGCTCAAGTTTCTTAAAAGGACATTGGTCATCGCCATAGTCCAACAGTACAGAAAATAAAAGATTAAAGTTCTGAAACTTCCCTAATCCTGCAGTAATACTTCTTTTCACATCACAGATTGTACTTAGTGCTTTCTTGAGATCACTAAATTATGATGTTGCCTGGCTTTTAATTTGAGTTAAAGAATAAACTAAGATGTCTTTTTATAAAGTTCACTTGCAGTATAAATTAATTTGCATTAGTGTATCAGTTACAAAGTATATTTGCCTTTGAGCAATGACTTTGTCACATCATCAAGTCATGGAAAATTCAATCTGTCATAGGCTGAAGGGCCAAACTATAATAACTTCATTACAGCATCACAAAGGGAGATACAGGAAATTATATTGACGGTAAATTATTTTTCTCAAATCTCAACAGTTAGAGGACTTTTCTAATAATATCAATTTAGAAGAATACAATCCTATGTCATTGCTGATTTCAAAAAGCATAGAGGTCATACTGAGAAAGTGTTGAGAGAAATGTTTTTTCATTTGACTGTGCTAAAAAGTATGAGATTATGACAGACTTATTTCAGGGACCCCTACAGAATCACAGAATCACCTAGGTTGGAAGGGACCTTTTAAGATCATCTAGTCCAACCAATGAAAAAAAACCAAAAAAAAAACCCCACAAACACAGGTCTGAGTTATCAGCAATGGTGATAAACAGCAGTTACTTGCATTTAAACAATATAAATTTTCAGATTCTCAAATTTTACAAAACTCTTAAGAATAATTGTTAACATAAGCCTTCACAGAGCCCAGAGATTTAGTTCAGAACTGTGGTATTGTTAACTGGGTTTATATATAACCACATATGTACATAAAACTCCTGTACAATAGATACCATCCTGAACTACACAGCTAGAGGATTGCAATATCCTTGCAAAATGATACAGCCTGGTAGAAATGGCTGTCAATGCAGTTGTGCATGGAAAGACTGTAGAACTGCTTTAAATCAGGCACACCTGGTTTAAGCCTGTGCCTGAACTTAACTCAGATAGTTAATCAGTGAATTTTTCAAACCCACCAGCTTAACTATCTCACTCACTAAAACATCCTGTAACCATTCATATTTGCACATATAAATAAATATTTTGGGCATGCAAGATACAGGATTTCCAGATGCCAAGTGCCGACATTTGAAAATGTGGCCCTAAGTGTCATATACTACCCTTGATTGATGCACACAGATCAAAATGACTTCAGAGAGAGTTCTACACACAGATTGAGGGTAAGATATGGCTGTAATAAAATGAACATTAATCTATGAACAGTGTTGTTCTCCACCATAGGGCAATGATAGATTCACCATAAACCTTTTCCATCTGTCAAGTGCACTGCAGTGTTCTTGTGGCTATACTAATATTCTTTCATATTTATAGCAGTGTTTTTTGAATACCATGTCAGTCTGAAAACAAAATATACCAAATAAAAATAGAGGTGGAAAAATCCAGGAAACTGTCTTGGAAAAAAAAAATAAACTATAACTTGCAAATGAATCTGCCTTTAGGCTGAATAATAAATTCCAACTAATAGCATTAACATCACTAAAGTACAAATATTTGGAGCCTATTCATATTGGAGAAAAAAAAGCATATGCTAAACCACTGGTAGAATCATGGTTCAGAGGAAATGGTCAACCTCCATACCAACAGTGGAGAAATGAGGACTGCAGTACTTCTCCTCCAGTCCATTGTTTTATTCCTTGGTCTGAGTTTATCTTAGTGTCAAATTGAAGATGAATTATGGCGTGAACATACTTTTACAGAAAACATCTCAAAGCAGGTTCATGACATAGGTAAATGCATTGAAGAAAATAATGAAAAACAATACTCTAATGCTCATTGCTTCATTTGCTGGTTATTACTGAATTTAACTTAATATTATTTGATCATTTAAAGAGCTGCTTGAATAATGAAAATAACTACTTATGAGTATTTTAGTATCAATTGATGGAAAAATGTAAATAGGTCACATAATTAAACATTATTTGACTATCTATACAACTAATTGAATAATGAAAACATTTATTCACCAATAATACGTTCATCTATCTATAGAAGAAAGGAAACAAACAATTTGTAAATCAGACCTACATTAAAAGGGTCTGATGAATCTCCGTAATATTGCCCAAAATTTTTGTTATTGTTACAAAGAATATGAAAGCTTACTGAAATAATATTGTCATTTACAATGACAGAACCTCAAAAGGGAAATAATTAGGCTAGAACACATTTGTATCATTAATCCACTGTATATTTTACTTGATGAATGGGATGACATTTCAAAGCACAGAGGGAAGAATAATCTCGTGTTTTAGGTAAAGAACCAATAACTAGATGACCTGGTTTCTGCTTGTAGTCCTATCATCAATTATTTTCACTGGGTTTTCACCTCCCTACCTGGAAATTACTTGTTTCTGAGATAATTACTTTCACCTTAGGAAAAGCTATGAGCTTCATTCACAGTCCAGTGAATAACTGCGTATCCTTAACTACCTTTGAGTTAGGGCAACTGTAGTAACACAGGTATAATTAAATGAGGCTCAGAAGAATAGAATATTTGAAAGAAACGATATTCTTATGAAGTATCTCACTTCAGCTCCTCAAGGGTCCCCGTGAGGGGAGCTTTCACCAGTGAGTGAAATCAATGACTAAGTGTGAATAACTTCAGCAATTGTTGATGTTACTTGACACTTTACAAAAATAATCAGCCTGAAACACATGAAACCAAAGTGGCTGCAAGCACAAACGTAAAGCCATGAAAACCACCCTCAGATGGCGTTTTATGCAGTTTTTGAGTTCACCTAGCCAGTGCAGAAACTGACATGATGAAGCCACAGGGAATAAATTCCTTCCTTCGGGAATTTCAGTTTATTGAAAACGCCAAATTCCCAATGTCCTTACCTATAAGCAAATGCCAGTCTTTGGAAGACGAATCATGCATTCATTATCTGTAAGGGTTTAGAAAGCAGTGAACAACTTTAGACTGGATCAGCACTCAACTATTCTTTCTGTGCTTCATCTCTAATTATTACTAGCCAACTTGTGAATAAGACAGGCATTCCAGGGCATGGTACCGGGTGAACTTTATAAAGGATTTCTGCCTGATTTTCTTCAGCAACCTCAGTTCTATTGTCCGTGTTCTCTGTACCTGAGCAGAAAGCAGACTTAAAACGTGCAAGGTATTTGCTGTTACTCAGCAGAAAGAGGATACTGGAACCACAGCAGGAAACCAGAATTAAGAAAAGGGCAACACTGTTGTAAAATAATAAAAATAAAAGAAATCTTTTCCGAGGCCTTGAGAAAGAGTCCGATTTTATTATTATAAGGTCAGATGGCTGTTTATTTTAATCTGAAGAGCTCACTGAAACTATGTAAATAAGTTTAAGATTTTAAGTATAGCTCTTTTCCAAACCAAATCAAAGGCTAACACAACCAAACCCTCAAATGCTAATTTCTGATTATTCAGAATTCAGTTGCAACTGTGTTATTTTGTATTAGGGCACAATACCAAATGTCAACAAGAAAAATCAGCTTGAAGTTAATGCTTTAACCTTTTTTGTTCTGACAGAAATGGAATTTCCCTTCACACCTTTCCCTTTCAAATAGAAGTCATGCAAAACTCACCACTTTACTGAAGCATTTTGACTTTGACAGAACTGCACATTCTCTGAGCAGCAATAGTGGTCAGCCCTTAGCTATAAAGCTGCATATAAATGAATGACTTGAACTAGCTCCCAAAGCCAAAACCTGAATTTTAATATAGCCCTGTACTTTTTTCTGTACCTTCCTCTTCAGAATACAGTATAATAAAGTACAGGTGATGAATATTTATTCAACCCTGATTATACTTGAGCTGCATTAGTGTACTTTAGATTAAAGCTCTGTTGTTTCTACTGCCGAATCTTGTGCATGGTAATTTTTTACATTTTAGATCTTTTGATTTACACATAAAACTATACTTACTATAATGTCTGCCTTATTAACCTTCTTTTCTGTTCTACATTCTATTCATGGTGGTATTGTATTCATGCAGCGGGTTATTATATTTGCAAACTTGCCTTATTTACTGTAAATGTAGAAATTACTATTATTAACTATGCATTCAGTACAAAACTTTGTTATTCAGACTGAAAGTAGACTCTATTATGCTTAAAATATTCCACTACTAAGAATCTGTACACATTTATTTTTATTTTTTAATTAATAGAGAGATGTTGCTCTTCATATTGTGCAGTAAAAAGTGGTGGTGTCTCCACAAACAATGCAGGATGCTACAAGATACTAGCAACTGGAGACCTCACTATGCAGCACCTGTAGATGCCAAGAATGCATCTTACTGAAGCCGTAAATTTAGTAATGCATCTGGGAAGGCCACCCAGATGTCATCTGTACGCTCCAAGACATTGTTTTCTTAACCAGTCCTCTCAGAGTCCATTTGACTTACAGACGATATTGGTGAATGGGAAGTTCACAAGTTAGATACAGGATGGTATGATTAGGTGGGAGGCATGAATTACACAAGTAGGTAGCTGCTATATTGGATAATGAGCTGGCACTACAGAGAACGACGAGAGTAAAGTTATCTAAATCCCACTGCAGCACTGTGCTTATGATTGTCTCTTGACAGTATGAGCATCACAAGCCCTCAGTGTTTTTTCCATGCTTTTTTTCTTTTTTTTTTATGACCCACTAGAGAGAGGAGCAAGCATCTCCCCTAGACATTGTCACCTATTAATCTGAACCTAACTTTATCATTCAAGCATCTAATTCCTGCAGAAAAGAGAAGGCTCATCTACATCTTCAGTGCTGAGGGAAATATTTCTTGCTAGCCCCAAACAATGACTAGTGCAATGGCAAAGAGTAAGCATAAAGTTAATTGTAAACTGGGTAAGAAGAGAGCAGAGCAGAAGTGTTGTAAGTATTGTAAATTTTGTAAAGAGTATTGCAAATGCATAAAGCATTTTGCTCTACCACCATAACCAAAATCCTGCCAAAAAAAAATCTAGAAGAAACAACGGAGAGAAAAAAAAAAACTCACTGAAGAAATTATTTCTCCTATTGGCTTTATACATGCTCTTTCTTCTTCCTCTTCTCTCCATTTCTCTTCCTCCCTCACCACACAGAGGGGTTACAAAGACTATTAAAATATAAGGACAATAAAACCAGAATTGGACACATACAGATAACAGTCTAGGTAAGCATTCTGCATCGAGGCAATAAATATCATGTCAGAATCTGATAATCTTGTAAGATCTTACTTTCAGTGCATGCAATAAAGTGTTTTTAAGGTACTAGCACATCTCAATGACTTTCTTAGCTACATTTCTTAACAAGATGGGCTAGAGACAAAGTGAGAAAGTAGTCCCATGTCAAGTGATATATTTCTGAAGTGTGGGTGTCAGCATTCCCTCAAGAGAGCTGTCGCCTCACTGCAGCTGAGCCTCTTAAGAGCACAAGTCCATTTGGACATTCAGCTTGTCTTAGAACAACAAAAATGACAAAGACACAAATGGCAGCTTATAAAGAACCTGCAAGACCTTGAACATCCTCAGAGATGAACACAAGTAGTCAATTATCAACCCCCAAGAGACAATTCCTCTCATGAGAAAAAATGCAGAGTAGCCAGCTTAATGATGTTCAAACTTAGCTACAAAGAACTTCAGAAACTCATCACAAATGAAATATTAATGAGGCACTGGATCCTAGAGAACTCAAACAGTATGTACTACCAGAAATTAAATTGTTAAATGTTTTGGCTAACTGCCATTTCAGTGATCATTAGTCTGAAATATTTGGCTAGTAAATTCAGTATCTTTAATTTTAATCAGATTTGAGTGTTTGCAAATGATGCAGCTGTTGCTATAAAGATAATTAAATAACCAAATAGCCAACAACTTTAATTTTGGGGTGGGTTTTTTTGTGAGATTTGAAGATTAGAGTTATTTGCAAACTTCTCAGACCCCACTGCTCTCAGTACTGAAGAGGAACAATTTCAATGCATGATCTATGCGAAATATATTTGCTGTCTTAGTCCAGTTCAAAACAAAGTATGGCAGACTCCACAAATCTCACTGTCATAACAGGCATCTTTGTTTTCAATCTCAGCAGAAAGCCAAAAGAAACCACAGAGATGTAATTATGCACCTCTCCTCCTTACAATTGGTCCTACTGTGTGAAAAGCAAGCTGATGGCATGGATCAGGAAGAAGGAATTCACAGTTCTCACTATCTGTACTGACTTATTTTGTTTGTCTGTTAGTGGTGGACAGCATATTTGACTTTCAAGCTACCCTCATCCCTCTACACCAAGCTGTGGAATTATGAAAAGGATTACTGTTCTTATTTTGATTATGATGAAAGTACTGAGTAACATACTGCTCTCACTGCAAATCAATATATATTCAAAGGAAATTAGCTGACTCCAGTAGAGTTACCCCAGATTTGTCTTGGCATAGTAGTTGTGATCACTGGTTGGTTCTACAGGCTGCTGATGATTTGCTTGGAGGGCAAATTTATGCTTAGTCTTTAATATCAGAAGCAGCAAAATGTTTATCGAAAAATAATGCATAGTATAACTCTCTCCTCAACTTTGTAGCATGTTGCTTATAATATACTGAAACACATTATCTTGAAATGAGAGTCCCAGAATGGACTGTAACCTATAGGTACTACCCTGAGGGATATTTTATCAGGGAGAACTCCAGGAAGCATTAAATCCTACGGAAAATAAGAGTTGCCTATGCGAATGTGAATAAAGTTTCTACTTGCCAAGTACAGTTGCCTTGTTTGTACACATGTGACTTAAGTAGGCATTCATGATCAGCCCACGGTATGGTAGCCCAGAAAAGGTCATGTTCTTAAAAATTCTTTGCTGTCTCTGTAAAGCAGCACAAGGCACAGCATGAAATATTCCAGGAAGTGTAGATATAACCTGACTCAGTGGTGATGATATTTTGATTCAAGAAAAACAGGAGGTTTTTATGCAAGACTCACCTTCAAAATCATACAGAATCTTTCACTGACGCTGACATGAAAGTCAAAAACATGTCCTAGGTGTCACCAGGGTAGCCACATTTTTTTTGTCGCATTTGTATGCTAATCACATAAGAAGCAAAAATAGGCTTAGATTGGAAATCAAAGATTGGTTGTATACAGGTAATAGAGTGCTTGAATGCTTTATTTAAAGATAGAAGGCTCTTGAACCTGGCTTTATTATTGAACTAAGACTATCTATCCTTTTTGACACTTTTTAAATTAAGTTCTTCCTCTAATTTATGTTTTTGTCAGCTTTCCTCCCTTACCTGGCTTTAAACTGATTTTTTTTCTCTTGAAGTAATAAACTACTTCAGAGAGGACAGAAAAAAATTTTAATGACCGTAGGAATTCAGATTAACAAAATGGATCATTTGTATACAGCTGCAGAATTATGAAACCTTTTGAAGTAGAGAGAGTCTATAGCATTTTTCCAGCAATACACTGCTTCTACACATTGCCACAAAATTCTTGTTAAGACTCCCTACATTCTCAATTCTTGGCATGCTCAAGCAGGACCACATCCCTTTGGTGGAAAATTAGGAGGTCAAAGTTAAACCAAAGGGATAATGTTGAGGTCGAAACCATCAATGTACTCTTTTTTTTTTTTTTTAATGCTGTGATGGGTAAACTCCACCAGCCCTTGTACTGAAGCAGCAAACAAAAGCCTGGGTGAGCCTGGATTTGCACCACCGGTCATGTTTGACTCTACTGGCTGCTCAATCTGCCTCCTTATTATTGCTAATCCAACCTGCTTCCCAGCACGGTCTGCATCCCGTCTGACTACAGCAGAGATGTAGGGAGCTGGTTGAGACAAACAGAGCAGGGTAGCAGCTGCAGCCTGATGAGTGGTGGCAGCCAGATAATCTACTGTGATGTCTTGTTGGAGAAAATTTGGGACAATGTAATTTCCCCAGTTTGACATGAAACCCTTGTCAGAGTAACATGAGGCTATGCGTAGTACACCCAGCCTTTGGAGGCTGTAAGCAATATTTGTATATTGTTACCTGTTACAACAATTAAGATTGTACATGCTCGCTCAGAAGGTGGCTTCAAATTTTCAATAGTTTATACATTAAAGATATGAGTGCTTATTGAAAAGATGATCAATCCGTTCAGGAGGAAAACGATAGCAGGTCACACCCTGCTTCCCTTCTCTATCTTTCCCTGGCTCCAATGTGATCTTAATTCTTCCTATCACTGGGTCATGCTGCAGGCATTTTTCGAGATTCCTTTGAAAGTAAATAAAGGCAAAATGATTTTTAAAAAAGGAGTTACTGATGTGAAAAGTGATCTTGTTTTCTTCCATTAAATAGAGTCATGTTCACAAAATTGTGCAAACATCCATTTCTCATACACACTCACATTTCAAAATGGCATCTTATTTTGGCATGTCTTGCACAGTTCCTGATTTAGCATGAGAAAAAGAATTATAGGTTTTAAGAGCTCTGAATTCTTACAGAACAAGGCTTCATTAAGGCAGTTTCACTCACAGAGACATCCAAGAATGGCTTTAATGGAAATATTATTTCCAACCAGGTCCCTCTGTGGACATTCTCTTTTCACATTAGAATGTATTTTCAACATAGAAAGTAAGTATATTCAACTGAAACTAAACCAACAGTGAGACAGGATCTTAACTTGCCTGCAGAACCTAAGTGTGTCCTTCAACTTTAAATAAAGTTTCTATAACTGGCTGAAACTCACATTGCCTCCTGATATTTTTCAGAAGAAGTTCATTTAAGCACATTTTTCAGATTTATTTTGTACTGATAGCCCTATGAAGTTTTTGTACATATTTTCATCAACTTTGGCCTTTGGAATTTAGTTCATTGTAAAACAATACTTCAAGAGTAGAATATGAATGTCCTGTAAGATTGACTATCACAAATCACATTTACATCCCAGATTATTTCTAAAAGTTTCCCTGTGAGTACACCTCCTAAGACACAGTAGAGGGGCAGGATCCTCTCCCTTGACCTGCTGGCCACGCTTCTTTTGTTGCAGTCCAGGGAATGGTTGGCTTTCTGGGCTGCAAGCGCACAATACCAGCTCATGTCCACCTTTTCACCCACCAGTATTTCCAAGTCCTTCTCAGCAGGGCTGCTCCCAATCCCTTCATCCCCCAGCCTTTCTTGATTCTGGGGGTTCCCTGACCCAGGTGCAGGACCCTGCACTTAGCCTTGTTGACCCTCATGAGGTTCACACAGGCCCACTTCTCAAGCCTGTCCAGGTCCCTCCGAACAGCATTCCATGCCTCAGGTGTGCCAACCACACTGCTCAACTTGGTCCACGAACTTGCTGAGAGTGTGCTTGATCCCACTGTCTATGTCATTGATGAAGATATTAAGCACTACTGGTCCCAGTAAGGGCCCCTGACAGACATCACTTGTCACCAATCTCCATCTGGATATTAAGCTGTTGACCACTACCCTCTGGATGTGACCATTCAACCAATTCCTCATCCACTGAACAGCCCACCCATCCAATCCATATGTCTCCAATTTAGAGAGAAGGATGTTCTGGGGGACCATGTCAAAGGCTTTATGCCAGACACACAAATAAAGATTAAATAACATTTGTAAATAGCTTAATTTTTTAAAAATGCTGAAAACATTCAATGTCCCTTACAACTAATGAAAATTCAATGAATGAAAATTAAATGTAGTTTAGGTACTTTGATCTAAAACTTAAGTAGTTAACGTTAGCTTCTGAAAGTTGTGTAAACTAAAAAAGAATACACTCAAGTTCCCTATTTATCTGTAGAACAAGTAAACACCGATGGCAGAAGCTGCCTAACCTCTTCCAGCCCAAATGCTTCAGATGTGTTTTACCAGCATATTAGTCGGTTCTTCCCTGGTTTGGATTTGATGATTGACACTTCTCAATACATGGGCGTTGACATTTTGGGGGAAACATGGACATGGAAGTAAATTAATATTGAGTGCAGCTGTATCTGAAGTGGTTAACAAAGAGTAGAAAGCATTGTACATTTAGGGTGGTCTTTACAATGTATAGAGAGAAAAGAGATAAAAATGAGCAAATGCAACTTTCTTTGTCACTATATAGTTACTAGTAATATAGTTCCATATTTATTTATTTTTTTTGGTTGTCCACCACCCTTTATCTCATTTGTCTAAACTGAATTAATTAACTTTTAACTGCATTTGTCACTAGATTCTCCCTAAAATGCTCAAGTATGGAGTCAAGCCAAGGGGGAGCTCTGACTTAAAATTGGATTTCTGTTGCAGAAATGGTTACCTTTGAGAAGAAAAGATTGGAACCCAATATGACTTCATCAGTTGTAACAGCAATTTAGATAACTAAGTATTTACAAAGAAAATACCATAAAACATATTTATGCATTATAGATGCCGCTCTCACTCTCCCCACGAGTACCGACTTCTGAATGAAATCAAAGAGTCTGGTGCTACTGAAGCAACTGAATTAATACTTCTGGGGCTGAACAGATCTGTCAGGAAGAGAGACAATGCCATAGAGTGTCATTGTCTTTTCCACTTCATTATTGATTCTCTGTCAGCATACAGTGCCTCTGCCTCACTGCATGGTGTGCGCTGGTGTCATGTGCCATGTTTAACACCTGGGCTCATGATAACTGAAGAAATGCAGCTCGACAGTCCTTGTCACTGCATTAGCCGTACCATAACTATCATTTATTCTTTCCTTCAAAAAAAAAAAAAAGGGGGGAGGAGCGGGAATGAAATGGTTTCTTAGTGGGTTTTTCTGAGCCTTTCCACTAGTTAGCTACAGATATGAACAATTTGCTTAATTAGCATTGACCTCTAACATGGCTGATTGTAAATTATACTATGAATAGCATGCTACGCTATATGCTATATTATGTTATATTGCACCTCTACTGTCACCTGTACAGACAAAGAAACTCCCAGTTGAATTTTTGAGGCAGATTGTGTGTCACACTCACATGCACAAACACACAGTGCAATGATATCATTACTCAGCAGAAAATAGAGTCTTTTACCATTGTAGGAAAATTTACATCAAGTGTCACGCATACAGAATGCCCAGTGAGGCTAAGAGACATTACACATCTGATTGTAAACAAAAAAGTGCATGCCCTAGCATTATAACTGCAAAGCAGCCTTGCTGTGTGACTTGGGATGTTAGTTACTAGGCATGCATGTGCTTTTGGAATAGGTAATAGCATATCTTCAGAATAACCTGATGTGCGGTTAATATATGATACTAGGGTAGATGTTCTAAAACTGTTAAAAATCTGTCCAAGCTACACTGGCAACATCTATGATAAGTCACTAAAAGCCACATACCTTCAGATAATCACCGGTCAGGCTTGTTGATATCTGTGTTGCTGGGCAAAGCATAATTGAAAATAAAAGTGCATTTTGCTCAGATCACGTGCAAGTCATCGCAGAGGACATACTCCGCTGGCACATGAAGGAGCTGTGCTTATGTCATTGAGCTCTTGATTTGTATTCTATTCAATATGTTTTCTCAGTTCCACAGTTATGCTTCATGTTCATGATATTCTGATGCCTGGAATATAGAAAAGCTAGGGTCTCATTTTTCTTTCATATGGTATAATGGGAGTGGTGATGGCAAAGTAATTATGCTTCTGGGTTGCTGTGCACATATCATTAGTATTAGTAACAGAGATACAATGTGTAAAGCTGCTGAGGTATTTAATGCCATCTCTGTTAGTGACAGCAAAACAGCAATGCAGTTGCATTCAGTTTGTTCATACACCCAATTATTACAATGTAGTGCATGTCACTGTACGTTAGAGTAGTTCAGGATTTTCATTAAGGTTTCTCTTTTCAGCGTGTTGCAAGGTGATCTTAATCATTTGCTTTGGTCTCAATGCAGATACATGAAATCTAAATTCAAATGTGAATTTCAATTGTGTGTGTGAGTGTTTGCCAGAATAATAAGTGGGAAAAAAAGGTAGATACCACTTTCTTTACTGCATGAACTAATAGGTATCTTTAAGAACTTTTCTCCGGTGGATCTTCCAATGTGAGATCACCTGGGGCAAATCTGGATGCAAGGAACAGTACCAGGAGGGAAGTATGACTCAAAGGAGCAATAAAGGCTGGCAACTTGAAAAAGCCTGTTGCCATCTACTTCTGATCAGCTCTGCCATATGGAGAAGAATGAAGTCACAGACCTATGCGCTCACAAGCAAACACCTCTGGGTGGAACAAGGTGTGAGGCCAGTGGGAAAACATATGGTGCAGAGTACACTATTTGCTCTTCCTCCTGTGTTCAGGACAGAGTCTGACATCTGCAACGTGAATCGGGTCATTAGAAGAGCTTCAGATTTTACACACCTGACTTTGCACTAGATGGCTAGCCAAAATCTGACACAATGACTCTGGAAAGATTTGAAGGAAACTATTTGCAGAGTCCACGTTTACATTTTTTATCACCACTTAGAAACACAGCTTGTGGGGTTTTTATTTTTTAATTTGTGTGTTTCATAGATTTTTAATCTGAATGCATGAAAAAGGTAGAATAATAAATGTGGGGGAGTGGTTACTTTGATTAACTCCACCTTATTTTCTTTTAAAGTACGAATTAGTGCTTGCTTCACTTAATTATAAAAAGAGCAAAAGACACAATTATTAAAGACAGACATATCTGCGAAAAATCCTGAAACGTTAGTGAAATTATCTAAATGATTTCAAAGCTTTTGGACAAATACTTCCTTTAATCTGAGAACATGGTTTTAACTAAAATTAATGGATTAGTTTTATGTTACCCAGTCTCTTCAATACAGTTTCATCCAAGTTATCATTCCATTTTAAACTGGAAATTAGTCACTCTGCTGGTTCAGAAGGAGAAAAGATGTGTTTACTCATACATGTCTTGTTCATCCACTTGTAGGTAACTTCTTTAGAGAAGCACAAACCAACTTCAGTGAGCCATCTTTTATTCACCGAAAGTGTAAGATCACCTGCTGCTTGTTGTTAGATCAGTTTTAAAACATTTGGTGTAAAATGGGTTTTGAACAAACAGGAACTGCTTTAGATGTGATTTTTGAAGCAAATATTTGGCAATAGCTGAGAGATCTGAAGCAGCCATGTAATGAATACACTGTGAAGAATCTCATCCTTTACCACCATCCACTGAATCATGTTCAGCAACTGATTCAATACTCAGAACTCCAGTTGGCATCAGGGAGATTTGATCAAAAAATACTGTTATGATCACATAAGTTCAAAAATCATGTCTATGAGTTAGACAATGAAGGCTCACATATATTGTTAAATCAGTTACTATGTCTCTTCTTGTATCTATGATGAGACTAAAATGGAGAGGTACCATGATCTTTTGGTTACAAGTGCAGAAATATTTGTTTGACTTATTAAAAGGTATTATATAATGCATGAATCTTCAGGATTACAATTACTGAAGAATCTCTCAAAAAGTTTTTTTTGCAGTTGACATTAATTTAAAAAACAACACAAATGATAATCTGTGCATTAAAATTCAAAATTGTACCAGAAATGAACCCATAATAAAATGTCTTAGAAATCTTTGTAGAATTTTCATCCTAAGGGATATAAGAAGGAATTATTTGAAAGGATTAAATGCAAGTGTTTGCAGCACTTGCAGTTGTTCTAAAAAAAGTTGAAAATAATCCTAGATATGTGTGGCTGAGTGCCTGTACAAGGCTACAGATTGATTAACCTGTATATAAAATCCTGCTTTATCTATGACCTATGGCTACTATACCTAAAATGGCTCAAAGATTTCTAGGATTTTATTAGCAAACTGTAAAATAATTCATCAAGGAAAATCTTTTGGAACCTTTTAAAATTACCTAACTAGACCTTAGACATGATTAGCTCTAAGACACTATATTAACTTCCACAGCAGAAAGTCTTATTAAATCTCTATGAACTCCTGTAGCCCAGTCTTCTCGTGGTACACTTTCATATGTCATGCGTTATGTCATATGAGGTTTTCAAACCAAATTTTAGAGGAATCTTAGTCCTAGTCCCAGCAAAATATTTCACTGTACTCTTATTTACATAAATGTTAATCCTGCATAGTAAGTAGCATAAAAATTAAGCGCAAAGAAGACCTGTATACAGAGTAGAACAAGTTGGCATTTGTAGCCTCAAGACAGTTGAAAGTAATAGTTAGAATGAGAAATGAAGGGTGAGGTAAAATAAATGCTATCATTATCATCACCTTTGATTAAAATCTGCCAAGAACTGTTTAGCATTAAAACAAATCCAAAAAGCTGGAGCCTGAATTAAGATTTTGTTGGTATTCACATGAAAATGAAACAAGAAATGGTGTGAAAGATATTACATAGAATCCCTACTGAATCAGTAAAACAACACGAAAGGAGACCTCAGCATGTGCTTGTGTAAGAGTCCAACAGCCAAAGCACGTATTTTGCCCCGTGTTAAAAAGGGGGGAAAAAATGGTTGACTGGAGGTAGAATATGTGCATTATCTTTGTTTAACAGGTTAGAATATTCTCCTGGCTGCAAGCTCCCTGGCATATGTGAGGGTGAATCAGGACATGTAATTCTCAGCAGTTTCACAACTTGGTGGCACACTGCCAGAAGAGCCAGCAGGTCATTGATTGTTATTGGGGAATCCCCTGACAGTTCCAACCCTCAGGAAAAGAGAGGGAAGGCTGGGCAGCCAGCCAGGACTTTACTCTTGCAAAAACCCCAAATGCCACTCTGACTAGTTATGCAGGAACCATTCAAACCTTGGGTACTGCTAACACCCCTGATATTCATGATAAATCGTTGAGAGAAAGGATATAGAGTTTACTTAAAGGTTTAAATTGTGAGCTGGTATTAAGACATATGTCTTTACTTGACTCAGAGCTATATTTCATTACACTAACAACACCATTGCATCAAAGGGGCATAATAATACCTTCTAGTACATACCTTCAATAACATGAGTATATACTGTTATATGTTACCTGAACCCCCAAACCAAATTATTGAATAATCCGAGTACGTTTATATGACAGTAGGGCAAGTAATATAGTCAGTGGTTGTCACTCTGATCACTTCAGTGCTATGTGATGTACCCAATGGGCATGTGAAATGTATTCCTCTGCTGCAGGTGGATGTATAGGTTACTGTACATTTTGATATTCCATCCAAATGAATGAACAGTTTATTCAAAGCTGTTGCCACTGCTCGGTCGTCATTCTATCCCCACAGCACTGAAGAGGTTAACACTGATTTTTCATAAAAACAATCTACACGCCTTAGAAATACAGTGCCATGTGTCTCCACATAAACAGCAGCAAGGAGGAAAGTCAATAATTACTTTAAAACACAAATGACTGAAGAGAGCACTTCCTGGTTTGCGTAACACCTTGTTTGCTCAGTGACTGCAAAGGAACAAAGAATCCCCCTCTCTAGTCAGGTTCTTCAGTCTAATTTCTTTCTCTTGCTCTTTTAATATACTTCCTTTTCTGACCACGTGTTCATGTGTCCAGAAGCACTGAGTTCTCTGTGCAGGACTCAGAATAAAATGATAAAAATTTCCATGTAGCAAACCTTCAAGATACATGTCCAAGAGCACAGATGGGAATGATAAGAAAATAATCCTGCTGTATGGTTACGGGATCAGTGTTTGGGGTTTATTTTTTTTTTTTAGGACAGTACTGCCTGGGAATATGGTCCATAAAGTATTCCTTAAGCAGCAAATGAAAACAGAAAATAAGATGAATGTTACTTTATAAGACTGAATGGGGCTTTGAGCAACCTGGTCTAGTGGGAGGTGTCCCTGCCCATGGCAGGGGGGTTGGAACTAGATGATCTTTAAGGTCCCTTCCAACTCTAGCCATTCTATGATTCGATGAATTGATTCTTGAAGTCACCGAGTGCTTCTTGGTCTGGAGTATCTTGGGAGAGATGGTCTTCTCAGGAGGTGTCTAATACCATTGTCTATACCAGCCAGATGATGGGGTCTTTCTTTGGATTACTAAACTACCTAGTGATGACTGACTTGGAAATTCTGATCTATGGTCAGCAGAACTACTAAATTTTCAAGGAAATGTAGAAAGACAAACAGTTGCTAAACACTAAAAAGTTATGGGTTGCTATTGCGTATTGCCATGGAAACAGACTAATTAACAATTTCTTGCAGTTAAAAATCAATAATCAGCATCAGAGCATATGTTTCACCTCAACCTGTCATTTCATTCAACCCTCTGTTGAAAGTAAGTAATAAAGATTTTGTCGTGTAACTATATTCACTGAAAAAGTTAGTGATAGGCAACCAGAGGTAACAGCTTCTTTACCCACAGCCAGCTGCAGACAATGGAGCGCACCTAGACCTTTGGCTATTCAGAAATCTAGATTCAAAATATGACTGACTGTTTCTGGTGCAAAATAATAAAAAGTTTCCTTAGAAATAATTATATTTTTTCACCAGGATATAGACCCTTCATATTTTAGTGATGTATTTTCAAGGTAATGGAATCAGAAAACTTTTAA
>JAOXNO010000013.1:117588041-117598627 GCA_028565335.1 Limnodromus scolopaceus
ATATTTTTTCACCAGGATATAGACCCTTCATATTTTAGTGATGTATTTTCAAGGTAATGGAATCAGAAAACTTTTAAGTAAACTAGCCTTGTGTTTAGGCTTTATATAAGCTAATTTCTTGAAGTTTTACTATTAGATCAGCATTCAAAAAAATTCCCCACCTCCCATTTAATGTGGCATGAAAAGAATGGCTGATGATTGCGACTGTACTTTTCTAGAGATGGCTGTAAATTCTTCCATTTCAGAACTTTACACTGAGTATCTATTAAATGCTTACTATGTACATTAAAAGCAAATTGCAAACACAGTCTTTGATTTCATCTTCAACATCAATGTCAGAATCTGCAGGTCTGGTTTTTTCCTCACCTAAACTGTAACTGCAATCTGGTTACCCCCCTTACTGCTTCAGAAACATTGTACCGGAGAAAAACCACGGTAACACACTTTACAACATTAGTGTTGGAACTAAGTGGTCAACGAGAAAAAGAAGCAGAGAACATAAGACCTACTGCCTTTCTCCTATATCTAGTTCTCAAGCCTCTCCCATTCAGCAGTTAGCCTCCCCACCCCCACACCCCTCATTCCCTTCCCTTCCCAGACCCTCTGCATTGAAGTGGTACCAAAACCGCTGTTGGCATCACCTTGGCAGCTGATTTCAGGCTTGAGTACACACAGCGAAGGAGAAGCTGGACCACGATTCCAGGTACAGCTGCGGATGGCGAATCAGTCCCTCTCTATAAGAGCATTTGGTCGACTCACGTGATCCACCAAGTGCCAGTGAAATCAGACAATAAAGGACTTGGCCTTCTGCAGATTTTCTGAGAATCATCTGAATTCCCTGATAAAGTGACAAAATCAGCTTTCTCTGAGATGTAAAGTCAAGGACAAACTAAAATCTCTGGTGGACACATGACGGGGAAGCCTAGAAAAGAAACTTATGAAGAGCTGAACAGAAAGCAATCTCCCAGAAAAAAAAAAAGAGAAAATTGAAATGTAAAACATCCTACAGACAGCATCATGTAGCTAGTCCTATTTACAATGGTGTGCAAGCACAAAAAAAAATATGTAGCCCACTTATGCAATTAAGGCTTGGCAATTTGATGAAAATATCACGGAACAGAATTGATGTGAATTTGAGCACCCTGCCAGCTCATTGGGATGGAATTGGCAGTCAGGGGAAGAGACGGGTGGTGTGATGTGCACGCATGAGCCTGCAAAGGCAAACTCTGGGCTCCAGGGCAATTGCCAGGAGTTGGTTATCCTGCAGGAAAACAGGGATTTTAACAATAGTTAAGCTCTCGAGGGAGGTGGGTTTTTCCAGGCTTCAGATAATTAAAGAAAAAGTAGTGGGGGATAGATGTATTACCGACCTCTAATGCTCACATTGCCCACATAGAATTAGAAACATTGCTGTCACACAGGTAGTGGCAAATTAAATTATTTTTCTCCTAGAAGAAACTACGTTTATTTGCAAAACTTCATGCACTTTCCAGTAACGTTTACATCTACGGTAGTGAAATGCTTCTTCAGATTAACTCACTTAATACTAAATAAAAACAAAATGCATCTCACAGCACCATGCATATGCATAATTTTCTTCGGTGATTTCAAATTTATGCCAGATGCTAAAGGAACTACTGAAGTTGCATGTTTAAACATTTGCAGAAATTACTTCAAGCACATGAAGAAAAAATATTATGATGCAAGAGGTACCAGTAGGATTTATGGAATGCTACTTTAGGATTTAAAGTTATAGCATTGTGTTTCAGAAAAAATGAATTGCAGTATAATTATTATAATTATAATAATATTTTCTAACTAATCTTTTCTCCACTAGGAAGCTCTTTTCTCCACAAAGAAGCAACAACTGACCATTCCTGTAACAGATTTGGCACAGCACGCAAAGACAATGAAAAGTTAATTATATGCTGATGTAATAAATGTTCAGGCATCCTGAAAAATAGTCTTGTACTACATTTCATTTCAAAAAGGGGTCTATTTTATAAGGAATTTTTTACTAGGATTCATTACTTACTGTCAGATAGCAAGCACTTACTGTCAGGCCTCACATTGTGCATATTACTGTATGATAGCAGAATGGTCACAATTCTGCAAAAGCTTATAAATTGTGCCAATAACTGGACTTGCTAGTCAAACCCAATTAACTTCTAACACCAGTTTGCCTAGTAAAGCATCTAGTTAGTCAGAATTCATTTGTGCTTTAAAACTGATGCATCATACATTTTTTGAAAAGTATTATTTTTTTCAGTGTGCCATTACAATTTAAAAATATACACAGCAGATAAGAAATTCTAAAGTTACAAATAAAATTAAGCTGCATACTTAGGGTTTACAAAATTTGAATGTGCTGTAAGTACCCGGTATTTTGAAGCATCAAGCAGTTCTCAGCTTCCTGCTGTGTCCCATATAGAGTCTCCATCACTATCATCAGTCATGCATAAAATAATTGTTTTTCTGCTCTTACAATAGGACCAAGAAAACCCTGCATTCTGGTTGAAATGAAAATGAAGGCAACATGAGTAATCACATCATGATGGGTCAGCTGTTGTGTACCGAACATCCTTAAAAGCAGTTCAATAATGGTACCTTTAACTAAATGTTTATTTACATAATCACATAGGTAAAAACATCTAAATAATAATGATAAAAAAAGCAAAGCAATACCATTTTAAAAGACTTTTTCAATTAATTATTCGGAAAATCAATGGTAAAAAGAAAAGCTTCTTGACAGTGTCTGTAAAAACGGTAACAAGATATTTACAAAGACGAAAAAGAAAACCCACCAAATTTACACACCTGAGATAGCATGAACCAAGAAACGAATGATTAGTATTAAAGTTTCTACTAACTGCTGAATTGCATTATGATAAAATCAAAGGAAACAGAACACTAGATGCTATTTTGGTTATTTTTTTCCTGAAAGATATTTTTATAAACACATTTAATTTGAGCAATGCATTGTTGCTTAATCTATTACCAGAATATGAGAAGCATTTCTATAAGATTTTTAATTGGTAGTCTGCTTTCACTCTGACTATGGAAATGTTGTTGTGTATCATAATAAAACATTGCAAGTCAGTGAATCAAAATATATTCCAGTTATTGAAAAAGTAAACCAAAACTGGATTAGAAATAAAATCATTTCCCCTTTCTCTCCATGGGGTAACAGAAGATCAGCGATGAAGTTTAAAGTTCCTCATACAATGGTACATTTAGATTCCACATCTGAAGTGCGGATCAGAAAACATTTAATTACATTAGAGAACTCTGCTATTGGCTTACTGTATGTTCGACTCAAGTTGGCTCTTCAGTTTGGTTTATAGCTCCTTGACAGGAATATTTGGCCTTGACCCTTGAAATGTTTATGTGCATTGCTTTACACAAGTGAATTGTCCTCTTAAACTCAAGTCAATTTAAGCACGTAAGTAACCGTTTGGAGGATGAGAGATGAACATTTTTTAAAAGCACCTCAGCGGTGTGAAGAAAAAAGCAAACATCATACTGTGATATATAAATACAATGATGGAGAGTCAGTGTACAAATCGGAGTGTCATGTTAGATTCATGAAGTCATCCTTCCACTCTACTTGGTTCTGGCTGTATCACATGGAGTTTTTGGCGGAGAGATGTGGATCAACTGGAAAGAGTCCAGAGGAAATCAACAACAGTGAATTAGGTTTAGAAAACATGATTTAGAAATAGAGAATGAAGAAATTGAGATTTTTTTTAATCTGGACAAGTGAGAAATTTCAGAGAAAGCGGGTTATTTGGTGAAGTTTTACAGGCTTTATGTGAGACAATACCCTCAGATCTTGAGTACAGGTCATTGGTGTGTATGTTCACAGTTACAAGGACACATGGCACACCTTCAAAACCCTTCTTTATATATTTTATATGTGTGAAGCCCCGCCCAAAAATCCCACTTACATGCTTAATAGACTAGAATAAAAGTGCCCAAATAGCTTTCAGTTCTGCTTTTTACTTGTCAAAATTCTATAATCTATTAATTTATTCTTTGTGATAGAATTAATAAAATCCCAAATAGCACTCAGAACTACACGTAAATTTGTTGCTACAGATAGCTGTATTCAGATGACTGGGGCAGGGGGGGTGGGAGAGGGAGGAAGGGGCGTGGTGCAAAGCAGTTCTTTTATTTTCCTTTCCTGGATTGTTTTTTTTTTCATTTGTAGGAAAAGAAATGCCTCTGGGGTAACTAATTTGATCACAATACACAACTGTGGTGAGTCACTCCCAACATATTATCTATGGATTACTGGAGTTTAATATTCTTACTTACAGAGATTAGGAGGAGATCAAAAATGAACAGAATGGGGATGCTCATCCCTAATTATCTTTATTATGACAGAGAATCATTGTTTTAAGTTGCAAGGTTATAGCTTATGAAATGGTTGTGTATAAAATATTGATATTACAGGGATACTGTATTTTGACTGTTAGCATGGTGCATGCCGTCTGTATGAAACATAAGATCTGGCAAAATAAAAATGTTTTTCTAAGAGATTTACAAAGTGACAAGTTTTTTTTTATTATTTAAGCAGTCCTAAAGATGGAGTAAATACATATTTTCTTGTAATTGTATTCCAAGAGTGAATGCCTCAGTAGAAACATTAATCAGGAAAAATCTGTAATCTGTACTATTTATCATGTAATTAAAATGATAAAAAGCCGGTAAATAGGAGGGAACTGACTGTCTGAAAAGAGCTACAAGTAGGCAGATATCCAACACATGCTCCTGCAATGGAAATCATGAAGTAAAGCTAATGCATTTAGCAATTTTTAAAATTCTAAAAGCAAAACCTCCTCAAATAGTAACTGTACATGAAAATATCTTAGGAGTTCCAGTTACTGATTTTCCCTTTTGCAATTGCTGGATGCTATCTGGGTTTTATTGGAGCCTCTATAAATTGCTGTGCTCCAAATATAGTGCTATCTTCCTTTCTTGCGTTGTGTTCTTCCGTTAGCTCAGTATATATTGCAGCCCATCCTATTATCCTACAGCATCTCACGGTTTGTCTTTTATGCTTTGTTGTAGGAAGGTGTTCACACTTAAGACAGATTAGTTCAGTGCTCTGAACTTAGAAGAAGAGTTAAGTTACCCTTCCCCAGACAACTCCTGGAGAGTGGTCAGTCTCCGCAAGGTGACTCGGAGCACTTCAGATGCCTTGCATGATATAATATGAAGACTTTCTTTGGTATCATCTACCCAGAAAATCAAAATTATCTTTGATATGAAATGATGTTCTGGGATTATTTTCAACCAGACAAAGAAAGAAAGAAAAAAATATATATTTTGAGAAGAGAGGGATGGAGAGAAGAGGCAAATACCTCAGGAATCCTGAAGATGGTATCTGGTTCAGGCCAACAACAAACTATGTCTTTTACAAGCCAGACACTAAACACACTTCCTGGGCAGTTTCTCTTTAACTGACTGAATATTTAACTCTTTATACAAGGTTTATAATTCTAGTTTGGTGGTGGTGGGAGGGAGGGGGACACAGTAGACGTTTCTGAAAAAGGCAGACGGTACTTCTATATCGATATATGCAGACAAATTTCTGCCTTGGGAGTTTCATTGTTACTATAGCACTCTATAGATGTAGATTTAATATATCTTCCCTCATATATGAGCAAAAAGCAGAGATGCTCTCATCTGTTTATACCTTTTCACCTAGATATGCTGTAATTCCCTGTTAAAGACATACGTATAACACAGAACTAACCAGATTCCAGTCCCCAGTCAAAATCAACCATAAGGGATGCCTAAACCTGGTACTACACACCCATGAGGAACTCCTAAATTTAGCCGATGTTAGGTATTTGAGGCTGAGGGTCTCCTGCAGCTCCACTTTCATCAGAAAATTCTCACTCCTGACAAAAGTATTGCCTGAATTTTGCTCCCAGCAGGAACTTTGGTTACAACAAATCTTTGTTTTCCAATTAATGTGTTCTTGAGAAGTCCTGATGGTCTCTAGGTAGGGTCCTCCTCATGCTCAATGAGCTTCATGGTGAGAGACTGTGGCTCACAGGAAGACTCAGTTGTCATTATTGTCCCAATGTAGTCAATGACAGAATTCATTCTGTATTAAATACTACATAGTCAGCCTTCGACAACATAATTACAGATGTCATATTGAGCTGTGGGTGTATTCAACACAGACACATTTCAAGCAGTTTCTTCTCAAAGTTCTGAAACTCCTTGAAAAAGTTCCAATTAATATCTTATTATTAATTTCCTTTCTTCTGCTTAAATCCAAATGGTTTATTTGAACTTGACTCTTGAAAACCTAACTGTAGGGAACCCTATATATCAAGGAAATATTCAATGTTTCCTGAAGATTATATTGCAAATTGCAAGGCAAATTACAATATAAATGCAAACAACATATGCTATAAGCAAACAGGAAACTGCCAGAATTATAGTAATTCATGAAAATAACAAGCTATTGATCTGTTGAATCTAATCAAAGAGCCTAACAACTGACCAAACATTTGGTATCCTATTTTAATCTTTTTATGAACAGAGCTGCTGTTAAAACTTATTTACATGTACCCCATTTCAATACATACTGTATAGTTAAATAAGAATGAACATTTCTATAGAGGAAATGGAAAAAAATATATGTTTGCATGCTCACTTCAACCGAATAAAGTAAAAATATGATGAGGGAAACACAGGTCTTTGTGGGTGTGTTGTCATGATTGAAAATGAATTCCCTCTTCAGACTGTACCACAGATTTTATTTTTTTTTCTTTTTTCTTTTTTCTTTTTTTTTTAGGAGAGAGAAAGAGCAAAATAGTGGGCGTCAAAAGATGATACTCAAAACATGAACCACAAGAAACATCCACAATTCTCAAGCAGTATGCTAAGGAAGTGTCTGTGTATACAAGCACTTACTGGTTTAAATGGAAGATACAGTTTTGCTGATCTTTAAAGGACCAAAAAGGCAAAAAAAAACCCCACTGCTTAATTATAAATTTAAAAGGCTAAGGCAATAAGAAAGCACAAATTATATACAGTAGAAATAAAATACGGTTGTTGTTTTTGAATAAGTAGGTATGTGTCTAATTGTACATTTACCCATATACTACTAAGATAAAAGTTATTGTAAGAAACTCAAAGTGCTTTTAATAAATTAAACTCCGCCATCTAGCACTGGGCTAGGGATACATGCTGGACGTGAATATATTACATGAAGAAGTAAAACAGGCTTTTTTTAAAACTACCAAATAAAGCTTCAGGGAAGTCTAGTTTTACTATCAGATTTTACAAAGCACCGTGCCTTAAACTAGCCCCAGATGCACAGTTCAGGTTCACGCACCTCATCTCTCCTTCCTACTTTATATGAGGTAATAATATCTTTTATTCACAAAGCTGGGAAAGATGTCCTTGAATGTACCAACCACATACGTTTATATCGTTAAGTCTTGATTATAAAATTCTCCCACAAGATCTGATAGACAAGGACCAATCCAGCTTTATAAAAGTTTCATTAGCTCTGGAAAAAGTGTCTCCATCTTAGCAGCCAAAATAACTTATTTAGAACCTCTGCACCAGGGCATTATTAATTAGTCAAAATGTAAAGGGCAGATTTGATCTATTGTCTTTTGTTAAAGATAGATTAAAACCAGGAATCTGTCTGAACTTAATACAGTTATTTTTATATTATAGTAGAGGGTAGAGACCTCAGCTGCGGCTGGTGGAGTCTGGGAGAAGCCCATTGAAGGAGGTAGTATGCATACCATTAAAAGACAGTCCTTATCTCTAGAAGCTTGTTGTGTAGCAACCCAGTCGACAGCACACTATACTCTGATAGAGCTCTGCACTCGTTTTCTATAAAGAAGTCCGTCTGGGTTCCCAACTAGCCACATATCTGGAGAGGAAGGAACTATACTTACACTTGGAGCAAGAGATAATGTGGTGATGAGACAGACAGATGGGGGAGCACTGTGCACCAGGGAGATTTATGACAAGTGTAACATAAAGTAATTAATCACTTGAACATACATTTCTGGGGAAAAAAAAATTTTAATAACAAATTTTCAGTGGTACAGTCCAGCTTTTCCAACCTGTTTAAATACTTATAATTTAAAATTAGCAATCTGGTTGCATTCATAAAGGTCATGAAAATATTTATAGTTCAGGCCTCTTCACATTAACTGCAAGGCGACTTGGCACTGCTGTCAGGAATGCTTTCATACCAATAAGGGACTCTTAGGTGCTACTACTAGACAAGTATGATTGTGCTAATGAAGTATCTGCAGGAGGGGGAAAACTGCCATTTCATATAGATGATACTATAATGTTTCTGCTTAAGCCAGTGAAATAATTTCCTCATTTATTACAATAGCTGTAATTATAATAGCTGTATCATCATTAATAGCTGTATAATAGCTGTGCAGTTATTAATACTGAGGTACATAATCAATTTAAATTGTCAGAACTTTTGTTATTATCCAGCAGTTATTAAGACGCATTTTACCTACAACTTTAATTCGTCCCCTAAGAATACTGAAGAGTTGGGCTTGTGGATATAGCACGGAAGATAATAAAACCACTGAAGCAAATTCTAATTTTTCAGAAAATTTAAGAATAACTTCAGCAAGTCATTTTCTACCCTCTTGTATTACAAACTCACATCAGTTCAGCAAATCTGCCCATCTACTCATTAGAAAAGGCAGAGTGGCCTGCTGTGGTTGTCCTAATGGCTCCAGCCATGAGAAGACACAACAGCACTACTACATATCAGGAACTCTTTGAACAAAAAGCATGTAACTGAGTCACATGACAGACATACCTTATATTGAAGTGTAGGGGTAGGTGTGAAGAATATTGAAAAAAGGAGGCCAGGAGTAAACAGCCACAAAAATTCATTTAGTCAATTTGATCTCTGCTCCTATCTGAAGAGATCCAAGGAAAAAGAATGATGATGAATAAGCTGTGAGTCAAGTTGCTGTTTTTTTCTAGTGGCCTGCAGCCAGTATATGAGGGACATTCACCAGGGAAATGGATCAGACACATTTGTACAGATAATCTTTTAGAAATCAGAACTGTATCAAAGGACATAAATATCTCCTATTATTAAGGCTCATATTTAGCTTTTGACTTTGAGACTATGATTCTGATCTAAATTGACAAATAGTATCTTTTATGAATCAGAAGCCAAGATTGCTGCATTTATATTCATTCCTATTTTGAGACCATGCAGTGATTATGTCTTGGAATAAACACTATCTTAACCAAATCTCAAGGACAGTACAATCTTAGGCTCGTATGTATTAAAGCCTGAACAGACATGGCTGGCACTGGCCCCCATGAATTACAGGACGTAAATTGAAGGAGAGGGTTATCACTGAGTGGTAGCATCTCACACCAGAAGAAAAAAGCAAGAAACAGTACAGCAGGTCAGAAAGTAGTTTTGCATGTGGTAGAGAAATTTGCTATGTTGGGGGTGCTATGCCAGCAATTTAATCTGTGTTTTATTTAATTCACTGTGGTTGCCTTGTCTTTTGCCTTTTGACATCCAAGATTCACAGGCCCATAATGACATGCATTAGTTAATTAGTTAATGTTTCTAAAGCACTTTGAAAATGTAAAGCACTATGCTGAGCACTACATATGAGAAATTGATATGAGGATACATTAAACTGTGGGAGTGGGAAATATACTTTTCAGATATGGTAATAGGGGAGAGATAAATATTTTTACATAATTAAACTAGACTATATTCTGCTCTCTGTAAGTATACAAGAAATATGTTTGTGTCATACCATGCAGCTACAGCTTCACTTAGTTTATATAAGCAGAAATACCCGATTCACTTGCTAATTGGAAAGAACACTACAAATCTGTGGTTATGTGTAAAAGATAAACAGGTTTATGCAATATGAGAGCAGAAAATTATTAAGAGTCTCTAGCCCATACACTATACATATACTATATGGAAATAATTTTTGGATTGCCTGGCTTTCTTTTTGAGTGCTATGAGAACGTACTTACTGTTCATTTTGTGGTGGCCAGAGGGCTAAAGGGGAGCATTAAGAAAAGAAAGGAAAAGTTTATATAGGTTTATGTTTCCTGACTGCAATAGTATAGTCTTTAAGTTGCAAAGACTATTTAGGAACATCTGAAACACATCACCTGAGTCACAGTGCTCTAAGGTTCAGCATTTAAGATGTAGACACCTGTGTGCTGTCAACTTGTACGGGAACCAGCTGTGTGCAGCCATTTAAAGACATACGCGTATCACACAGTGCACTGATGTGCTTCAGTTAGGTATGGAAATTGTAAATGAGGAGGTGACCAGCAGGTGCATGAAACAACACGAATGTGCTATCAGATGGCATCGATTACACTAATATAAGGCAGCTCATATTCCGTCCAGAATCGAGTACCAGAAGTTTTTGGCAGCTCCACACAGCATAGTAACATGTCATAGAATCATAGAATCATAGAATCATAGAATCGTTTGAGTTGGAAAGGACCTTAAAGATCATTGAGTTCCAACCCCCCTGCCATGGGCAGGGACACCTCCAACTAGAGCAGGT
>JAOXNO010000013.1:117598727-117614814 GCA_028565335.1 Limnodromus scolopaceus
CACCCCCAAGTCCTTCTCCTCAGGGCTGCTTTCCAGCCATTCTCCACCCAACCTGTATTTGTGCCTGGGATTGCCACATCCCAGGTGCATGTAGATGTAGTTTAAAAAAGAATTAAGAGATCCAGTAAACATTTATTAGTGTTTCCAGTACAGAAGTCAGCCTATTAACACGCATTTTCCCCAAACAACCACCTCTGTATTCTAGATTTACCCAGCACTGATGAAGCCAGATAAAAATTGTTTTATGTCATTGCTGAAGACAAAAAGAGCAATTTTTAGGCAATTGTTAAACGATTTGCAGCAGTTGCAGTAGAACTGGATGCACACACTGCATCACCAACATAGTTGGGTTCCCTGATCTCATGTTCTACCTGAAGGACCATGAAGAAAAACAAAGTCAGATGCCTGCATCCACAGAAAGCAGGTTCAATGCAGTTTCCTAAGTGAGGTTCTGACCACTCTTAAAACTCAGAATCTTATTTCTCAGAAAACTTGTAGTTTCCTTTTAAACCCACACTGCAAGGAGTAACAGAAATCCATTTATGAGAAAATAAAAGAGAAAGAAGAGGCAAAGTCTTAACAAATAATAATCTGGGAAATGTCAAAGATATTAAAGGCTTCTTTTTCATTACAGTGAAATTACTTTGGCTTCATTTTTGGGAACTAGTATTTCATAATTTGGAAAAAAATACTGCGTAGGTACAGATACATGTCTTGATTCAAGTAAATTTAGTTGTCAT
This sequence comes from Limnodromus scolopaceus, assembly GCA_028565335.1. Taxonomy (NCBI): domain Eukaryota; kingdom Metazoa; phylum Chordata; class Aves; order Charadriiformes; family Scolopacidae; genus Limnodromus; species Limnodromus scolopaceus. The sequence continues at coordinate 117,599,468 of JAOXNO010000013.1, forward strand.
TTTTCTGTCCATCCCCTGATTTTCTTCAATTTCATTAGATGAACAATTTCTGATGTAAAAACATTTGAACTTTTTTCTAATAGATCAGCTCATCAAAACTATTTTATATTGGTAATATATATAATTATATCACAGAGAGTTGTATTTGCAATTAGTAACTATAACAATGCTAGATTCATTAAATGTTTTTTGATCCTGAGAGTACTTCACTGTCAAAGTGAATGTACACACTACTCTGACTCATGCTACATCTTCCTATGTATCATTAATTATACCATCTCATTTCCATCTCCTTACACAGTTAAAGTTTATTGCAAACAGTGTATTCAGTCCTCATTTTCTTTAAAAGCTCGAGATGGACCTGGTATTTTTTAAGAAACACATCAGGTCTTACCTTTAATTTCAGTTCACTTTTTGCTAATGAGAGAGAGAAGTCAGACTCTACAGCAGCCATTGGCTAGGTTTCTGTTTCCTTCAGTGTAGTCGTGATTTTTCCCTTTGACCTTTTGGAATTATTAATTTTTCCAGAAGCATTGAAGGCTTCGTGGGGGCATTGGTAAAATTTGATTTTTACACCTGATAGAGGGCAGGACATGTTCATCTAGCTGGAACAAGGGCAGACATATTCCAGGAGCTATAGGTGTCCCTTCACCAACAGCCTACTCCAGAGTCGCCATCCTTGTGGAAAACAGTTTAGTCATCTTGCCAAACATAGATCTTCTCAGATGTAAAGAAATTATTTTGCAATTTTAGCAGCCTCTCTTAATATTTTTTTCTTTCCAGGTTTCTTCATAACAGTGATGGAAGTGGCACATTCTATTTTCTCTTGTGCTGTTTAACAACTGGTTGTTGACTGCTACTGTTTCCTGCAAGTGCTATTTCCTCAGTGTCTCACCCACTCAACCAGCATGTTCAGTCTTCTCTCAAGCTAAGAAGAAATACATTAATGAAACTCCTAGCCCTGAACATTACAGGGATCGAAATTACGTTCTTTACTGAGGACCACCAGTACAAATCATCTAAAAGAGTTAATATGTTTTTTATCATATTTTTTCCTAGTGCAAAAAGTTGGTTCAGTTTTGCAAAGGAATATTTATTGATAGATTGAGAGTGTTTAAATAGCAGACATTTCTGAAAATGAATAGTGGGAGTTTCTTTCTCAGCATTTTCATAGCAAACAGATCATAATCATAGAATGATATGGGGTTAGGAAGGACCTCGGGAGATCATCTAGTCCAACCCCCCTGCCAAAGCAGGTCCACCTAGAGCAGGTTATACAGGAACATCTCCAGGCGGATTTTAACGTTTCCAGAGACGGAGACTCCACCACATCCCTGGGCAACCTGTTCCATTGCTCTGACACCCTCAAAGTAAAGAAGTTCCTCCTCATGTTTAGGTGGAACTTCTTATGCTCAATTTTGTGCCCATTTCCTCTTGTCCTGTCTTTGGGCACCACTGAATAAAGACTGGCCCCATCCTCTTGACACCCTTCCTTTAAGTATTTCTAGGCATTGATCAGATACCCCCTCAGTCTTTTCTTCTCCGGACTAAAAAGACCCAAGTCCCTCAGCCTTTCCTCATAAGAGAGAGGCTCCAGGCCCTTAATCATCTTGCTGTACCCTCTCCAGCTGTCCTTTTTTAACTGGGGAGCCCAGAACTGGACACAGTACTCCAGATGGGGCCTCACCAGGGCAGAGTAGAGGGGGAGGATGACCTCCCTGCTGGCCACGGTCTTCTTGATGCACCCCAGGATGCCATTGGCCTTCTTGGCCACAAGGGCACATTGCTGGCTCATGGTCATCCTGTTGTCCACCAGGACTCCCAGGTCTTTTTCCCCAGAGCTGCTCTCCAGCAGGTCAGCCCCCAACCTGTACTGGTGCATGGGGGACATAGTGGACACCTATAGTTATATTGAGTTTTACTTTTTTCTTTTGAAAAATTTTGAAATAGGTGACCGTGACCACCTAGACCACAGCAACAAATGTTACACTAAGGGAAGGAAGAGTAGGCAGGACCTGCAGTTTTGCTCTGTCTGTATCACTAGAGCTGCTTTATTCCCAGCCCAGAAAAGCTTATTTTGGAGTCACATTCTCCAAGTGAAACCACATCTGCCTTTCTTTTCTTGCTGTTAACTACTACATACAGTCAATCTGTATATCTGTGCAAAGAAAGACACTGGCCTTCCAACTGTGATATATCATATTTTATCCTGTGATTTTCCTGCACCACTCACTTCATTACATCTGTTACAGTTCATCCATGATTGAAGATTATAATATGTCTTTTAGTTATCCTTGGGCAGACATCCGTTGTAAATATGCTGCCAGATTCTACAAAGATATTGCGTAAACATACCTGGAACAAATAAAAGACCTTTTTCTGGAGGCAATCACACTCTCTGTCTTAACAGGGCTGCCCAAGCTCAGTTTTATTCATACTTTCCCTAGAAGGTATTAGGATGCAAAGCACTGTCCTAAACATTTTTGATGTACCTTTCTGATGTGATGGTGACCCAGACTATATGCAGGTCACTTTATAATACTGAACATTTCAACACATATCTGTGCAGTAAGTAGGGTAAGTGTAAAACAAATAATAATAGTCAGGTATCACAGACTAGTGATGCTAAAGAGCGTAATGTACAAGAATAGCACCACTGTGAATTCTGAGAATCTGTGACACTCATGACATGAGTTTGGCAGACTCTGTAACAGGTGTTCTTTAGTACGGCATCACAGACACTGGTGGAGAAAATGCTGTTTAAAAAAACCCACAACAGGTCAAGGAGTTGTGTGGTAAATAATATTTTGGGATCTACATTATCAGACAAACAGCAATGCACAAGCAATGTACTACTAACAAAGGTCATTGATGATGACAATCCCCTGGTATGTAAAATCTACCCATCTCTCTTCTAGCCAGTTCCTTATTTACTCTAGAGTTACCTATTAGTCCAATAAGCAATAATTGCCCATCCTTCTCTGAAGTCCAGACAAATTAAACTGTCTTGAATTTCTCTTATCCAAAAAAAACCATTATCTTACCTGAGATAGATAATGGACTGATCTGACATGATCTATCGGCCCTTTGTTTCATGCTGTTTACTTCCATCTCTTCTATATCGTCAATATTTTCTAAGTTTTTACCTAATTGAGTCCTGGTAAGCCCACGTTAGCCCAAGCTGCCTATTTTCTTTCTTATCTTAAATGTAGTTATTATTTATATTACTCTGGAATTTTATGGTGCCATTAAGATTTTTCACATTCTGTCTGTGATTTTATATTCCAATATTTTGGGAATGATCTCATCTACTTCTCTCCCTGTCTCCCGTACACACTTACATTAAGCGCAGTGAGCTTTGGTCTGGTAAGCCTGCCTTTGCTTTTGTGCTCAGCACTGGTCCCATTAAAAACTGAAACTGTTCTAGGCAAAAGATAATTTTAAGCACATGGTAACCCACTTCCTTCTTTGTCCTCTGTTAAGGAATGAAGAACCTTTCTAAAGCAAAACTCAGACTCATTTTAAGTCTTAGCTTATCCCAGTGTTTTCTATTGAACAAAGCACAGGATTCTCTGTTGGTTTGTCTTTCTCCCCTTTCCTTATAGGTTTTCTGCTTAAAGATAATGTCATTTTTAAATTCAATATCAGAACAGAATTTGGAAACGTTCCCAACAACTTTTCTTCTTTGACTGGAGTGTGAATTCCAGGGAATTTTTCCACCTTTGACTGGGAAAACTTTAGCTTTTAGCTCTTTATTTCAGTTTATTTATCTTAATTTCTTAAGTTTTCCCTTTGTAGTTGAAAACACATGCATAATGAGGCTACGCAAAAATTGAAACAGCAGTTCCAAAGTTCTAAATAGTTAATTTGAAAGTTTATGCTTTTAATGTTTAATATTTAGCATAAAAATAAGATATTTTGTGTACTCTTCTGGGTTTATGAGAAATTAGAAGCACAGATAGTACATCTTTTTTCTACTGTGTCTTTCTGCCAGAACTCCTCGATGGGATTATCTTGCTGTCACAGCTAATTGATACTGAACACAGGTGTGTGTGTATTTTCTCTTTGCATCAGAGTTAGGCATAGATGTCATGGAAATCAAAATCTTTCATTTGTAGCTTGATCTAATAAAATACAATTACAATACCATCAGCATGGAGGAATCTCCCACACAGCCTGGTGGGCACCCTGGGGGGTATGTTTTAAGCGCGGTGCACACTAAATTACTCACTAAGCACCCATTAATGCTAATGAGAGCTCCATGGTTAATTTCCTGAGCACTGTGCTGAAAAGGTACTTGTAGTTACTGGTTTTAAGCCTGACTACCATACATTTAGATTAATAAAATGTACTGTGGAAAGTGAACAGATCATCTAATTCAACCATTAAAGCTGTCCTTATAGTGTAAATTACATAAAGCAAGTTAGTCAATCTGTAAAATAAAATAAGATCAATGCAGATTAATAGGAGATACTTTTCAAATACGGAATAAATATATTTGCATACAAGAAGCAAATCAAGTATGCAAAAGGAACCACAAAATATATTTCAAGACTGTGATTAAGGCTCTTCTCTCCTGCCCTGATAACTGTAGTAATCAGACACAATGGGACAAATTTCTAATGAGCAGCATAAAGTTGTTATAATGGAATCTGTCAGTTATATATCCATCGAAGTTATATATCCACCGTTATTTTTATTGTTAATTCCATTTCAGTGCTGAAAGTCACTTAGCCGAAGTTTCTATTGTGTTTTAAACTGTATTTTGAATGTTTATATTTCAAGATATAATGACAAAATTTAAGCAGAATGTGCAGCTGTTACATTCTTAACTGACGTATTTCTAACCACAAGCTTCAACAGCCATCTCTGATTACACCCGCATTAGCTAAGTTGTCCATAAGATGAGACAATGCTATTAAGCAACAGGATCAAATCTCAAGGAAATGTCTTATAATTTCATTAAAGTGGAATATAATTTTTCTTCCCATGTATTGGTCAGGACATACAGGACACCAGTTCCAGAAGTCCTTACAATTTAAACAGCTTTAATTTAATTAAAAATGAAACACATTTTAAAATGTCTTGCTTAGGTATAGATAAATGCTGACTGTGTTTATATTTGTATGATGGTCAGGTGGCTATAATACCTTTACCAACTCACAGTCATCTCTCCATGATTAAGCTGTGATTCCTTAGACTTTGGTTCTGGATGTACAAAGACAGAAAACATCAAATGTGCTGTTCCTTTCTATGGCCAGTTCTACCCCTGCTCAACACCTGTGGTGGCTTGGAACTGATGCTTCTGTCCTTAAGATCCTAGAAAATTTTTCATAAGACAAAGAGAAAAGGAGGCTTTTTAACATTTTACTTTCATTCTGAATATATTTCTTCAGTTACATGCATTGCAAATGGGCTGTTTCCATTTTCCTCTAACTTATCATGGCCATGTTTTTAATTGTTGCAATTCTGTTAGGAATCTATTAATTGTTAAGATATACATATTCTTCTAATTGTAGAGGTAACCATTTTACATCTGCCAGAAAATTAGAAGTGCTACTATGGAATCTTCAGGAATTGCCCAAAGTATAAGCAAATAAAATCTAATTTTATTATTTATTTATTGTATCATAACATTAAGCAGTAATCAGAACTGTTCTGCAGTGTAATATAAATGAAGAGTCTCCCCAGAAAACCTACAACACAACTTCAACATAAACAGCTGAGCAGAAGGGTGTTGGTAGAAACTTTAACATAGCTTCACCAGTGGGCTTCAGTTATTACTTACATCATTCTGTGCTCACACAAACTGTGATAGTTTTGCAGCCTGCACAAAATCTAGAGTAAAAATATCTGATAGCCAGATTCACTCAGATGTAAATTCGGACAATCAAGTTACCGATTGAAACCATTTTCAAAACCATGACAATTATGTTTAAATACATTTAATTGTCATAATATTTTACAATTTCTCTATTAGGTACTAAGTAAAGTTCTACTAAGTTCAACAGCATGTTGGAGACACCACTAATATAATATTGGCCCCCTAAGAGGCATTTAGATTACACTTTAACATGTATTTAGAGGTGCCCTATTTTTGAAAATTGACTGTACCAATCCTACAGGGATAGTGTGAGCTCTGGATTTTCAGTGTCATCTCCAAAAGGCTTTATAAAAGGCTTATTGGCTAGCAGCTGTTCATGGAATGAACCATCATGGTTTTATGCACATAAAGAATCCTTAGACTTCACATTAATGTCATCCCTTTTAAACTCAGTCATGCTATTCAATTTCTCTAATGCATGAAGTTAGGGAAGCATACAAAACTACAGATCTCTCTCATGGTAGGAGAAATATATAAGGAAATATTCAGCATAAAATTTTCCTTACCAGTTCCAAACCCCCTCCAAGTCACATCTCCACTTAAGCTATTTCAATTGCAAATGAATGTTTGATAAATAATTGGATACTGAAATGCCAGTTTGAGACACCTTTATCTGTACTAGCATCTAATTTCTTACAAAATTTTCAGATAAATTCTTGTCACTTTTTTAAATGTTCCCTTTTGCTGTATTTTTTCCCATACCTACTTTCTAGTAAGTACAAGCACAAATTAGCCAGTTTTCCTTCCCTTAACCATGCACAGACCAGCTCCAGAATCTTAGTTTAATTTGTCCTAAAATGATTTAAGAAACTAGGGATTCAAGGTATTGATCAAAGCTACTATCTTTACCTTTAAAATACTCAAACAAGTGTTCATCAGATTTTCGCTTTCAGATCAAAGTGATACAGTACATGAAGCATTTCAGTTCCAATAATGCAAAGCTGCCCACTGGGAAAAAGAGGCTAGATTTTCCATGTTAATGCTCATCCATCCTCTAGATTATGTTGCAAAGCAAAAATTCAAGATGCTAGTCGCACTTCAGGTTTCTCACACCAGGTTAGATTTTTCCATGCCTGCATGGAGCGAATGTCAATTATATACCTAATCCACAAATAAAACCGATTGTCTAGGTTTACAAATTCAAATATAAATGATCAAATAGAATTCTAGAAGAATAAACATGAAGAAAAGTCAGTATTTCTTGTCTGAAACGATATCTGTTTCTTAAGGCTCTCCAGACCTGTAACAGTAAAGCATATCCATTTTAATAAACATACAGCAAAAAAATGCTGAAACAAAAGCTTGTGAAAATAAATTTATATGGGAGCAAGAAATAAAATATAAATTATTATTCCAACAACAATCTATTTCCAGGGTGCTGCATCAGAGTACTAAAGAATTTATTTTGTTCAGAAGAATAGAGATAGAAGGCAAAATAAAGACATGGCAAATCTGCGCAGGAAGCATAAACTCAACGAAGGCTAGAGTATTTCTTAGCAGTACATGTTACACCACTTGATAGCAAAAGGAAAAAAAAAAAAATGCTGGCACTTAAAACTGGCAGTGTAGCTATCCATTTAAAACCCTGTATCAGATTACCAATACCATGTGATGTCTTATATAAAGCTGGATAACATTCATGATCAGTTTGTATCCAGCACAAAGCTCCTCATAAATAAATAGGGCTAGAGGCGTGTTTTGAATGGCAGAGGGCATCATACTGCTCTGTTCTTATTGAAAGATGGCCCTGGTTTAGTAAAGATATGTTTTGTTGGCAAAAAGTCGGCTATCATCTGGTTAAGTGGAAGGATGTTCAGACATGAAGCTGAAGCAAACATTTTAGCTTAATCTTGCAGGCAAGTGATTTATTTACTTTGTAGCATTTCAAGGCTATTTATTTTACAGTACAGCAGCTTGTTTGCCTGGAATCAGTGTGACTCACAAAATCTTGTTAAAATGGAACATTAGGAGGAAGAAAGAGAAAAATAAAAAAAGAGGAAGAAACAGAGAAAGAGTTAGAAGGAGTTAGAAATATAAGTAGAGGAAGAAATTAGGATTTAAACAAGTGGAATGCTGAAGAACAGGAATATATCAAGTAAACATAAATTTAACTTTATCTGCCACTTGAACCTGTTAATGGAGCCCTTGCTTATTCTGGCCAGCAGTTTCTCTTGCAAATTGCTTCATAGGCATCAGTGGGAAAATTTCTGAGAGTTACAGCAGTTTTATGCCCGTAAGAAGTGAACTATGTAGTCTTTCAGATGATAATTAACAGAAATTAATACAGAATAGTCAGAAGGAAGAGAATATATATTCTATAAAGTCAGAGTACCCAAAAGAGGGGGTTGTTTTAACCACTGGGAACCTAGCATAAATCAGCCTTTTAACACATTTACGTTTATTTCACATATACACAAAAATCTTATTTTTCATGTTATTTCACAAATTTTTCTATAATGAAGTTGATTAATTGAAGGAAATTCTAAGTCTTAGACCTTCCCTTCCCTCCTGTTCCCCCTAAATACACCTCTTTTTTTCCATTATTGAATGGGGAAATCATAGTGTAGCTACAATTTTAAATTGAAGAAACTATTAGTCCGGGAAGATACTACTTTGCATATCTATGAGCAGTCAACGTTGCAGATTTAAGTCATACTTCAAGATGTTCTTTCCCACAGCAACCTCAACAGCTGTCTTTTCCTATGGCTAAGTCTTTATCTACAAGTTTAGTTTATGATTTTGTGGAGACACCTTCCCTGAATTACCTAGATCCTCAGAAAATCTGTCAGTAATATTATCAGGAACTCAACTTTGATATCAGCTTCAGCTAAGGAAACAATAAGTAGTCACTTATTCTCAAAGTCAGGTTTCTGATAACACATATATACAACATTGGCTGCCTTAAAATTTATCTCATGCTAAAGATATATTTCATTTCAGGTTTCTATATTAATATTACATTCTGCAAGACACTTTCAATATGTACTCTACGTACCTCCCTACTCTCTCACATTTTTCTGGCTTAGCTTGTTTTATACGATAGTTTGCTGCGTAACTGGCTTGCTGTTGTAGCACAGTGAATCAATGACAGAGTACATGACAGCTGAGGACCTGTTTGTCCAGTTTCAGCAACCAGTGATAGTGACACTATCCTTAAAAAGGGTTCCTTTGATGTACAAGTTAAAGATGCCTCTGTCACTGCAAGTCAATGGCCAGCAGCCATCATTTCTTCATCATTTGTATGTAGGTGTGACATCCTCCATCTGTCTCTGTTGCCAGTTACTGAGCAATCACAGGATTTAGGGAAAACATGTAGGTAGATGGAAGAAAGACATAAGACCTGTATAAAGGATGAATTACTCTCTCATCCTCACTGATCACAGTATTAACTGGTGGAATAGAAATACAACTAACAGACAGAAAAAAAGGATTCAGACCGGTGAGGAGGACAGATGAAATCATTTTCCCCCACAGAGCCCATTATTGGACAAAATTATCTCAATCACATGCAGATGTTTTGCTGTGAAGTTTACATGTGAGGCTGTCAACCGCGTGAAAAACTATTTTTCCTACCACTGAAGACTACCACAAGAACACATTTTAAAATCAGTTGTCAGACTGCTTGCTCAGTTTGGATAAAAAGACTGATCAAACTCTGTCTATATTAGTTCTTAATACAGAATAACAACTGATTCCCACTAGTTCAGTCTCCCCTTCCACATTATTCAATACTGTAACCACTAATTTCCTCTAAGAGCTTTTCTTGCGAACACCTCAATTGCACAGGACCCTCTTCATGTGCAGTATCCTATGTGGTCATTAAAATTAAGTAACACATGGTTTATTTTAATAAAAGAAGTCAAAACTAGCAGTTAATAATGTAACCATAATGTAACTAATTTTCCTGTAAGTTCAATCACAGTTTTACCATTTTACCTAAGCAGTAGGTTGAACTCCCCCCGTTAGCAAAGGAGTAAAGTGAACATGGGAGGGTTTTGTGTGTAGAGTCTGGGTGTAGGCAGGTCTCAGTGATATCTAACAAAATAAGATACAGCACCAATGAAAACTGGAGCAAAACAAACTTTAATCAAAATAAATGGATATTGTAGGAAACTCTGAAAAAAGCTTCCTACAAATACACTCATTTTACTTTCTTAACATTTGTTACTCCAGTATTTGTAGTTTTCTGGTATTTGCTTTCCTTATTTTTTAACTAAATTTGCTATAAAGTGAATAGTTTTTTATATATTGTCATTTGGATACATTAGTCTAAAAGATAAAGAAAAAATACAGGAAACAAATATTTTATTTCTAAAATATCAAAGAAGGGAACAAATGACATAGACTTATACTGTTTATTCATAAATGAAATGCAATTTTTTCTTTCAGTTTCAACTGGAAACAATTATTCAGAATTTTAGTATGCTTCCTGAATGCATAAACTGAGATTAACTTTTAGAGGAGGGTAACATCAACAGTATTTTATATTTGTAAAAAAATTCATAGAAGCAACCAAATGTGACACTTTGATATCTATTCTGCCTACTACATTTGATGAATTTATCAGTGCATCCTTACATTTATTGTTCAACATTGAAGAAATTATTTGGTTTTGAAAGGAGCAGATATGAAGACTGATTCAAATGCAACACAGATGAGATCAAGTTGCTCTGAAAATCTAAGTATATAGGATCAGAAATGCATTAACAATAAAAATAACTTGCAAAGACAGAACAATGCAATGGCATTAAATAATACTTGCAGACATATTAGGGAAGAAAATTGGTGGAGAAGCAGAAAGTTGCAGATCTTCCACCAGTAACTGCTCAGAACCACGCTAGAAGGTGCCAGGTGTGGCTCAACATGATCTGCAGCCTCTTTTGTCTGTGGGGCCTTCAGAAGTCACAGGTGATCTAGAAGCAACAAGTGGTGTTTCAGCAGACAAAAAGAGCAGCTGTTTTGCCTGATAGATCTTAAAATGAATGACATCAGTGGAATCCCCCAGCTGATTAGGATGGTGTAATTTCATCTTTCCAAAGATCAAAGTCAAACATGCCTAGAGACATCAGGAAGTTAGTAGGTCCATTGGTTGGACCCTGGAAAGTCATGGATAGCAAGACCACAAACGTGGATCTCTCTTCCACCAGAAAACTGATGGATCATTCCTGTAGATCAGGCAAATAAGAAAAAGGCTGCAGCTATGAAGAAATTATTGTAAAAAGAAAAAGTAGTCAGTGGAAGGCCTGAAATAAGGAGCTCTAGCATACCAGAGGACAAACAGGTGAGAATGGCTTCAGTGACAGAAAATGATTGAAGATTCTAGCTAGGCTATGCATCTACACATAATAATATTTAAATAGAGGGATCCTGCATCTTCGGTAAGTGCATGCAGAGACAGAAGGCTTATATATAGAAAAAGAACTATTCCTGAGCTAGTTTGCAGATGATCGCAGTCTCCTCTCTCATGTCTCCAAGGACACGTAGTTACTTATTAGCCGGTTTGGATGTTCTGCAAAACTCTTTTGACTTACAGTTCCTGTAGTAGAAGTGTGAATTCAGTCAAGACTGCATAAGGCTGACTCTCCAGTGTTCACAGAAAACGTCCAGTTCAGGGTAATGGGAAATCCCCTTGCTTGTCTGACTTTCAAATGCAACCCTGCAGATGCAAGGGCAGATGATGGTAGTATGATATATTGGCTTGGCTTGTAGTCAGGTAGTGTCTAGGGAAGGGATATGATGATGATCCCAAGGGAGGGCCATCACATAACACTTGTTCCTGCTGTGCCTCACAGCTGGGAGATTTAGGCTGCATATCCTTGATAGACATAACCTGGCTATTATGTGCGTCCATCAGCTGAGTCCCCGGGCTCTTCCGTGATTAACTGAATAATTCCATTTGCAGGACATGATACCTAGATCTGCAGTTCTGAGGCACTGTACACTACTGGCACTGAAATTACAATAACCACAGCTGAGTGGTCATGTAGCTTGTCTGCATGATGACACAACCCCTCAGGTCATTATTTACAGAGGGCTCCAATCAGAAACTCAAACATTACAATAACCTTAAAGCTAATCTTATCATGTAACAGACTTTTGTGGCAGAAGATTACTTCTCTGTCCTGGCAAACTTGGATGATATCTCTATTGTTGTATTGAACTGTGGCTATGAACTCTATAAAGCAAAGGAAAGGAAAGCAAATAAAAAATAAGCACTCGATAATATCCTGTCTCCTCTGTGATATACCTCTGTACCAGCCTCTGCTCTCACCTTAAATTTTTTAAAATGCCTTTTACAAAAAAGAGATACTGAAGCTTTTATGGTATTTTGAGAAGCTACTTCATCATTTCACTGACTGGCAGCAGGGAAAAGCAACTTAAAAAATGTTTTTTTCATGCAGTAGGTGAGCAATAATCTATCAGGAACAAAATGTGATACTGCCAGAGCAAATGCAGGAAAAAAATTTTCAGAACCGTCACACAACTAATTCAAATTGAAGGGTATTAAACAGGATTTGCCCACAACTAGCTTGCACATTTTCTACACTGGATTCTTAAAAATATTCCTTCCAGATGTGCAACTATGAGGCTAAATTGATGAAACTCTTTCAGATATCACAAAAGGAGAGAAAAAAAATCCTTGCATGGGGTGTGAAAGATGATTGCCAAACATACTGCCCTGAGATTTTAAAATTTCAATCATATGTTTTAATATTAAATTCAGGGTTGAAAATACACACATTCTTTCATAAAAATGCCTATATGGAATTTCACCATTGCAATTTGGGGACCTGATCTTCAAAAGTGCTAGGCAGTCAACAGCATTGAAGGTGAATGGAAAAGGAAGATATTCAAACCACACATGAGTGTTTGTATATGGACTTCAACATACTTTCTTCTCAAGCCCAAGCTCACTCAGTTACACAATCTGGACAGATATTTTATAGTCGAAGTTTTTACTGCAAACCAGAAATGCCACATTTAAAATAGCTGAAAGGAAAAAAAGACTTTTTCCCATTTCTACTTCTCAGTCATGAATACGTCCTCATAACCTCTTTTCTTTTTACTATACAGCTGTCAGTGTTTCAGCTGGGATGGAGTTAACTTTCTTGCTAGCAGCTGGTGTGGTGCTATGTTTTGGATTTGGGATGAGAAATAGTGTTGATAGCTTAGTGGTAGTTTTGGTTGTTTGTAAGCTCTCAAGGCCTTTTCTGCTCCTCACACTGCCCCACCAGCGAGTAGTCTGCGAGTGCAAAAAATAGTTGGGAGGGGACACAGCCAGTACAGTTGACCCCAACTGACCAAAGGGATATTCCATGCCATGTGATGTCATGCTCAATATATAAAGCTGGGGGAAGGAGAAGGAAGGGGTGACATTCAGAGTTATGTTGTTTGTTTTCCCAAGTAACCATTATGCATGATGGAGCTCTGCTGTCCTGGAGATGGCTGAATACCTGCCTGCCCATGGGAAGTAGTGCTCTACCTATTAAACTGTCTTCATCTCAACCCATTAATTTTTTCTCACTTTTACTCTTCTGATTCTCCTTCTCCCCACATCCAAACCAGGCAGGGGGGGATGAGCAAGTGGCTGCATGATCCCAGTTGCCAGCTGGGGTTAAACCACGACAACAGCTTTATATCAATATTATAAAGAAGCCTCTTTTAGATATGAAAATGTTGATAAATGCTTTTCTTATTTATGAAATGATGAAACTCCCTCCCAGGACTTCATTCTCATCCTGTAGAAATCTGATTGGCAGGTAAACCCACCCCAGAAACTATCCCTGTTAGAATCCATCTGAATATGCTTCCTTTCCTCATGATCACGTTAATATAAGCACAGAATGCATAATCTTGCTGTGTACTGTGAGAAGTTATATAGCTAATCAATCTTTCCATAGAATGTTTACAAGGCCATGATTACTTTCTATAGAAATGTTTTCAAATCCTTTTTAACTGTTAGGATTATATATGTTGATGGTTAGAAAAGGGAGCTTTTGATTCTCAAATGTGTTTGAAATTTGCCATTAATATGATATGACTACAGCTAAACAGTGAGATTCATTTCATGCATTTCTGTAATAGGCATAAAAATTTAAGAGAGGCAACCTCATGATTTCATGAGATAAATGAACAACACTAAATTGTCCTTTGTTATCATGTTATCACGTCTGTCTATTGTTAGGCTCACAAACCTTCAAAAAACTCAAAAATTGCAAGTGCCTAAGTGTTGCATACTTTTCCATTTGCCTGGCTGCTTTTTTTACTGTTCTACTGATACAGAAGGCGACATTTCTTGCACAATAGTAGCCTGTCCTTTTCCCCACACCTGCCACACAGTGTCGATGAAGTCAGCAGGAATGGGATGTGCCACGCAGCTCCAGGCTGCCAGCCATGGGCCAGCAGGCTCCTACAGCCAGGGCTGTGTTTATTGCAACCTGTTTTACAGAAGGCATCACTTCTCTGGGAGCAACTTCCACTTCCAGTAGAGCGGGAGCTCAGGTAGCATGAGATCTAACATTTTTAGAGGAAACATTTCTCCCTTTTATCAAGTATCTTGATACTAGCAAACAAAGCTAGGAAGCTTGTTCCAAAATGAAGCTCGCAGGCTGAGAGGAGAGGAAGAGCATTTACAATATGGAATTGATCCATTTTAAGCGTTCTAGTTGGCAAACGCATTAGAGAAAAAAAAAAAAAAGAAGTAAAAAAAAAAAAAGATTAGAGTCTGCAACAGATAATCTGGCATGAATCAAGAACAATATTTTGTAGGTGGGCCCAGCACAAAGCAAGGTCCATTAGGCTCAAAGGACACTGCAACAGAACAATGGAAGCAGACAGGAAGTCTGCACTAATAAATATGCCCATTGGGCCGGTGCCACTGCCTAGCATGGCATAGATACATACAGAAGGATTATACACTAAATGGTGCAAACACAGTCCAGTCCATCTGTCATAAACATTAAGTCCAAAGGCCACAGGTGCAGATGGCACTAAAAAGTAAAAATTACACCCAGACAGAGACCACTTCATGTAATATGGAAAAGAAAAAAACCCAGCAAAACAAAACAAAACAAAACAAAAAATCCAATGATTTGTTTCCAATCAATAAATGTTCTCAGAATGTTCTTTGCAACCTCTGCTTCTTCCTTTCCCTCTGTCATTACACATGCCTAACATATATGTTATTTCACAAAAGTAATTTGAGCATTCAGGACCATTTTTTTTTTTTCAGTTGAATAAATCTACTTGATATTTGGGCCAAAAGGCAGCCAATTTAAAGATTCAGTCCTTCATTCTAGTGTGTTGAGAATAGGATGTGTTTTCCCTTTGGAGAAGGAATCTGTTAGGCTCCAGGCATACCTTGTTTGAGGACTCAAACCTCACCTTGTACTCAGCACTGGTGAGGCCTCACCTCGAGTATTGTGTCCAGTTCTGGGCACCTCAATACAAGAGAGATATTGAG
>JAOXNO010000013.1:117614914-117630713 GCA_028565335.1 Limnodromus scolopaceus
ATGCTAAAAAAGCTTAATAAAAAGGAGGAGAATGTGCTACTCTCTAGTAGTCTGGGTAAACAGATGGGAAAGTTGCATCTTGTTAAGTTCCAAAAAGGAGGAAAGAATTTCCGCTCTTTAGTCATTTTAAGTAACACTTGTACATGACACTGATTTCTCATACTGAAGTATCTTTAATATGTTCACTATATCTCTGTAGATTATGTATGTAACGATTACTACACAGCACAGAAAACACCTTATAGAGGGGTTCAATCTGCCATAATTTTCTTCTTTCAGAATCATTACAGGCTAGAAACCAAATATCCAGGGCTAAATGGGAGCAAACCACCAAAAGAGGGCTCTAAGAACACTCCACCCAAGTGAAATGAGTCCCCAGATAAAACACTGATACTCCAAGATTTTATCTTTCCAAATCAGTTGTATCTCAAACATGGAAATCAGAATTTCAAGTTTGTCCTCATCCAGTCGTTCTTTGATGCAGTGATGCAGTTGTATCAGCTGATTAAATGAGGGATGTCGATTCCTTAGCAGCACTTACAAAAGAGTCTTAAAAGTATAACCAAATGCAATTCATCTTTGATGGAATGTTGGATAGCATTAGATCCCTGGACTAACAAAGAAACAAAAGCCATCCAAGAATATCATCATAATCCAACTGTATAAATCCATTGAAATTCCTGGCAACCCTAGTGTTGTGTCAGAAACAGAAGTAGTTTTATTAATACAAAAATCTCAAGTTTTTTTAATTTTTTTTTTTTTTTTGCTACAAGAACAAGCATTATCTTCTCCTTTTTAGCCAGCATTGTCCATTGTGCCTCATTCACTTCATTCATGAAATGTGGCATCCAGAAATCACCGAATAAACCTGCTGCCTTTGTGACGGCACTACCCATAAGATTATATAAAGAGGTGAATAGGATGTGCTGCATTTTCTCTTCCTTCTGCATAGATTTTTTTGTAACTGGACAGCAGATGCTATAATCCCAGAAATGATTATGCACACTATTTCTTTGTTACACTTGCAGCCAAGTACCGTGAAGATTTAATAATACAGAAATGAGTCAACTGAACATTATTTCCAAAATATTAAAGAACCAGTCAAAAACCCCAAGTTCTACAGTTTTTAAATTTTAAGAGGTACATACCCACTAGCAAGTTTGACTATGATCTTTACAAGAGATAACAATGGGCAGCATCAATATAATTTTCTTAAATTCTCAAATTAAAAGCATTTAGGAAATTTTTTTTTGTTGTTTTATTTTTTTTAAGATCAAAACCAGATATTTGAAGGCCTATTTCTTTACCTAATACCAGAATTATAGTACTCCAGTTGAGGGTTTTTTCATTCCAACTGTGGTGGGCTCCATTCTCTCATAATGAGAACAAATTCCCATTTGATTAACAGACGACCTGAAGTCATCTGGGTAAGCCATGGATTAGAACCAGGATTTTTCCAGCATTCAGTTTGCAAGTGTTTATTTCCACCCTGATGCTGCGTTGATAGCTGTGACTTCAGCTGCTCCTGATTTTTCTGCTTCTCCCTGTCCTCAGTGACCAGGAACAACCAGAAGAAGTCTTCCTTTCTCGTTGACTAGGTCTGCATTGACTAGGTCCAAGACGAGACCTTGCTCTGCCATATATCAAGCCAACCAACTCTCATACAACCAACACAGGAATAAATAAATGTGATACAGTACCTGGCCTTGCAACAAGGCTTATGTATCGTAGTCACTGCTGTGACACCTGCTCACACGTTAGATTACTCATTTTCCATTAGCTTGGAACTTAGGCAGTGTTTGCTCCTGTTTTCATTCATACATTTTAACTCTCAAGTAGCCCTGACAGACAGGTTCCTGTGCCAGGATATATGAAAGGAACCTAAAGAGGTTTCAGCCATCCATCACTAGCCCTGGTCATCACCCATGCCCTTATCTCCTATTCCCTTCACCATGATAATGGCAGTACACGTGGTCCTGACTGCTCTAAGCTCCTCTGAAGCTGTTGTATCATGTCCTCATTCTCTCTGCAGATCTGCATCGTGCTACCTTGTCTTCTGAAGCAGGGAGGGTCAGGAATGACTGAACACATCAGAGGGAATGTGCATACCATATTCCCAAGTAAAGTATTTCCAATCAATGACTCAACAGAGCTCATGAACCTTTTCTTTTTTCTTTTAGCCCTCTGTTCTCAATCTTAGTCCATGTTGATTTGGCATAAGGAAAAGAGGCTTACAAATGTCTGCTAGCCACTTCCTTTGTTCTACTATTTTTCACTTCCAAACAAAAACGTGTCAGATTTCTTATGACTTCCCTGACACACTTCTTTCTTCCTAAGCAAAAAATTCACATCAAATTTCAGTGGAAAAGAACAAAACTATCAAATCAAACCAAGGCAAGGCACAGTTCGGAATCCATAGGCCATCAGTTCCCTACCAGCAGCATTCACCATCCCCATCAAACACCTGTACTCAGTAAATTTCCAACATCCCATGAGTGATGGCAAGGACTGCTCAGCAGGAAGGATCCTTGCAGTAGGCACAGGAAGTTCAGAGACCTGGATAAACCATCAAATTACATCTAGAATTTCAAGTTTTTACATTTTCCCTTATTAACTATATGAAAGTAATACTTTGCTCTTACAAAGTAGTGCAGCACTACATCTACTGCCCAACTGCAAGGGAATCTCTTGCAACATGTAGAGATCCATTAAAGCCCCTTAACAAACCAAGCTCACCTGATGTATGGAATAGGTGAGCTTCCTTAGGAGGTAGGTGACACTATTCACGTATAAGGAAAATTTAATTTTAAAAGTTGCAACACTATTATTTTCTCAGGATTGCTCTGCCTAAACATTCCCTGCAGGCATCTCTTCTCCAAATTAAACAAGCTCTTCTTTCTCCCAGTCTCTTCACAGATGCTTTATTTCTCAGGTGCTCCTGCCTCCAGCCACCTTCAGCTGTCCAACTGAACTTGCTCCAGTTGATCAACATCTGTCTTTATGGGAGTAACCAGAACTGGATGAAATGTTCTAGGTGTGGCCAAATTAGTTCCCAGTAAAGGGAAATAACAACTTCCTTTGATCTACTGGCTATTCTGCTGTTGATATAGTCCAGTGATTTTTTTAGCCTTCATCAGTGTTGGCATATAGCCACTCTCCACTAAGACACTTAAGAAGTTACTAAACAGGAAGGATTCCAGGACAGACCCTTAAGGAAATCTACTTATCACAGGCACCGAGAGATTGGCTTAGCTACTACTGCTACTGATGGATGGATGGGTGGGTGGATGGATGGATGGATGGATGGATTCCAATGATGGATCCAGTTTTCTACTCATCTAGTAGTCCATCTGTCTACTCCATAATAAACCTGCTTGAATAGGAGGATGTTGTGGGAGATTGTGCTGAAAACCTTGGTAAAGTCAAAGCAGATGAACTTCCCTGCTCCCCTTAGCCACAAATCCAGTCAATCCAGTCATCTCATAATGGAATGCAATCGGGTTGGTCAAGAATTAAAATCCATATTACTCCAAATCACTTTTTTGCAAGAGACCTTGGCATAAGCATACCAGGTATAAGCATTCACATTCTCTGTGGACACCTTTACCACCAACATGAAGCTATCAGGAAAACTTTACTCATACATTTTCTCTGAAGTAGTATAAATCTGCTAGCAAAATGGAATATTTTTGACACATGAAATCACATGATTAACACTTCCATAGGAGCACTACTAATAAAATTATTACAGAGAAAAATAGATAAAATATTTCTGTGAGTCAGTTTCATGGGAAATGACATGTGTTTCTGCTTCGTGCTGTTTAAAGCTGCAGCTAGTATTTTTTAAGACTTTTAGCCATATTCCATCCAATTTTAATTAAACATTTTCTTAATTAAGTTTAACATCTTAATTCCTGGAACAAAATTAATATGAATATGAACTTGTTAAGATCATAAAAAATATTAATGAGCTCCCAAGTAGTATTTTCCTGCAAAAATGTCAAAATCTTCTGTACATATTAATATAATTATATAGACAGGTATAAATTGTATTGCTACAAATACAATATATATAAATATAGATAAAAAGTTTTCAGAAAGGTTCATTTTTTTTTCTGGACCAACATCAAATCCCCAATCAATAGTCAAATAATGTAGTCAAATAACATTGCTATTCATTGTATTTTTACAATGTTGGGAAGACCTAGTGCATACAATTAAAATTGAGATTTGTCCTTAATGTACAAAAGGAAAAAGTAAAGCTATGTACTTGTTAAATATTTTCTATTTGGTGCAGCCTATTCTTAATATCCCCTTGCAGTGCATTGAGTAATCACAAACATATACTATGGAAGATGTTTTGATATATTACAATTTGTTCACAAAAGAGTTATTCTGTAGAGTCAAACATAAGATTTGTTTTCAGAAGAGGTTTGTTAAAAACATAAATATCTTCAGAAATTACTTTCCTTGTAAACATAATCACTACAAAAACTGAATTCACACTTATTGAGTTTACAGTTAAGGTGGTTATGTTAATATTGACCTCTTAGAAATACATAGGTGTAAGAGAAATGATTGAGAAATTTTCTATGAAAAGAAAGTGATTTTCAAAGTTTCTGAGAAGCCTTAACCCCACCTACACCTCAGGTTTAATGTTGACATTATAAAGGTTACAGGTCCTCGGCCACAGGCCACCCCATACAACCATTTCTTTTCTATTACCAGGATATGTAAAACACTCAAGACTTGAGTTCAACATCCTATTGATTTCAGTGGAAGATAAAGAATATTAAGGAGAGACTGCAATCTAGAGTTTATTCTTAACATATAAAAAAGTGTGGAAATAAAAAGCCTAGTATTGGCTAGAGCTACACAATGAAAAGGACAAGTAACAAATTCCTAATAGAATTACAAGATAAAGTGAAAAAAACCAAACCCAGCTATACCATCCAATCTAACATAGTTCAGGAGAAGTACCGTTTCTGATCCCTTAAGTACCTCAGAAGCCAAGTTACCTCCCTAGATATGTTTGATTAAATGATAGAATCACCAAGCCCGAAACTGTTGTACTGATGTTTTCTTGCAATATGGAGTACATTTCCCAGAATATTCCCAACTTCTTAGGCCATCCTTTTATTCCTGAAATGGGTGAAAAATCTATCTTTTTTCTCTCTGTGGAATGTTTGAAATGACAATTTATTTGGCTACATTTATCTTTTAATTTATTGGTTCTAATTTATTTTAGGTTATTTTTCAATCTGCAGATTGATAATGTAATTGCAGGTATGGAACCTTAACTCAATTTCTGGTGCAAATGCCATGGCTGCCTCATTTATATGAAGAGAGTTTCTCTAGTGTGGCTATCTAGATTACTGATCACCACTGACTGAATTAGCACTGTTTCTGTCCGGACACAAGGCCACAATTTTTTGATACATGCTTGAAGATAACACATCTTTATAGTTAAATGACAGATACCTCCATAACAGGTAATGCAAACATGTTGGAAGTCACCCCTGTACACACGTACACTAAGAATGTAAAAATTTATCCCTGACTCAAACATACATAAAAGAACAAACAAACATAAACACCAGCTATATAGATAGGATAATTTAACTGTGCATAGCTACTTTGCAGGGAAGAACTTTTAAAAGCCAGTAAATAAATAAATAAAAGGCATCAGAAACAAGGGACAAAATGATAAAAAAGTATTACTATACCTGTAGGAATGTATGAATGTAATAACCACAATCAATAAAATACCAAACACTAATCTACCAAGAGACTGAGAACTTCAGTGATAAGATAGACCTTCTGTTCCTTAATCATGAACAGCTCTGGTATAATCTTCTATCTTTGGTCTGGATAGAGATAAAAATAGCAAACTTCGAGCATAACATTACAGTTGACTGAACTACACATTTCCAGCAACATTATTTTGGTCTCTAAATTTTGGGGGTTTATATCCCATATGTTACAGCAAAAAAGCAGACCAGATGTTCATGAAATTTAACATGTAAACAAACTTAATTGAAGCAATAGAAATACTGGACTTGTGGACTTCAACATTGAATGCTTAAAACAAGAGCATTGAGTATTGTAAGAACCACCTTAACTTCAGCTTTTGCCATACTTTTCAGGAAAACCATTTGATGGGAAGGGCTCTTTCTGAACAACAACAACTAATGAAGAATATTAGTTACTGTAAATGAGTACTTCCACTGTGGCTCAGCAAAACACTTCTTACCCCCTTTTTACCCAACAAAAAAATGAGAGATTTGAAGAACCCCAGTTGATACCCTTGATAGCTGTTTCAGTTACCAGGGAATCCCCCCCCTCTGCATCAATCCTCTCTGACAGCCCTCTGAATGGCACTCACACACTTACACCCTCTGCACCCTCACGGCACACAACACAAGTGAGAAAGAGTTGCAGCGTCTCTGTTTAGTACTTGTCACTTTTATGTGCATGATAAAGCACGTAAAAAGAAAGTAAGGTTTCCCGCGAACGGTTTCCTAATAATCGATTTAAAGAGGGGCGTGAAAGGTAAGCAGAATAAGCGAAGAGCACTTTCAAAATTTTTCCCATTTGTATAATACTATTCTCTCTGAGTATACCGGGAAATTTCTCCCTGAGCTCATAGACAGCAGATGTAAGTCAGTATTGAAATCAAAATAGAACATACCGTCTTTACCCGGTGATAAATTCTTTTGTCAATTCTTTAATATTCAACAATTACAACTTAATAGCAAGGTAGTTTTCAAAGTACTTAGTCAAAGTGCAAGGAAAGAGAACGGGGACAGGCAGATTGCCCTTTCTAGATCCACAGAAAGCAGCTTGAACAGAAGCTTTTCAGAGACGAGCTTTTGCAGCTAATATATGTTGAAGAATCTTTTCATGCACAGACTATACGCGGTGATTCTGTTCCTTGCTTTAAATCACAAAAGGAAACCACGAGCAAACAATGGCTTTAAAAAGTGAAACAAAAGATAATTCAACTTTATATACAGAGTCTGTCTGCCTCTCCCTTTCTCTCTCTCTCTCTCTGTATATATGTGTATATACACAAAGAAAAGTCCTTTAGAACAACACTTAATGATAATTATCCAAATTTGATTCTTAAAAGAAAAAAAAATATTTTGTAACTTTATCTTCTAGTGTGTGAAAACTTGGTTCCTAGAAGTTATCCTCTTTCTCCTAATTCTTTTGCAACATCAGCTAGACGCATTTGTCACTGCAATATATTTAATAAATATTACACATTGGTTTCAATAATGATTCCACGAAATAAGGTTTCCAGCATCTCTGTGCAAGATATTACATGTTACAAAATGTGTGTTGCTGCTTAAATTACTTTGTTTAAGAAGTCTGTTGTCATTGCATTATCTCAAGTATTTTTAATCTATCTTTCAAAGAGGGCAGGAATATTGACTGTAAGCCACTGTAAGCCTTTACCATATTTTAAAGGAAAAGTTTAAGATCGAAAGTAGAGCACATATACACAAAGCTTTGGCACTGCACTCTCATTTCAGCACTCTGTGCTGACCTCTACTGGTTCATCCATGGTAGCGCTCATAAATATTAAACACCTTACTTTTATTGAACTTTTGCCCTCTCTTGTTCAAATTCAGGGATAAAGTAAACTATATCCCATCCTGCCAACTTCTCCCTGACTGAAGATTAAAAAGCGATCAAGCTTCCAAGTGTTGGGGGCAGTTTACCTGTAGTGTGTGAGACACTATGAAAAATCATCATTTAGAAAAACCCTAACAATACATATACAGCTGTAGAAAACTCCATCTTAACACTTTGGATGTATTTTTTATGACTGAATAATTTATCACATTTATTTTGTTCAACTGCTGCCTCATGTTTACATCATTAGCTGTTTGGCATATAAAATCTGGTTTTGTATTGTACAATACCCATCATCTGACCCGTGATGAGGACCAGAAGTATTACTGCAGCACAAATACCAGTTGTGAATATAAATTCATCATCCTCAGTCATCCCCATTTGACTGACTTATACTTCAGAGAACATGCCTGTCTCTAGAAGCTTCTTCTGAAGAAATATTTCCTCTAATTACAACAGAGCTGGCAGCTTATCTACCACATGCAAGTGGATCAAAGTACAGTAGTAACTTTGACATTACAGAAGTATCACTGTAAATGTTTTGTCAAACTAAAGTCACTACCCTGTCTTACTGGGAGCAGTGACATGCTCATTATATCTTTTATATTACTAAATGAAGTTCCACCCCATCCACTTTCTAACTGACCACAAGAAAAAAAACAAATCTCTAGTTCTTTATGCGCCTTACAGTAAGGAGCAACTCTAGTTAGTTCATAAGAAAGTGAGTAAACTTTTCCATCCTCCTTTACCAAAGAACACTTTCATTATCAGCAGCACTCAAAATGTTCCAATTTTAAAGGCCTATTTTTAGAATTCTTTGTTATGCAAGTCTTTAAGTATGAATAACAGTTTTATATATCGTGAGAAGTTAATTTCCTCTCACTCTTCTATCAATCAGTGACTCCAAACAGATTTTTTTTTTTTTTTTTTTTTTTTGGTAAGTCACCTGTACTGGCTAGAAAATAACAGCAATTGTTGACCACAACAACAATGAAGCTTTGTTGTTCTGTTGGTATACAAAGTAAAGCAGAACACATATTTTTAATTCAATTTCAGAATAGCAAGATGCCTATTATTCATGAAGCTATTTTGTGTAATAATGCCTTTTTCTTTCATTTTTTCATAAAAAGCTCTGTGGATCATGAATATAAACAAATCGGATCATTCAGCATGAATCTGTAACATTTTTATACTGTATAAATAAATATCTGAACTGCATCTGTGTGGGTTTTTGTAAAAAAATCATCTCCCCCTGGCTTGTTGAACACGCAGAGCTCTCTCTCTTCTTTTACCACCCCCGAACCTTCCATCACTACCTCCTGATGCTGTCCGTGCTTAGAACCAGGAGCAATACACTAAAGAAACCCTGAAGAACTGATAGCAAGAAGGGCTTTCCCCCACAGCAGCAGAAAGGTGCCGGGTCCCCCCGCCACCTGCGGCTGCGTTTCCCCAGTGCTGACCAGCAGAGGGAGGAGAGGGGGTGCCCGCACAGCCCCGCATCCCCCCAGGGTACTACTGCCCCCTTTGTTCTACCTCCAAGTAAACTACAAGCGGTAGCCCCGTGTTAATGCCTGTGATGAAAACGCACACAAGATCTTACTCAGAAAACACATTGATATGAGTTTGGGTGGTTTTTTCCCTTCTTACCTTTACCGAGTGACGGAGAACGGGTATCCAGAAGTTCACTGCTGCCTGGTCTTGCTGGGTTTGCCACCACTCCGATTCTCCCACCGCTGCTTCTAGGACTTGGGTGAACAAGTGGATCTGACCTGCTTATTCGGTTCTGTGTTAGAAAGAAAACTTTTTGGCATTCTGTAACTAGAAGTGGGCCTTTGCTCAACATGTTAGAGCAAGTACATAATTGTTCTGAGATTTGCAAATCGGCATCTTTTTCCGTGAGTGGGAAACAGAAAATCTTATTAAGACTTTCTATAACTTACAGAGTGAAAGACATTGATTTTCACTGAACAAGGTGTTGACTGGATCACCATGAAACCATCTTCTTTCCAAGAGGCATTTTAAAGCAATATTTTTGATCAGCTCTGTGCAAAATATTCCACAACAGTCCAAATAACTTTTTTCCTTACCTCTGGTATCCCAGTGAGGTCACATTCTGTTAAAAACATCCTGTCAAGCTTGGTACAAAAGGGCTCCAAAGAATCAGAATGCAGAAGCTATGCAACTTGCTGACTAACTTTGCTCTGTGTTATTTACCAACCACACAAAGAAAATGCTGTCTATTCAAAACACAGTTCAAAACTCTCTTCACAGAAAGTGAGTGAACAAACAGTCCCATGTCCGATGCTGTAGTCACATCTCCCATGAGGCCCGGTGATAGCTCTGGGGCATGGGACGGAGTGACACCACCAGCAGTCACTACAAGGCACTTTTGTAAACAAGTTGTATGTGTGCACAGAGGAGGAGGAGGAGGAGGCGGGTGTTACTTTTTTCTCTGTCTTAACATTAAACTATATTTGCTTTACCCTCTCAGAACTTCAGTCTTGCTTAGACTGTTGGGTGCATTTGCTCTAGTACTTGTAGATTATCTTCCCCACGATGAACTTTGCAGGATCTAGATTTGGATCCCTGGAGCCAGGTTAAGCAGCAGACGCTAATTCAGAGTTTCCAGACTGATCACAGAAACCTATAAATAAACTCGTTGGTTTACCCTTCTTCACAATTAGCAAAAGCAAAACACCTGTTGAAAGTCTTTTGCTTTGGCTCGTTATAGAAATAAGCCTCAGTTATAAAAGCCATACCCAAGTTTCAAGTGTTTGGCATTTCCAAAATTCAAAGTGAGGTTTCTGACCCAGCTTTATGACTTTGCCTCATTATGTAGCTGAATTCTTAAAGTAATTTGGGGTTTCCCTAAAAATCAGAGGAATTTTCAGATTTTGCGTTTCAGTTCAGTAATTTCAATATTCCTAAAATCATAAACCCTCTCCACCCACTCTCCTTATTTTAAACCTATCTATTCTTTGAAAACTCTTACCCCACTAGTCACAAAGCCAGACTTTGGCAAAGAAGTGAAATTTCTTCAGGTCTCTATAGAAAGAGAATTACCGTATAGACCCAACGCTTCCTGTACTGGTCACTGGCCTCCACTTTGGTGCTTTTCTTTATACTTAAAATAAATCACAGACAACAATTATTTCCTGATATGGAAAGATGAAAAAATTGTCCTCATTGATCTCTTTGTAATTTCATTGTTTAACTGTCAGACCAGCACTGGAATCCTCTTTCTGCCACCCAATCCAAACCATCCTTTTTTCTTACCTACATGGCAGTCCTTGCCACGATTGCATTTTTTTAACTACTTCTTAGTAAATATTTTTCCTTATGCTTTCAGAGGTCTAAAAGACAGGTGTCATAAACACCTGTTGTGTATGTTTGTGAGAGAACAATGTGAAACATGGTGACATTATGTTGCAAAATAAACACTAGTCTACTTTTCCTTTTGTGGGACCTGGTTCTGCAACGTAAATGTGTATTCTGATCTCATCCCAAGGGAAATACCTTTATAAGCCTTTACAGGTTTTTGACATAGGTTTTTCCAAATCTTTATTCCAGGAATAAGGATCATTCCAGGTATGACATAAATGACATTCAACTGCTGATATACTTGAGCAGAATCATTCACGACCAATAATTGGATGGCAAAAGTATAGCTTTTCAAAAGGTAAAAGTTTTCTAGAAATAGACAAAACCTCAAACTACCTAGCTATATTTCTTTTATCAATACTTGAAAATAATGCCTTTGAAATATGTATGGTGAATGATCTTGCAAGTAGAATTGTCAAAGGATTTTTAAAACGCATGTGATTGTTCCTCAGTACACAACAAACACCCGGTCTTTGGTCAGAGTCTGCAGTGGTGCCTTGTCAAGCGGTACTGTTCTTCAAAAGTAATCACTTACAGAGATCACATGAACCTTCACTTCTCCATACCAGCTGAAGACACTACAACAGTTGCTCTTGCTTTATGATGGAGACTTCAAAAAGCACTGGAGCCAGTAGGAAGTTGTCTACTGGTTTTGGTATATTTATTTTTATTCCAAGTTTACATTATAAGGTCTTCTCATCTCACTGAAGTTAGTAAAACATTATAGAACAGTGTACGTATATTCTTCCTCTTTCCCAATAACCTTACTGTTCCACTTAATTAACTGTATCTTAAGAACACATACCCTACCTATTAAAATACTGCAGTATACAGTAGGTTAATTATTTTCACAGTATCACCATGAGGTTAGAAAGCTTATAATCCCCAGTTTATGGACTGAGAAGACTTCAGTTAGGTCTTCCTCTTCAGCCTCTTCCGAGCTCTAGTACCTATTTTTGAATAGGTCAGTGCCAGCATGCAGAAGGCTATACGTGAGAGAGAGGTCCACGAAACGTCAGGCCTCCTAAGTCCGAATATCTGACTTATTTTTTCTTCTCTATTACTGATCCTGTAAGTAGATTATGAAAGGTATACCTTGCTTTTATGGGGAAATCTACCAAACTATGTGAGTTAAAGAAATCTAGCACTTAAAATTGTGTTCAGGCCGTACTCCTTTTCCACACAAGCCTAAATAAGCAACACCACTGCAAAAAGAACAAAGATTGAAAATGTCACTGTGTTATGGAGAGAGTTTCATGTCCTCTGTTTTTTGTGCTGTGGGTACATTTCTGCTCTGGTGGCTTTGATACACCTGAGGTTATCTGTGCTGGAAACTCTTTTTTGTCATTTGACCTTCCATGTCCCACACATAAAAAGGTGCTCATTAAAGGGTACCCATTAGGCACTGTCCTTTGGGGCCCAATTGGAGATGGGCACTTCTCCCTTGATTTTCTAAGGTCTGGACTGTCAGTAACTCCATTCGACTTAACAATGAGTATCATATTGTTTTATTTAAGAGTCTCAAAACTGAGACAGCAAAGTCAAGCTCAGATTCTCAGAAGTTTCTCCTATCTACCTTTTGCAATCTATTACATCTTTAACAATACCAACAACAGTCTATATGCGTGCTTTTAAAAAATTACCACATACTTCAATCTCTTGGAGAAAGAGGTTTAGAAAGTTTAAGTTTTGATGTTTATTTTCAAAATATATGTCACATGGGAGCTAAGATGTGAACCTAATAATGCATTTAATGGCAAAGACTCTTCTCTCTCTCCCCAGCATCCCCACCAGGGAAATGAGACCAAGCAAGACTGATGCTAATTATGCACACAGAGGAGCCCTAGTTGCAATCACTAGCCTGCTGCAGAATTCTCTGTGGATGACAGGCAGAGTTGGCAAACAAAAGTGGAAGGGGGTAGGAAGAAAGAAAGAAACAAAATGCTATTCCTCGCTATTCACAAAATATATCCAGCACTTAAAAATCAAACCTAAATGCATAAAAGAATCCAGGCAGACCATTCAAAAAGCATTTAGTTAGATGTCTAATAACTCCAGAAGCAACGCTGGATGCCAACCAATCACATGCTCCCATCAGGTGGTTTAAAAAATAAAACAAAAGATTTAAAAAATCCCATGCTTCCTCCTTTTCCATGTAATTACCATGAGTTACAGTTGGGGGTGATGCTGCAAAGCAGGGTAGGGGGAGTGAGGTGAATTTGAAACAGATAAAAGCTGGGTAAACCACTCCTGTAGTCAAGTTCATGAAAAAATACTTAACGAGAAATAAACGCTGCTGATGCTTTTGTTCTGGTCTTCCACTGAAGCTTATTCTGGCCTTCTGATGTGCCTCCTATAGGTTGTCTCTGACAGGCAATTGTGCATGTGCTCACAGTTCCAACTGCTAGCACCACATTTATTTATTTTTTTTCAACCCAAATAAACTCCTAATGGCTTAACATAAAACATTTGTATTTTTTTTTTTTGCACACTAAATAATAAAAAAGCCAGAAGCACAATAGACCATAAGGGAATGAAAGGGATGATTGTTCAAAGCCCTATTAAAAGGTTTGTTGCTTTATTTATATATTTTTTCACAACACAATTTCAAAGCCTTTTAAAGAAGACTCCTCCTCCCCAGTTGCCTGCCAAGATAGTACTTAGCTGAGGGAGGGAGTGGCTGCTCTTTAAAAGATGATGGTATCTATTAGAGAGCAAAGGGGATATATATGAAAAGGCTTTCCCAAAAACAGTTGTCCAGAAGGGCCAATGAAAAGAAACAAAAGGTATGAGATGATGATTAAATGGAAAAAAGATGGGAACATTAAAGCAGAGAGTGCTGAGAGACAGAAGAGATTTTTAAAGCAAAAATGGTTCTGTTAAGGTCCTTTTAGCTACACCATTATGCTAACCATGCTCCATATTTAGGCATCTGTCAGGTAGTAATTGTGAAGTACTTCACAAGAATTAACTCTGGCAGCTCTCTTTCATAAGGTAGGTGGAGGACAGAGACCCACTCACATACAGGCAGAGCTCAGGTTGTACATCTGGTTTCCACAGGAGACCAGAAGACTCTTTGACAGCACACCACATAACAAAGCAATGGGCACAGAATGGTAATTCTTCCCCTCAGTGTGTTACATTATTTCATTACAGGTATTAAGTGACTTGTCCAGGTGGAAGAAATGTCATATGTAGTTGAAATATCTGGAGAAAAAGCTGAGTTTCACGTTCACTTTCCTTTCTCTTAGAAACAAATATTACAGTCTAGGTCTCATTCTTAGGAGCACTCCTCCACAATCTTTCTATTGTTCCCTCAAAATGCTGTCAGGATTCACCTTCACAGATGTGATCGCAAGCCCCCAGATAACTTGTGCAAAGCTGAGTAAAATCCATCAAATGAGGTCCTGCATTCACAGGAGGTAGCCAGTGCAGTCACCACTGGTGGTATGTCCATGGTGACCTCTGTTGTAGAGAGATGATCTGTAGGTTGCACTGGCTGGAGTTTTTCTAGAGCTCATGGTATCACTCCTAGACATTCAGAATGATGTATCCCTCTTTCGGGTACAAGAAGACTCCTGTGCAGTTAAGGAGGGAGTGTGAAGAGCTCTATATTTCCTGGTAGTCTACAGTCAGCTACATCACCTTCCACTATCAGAGCCTATATCAGTAGAGTGATACAGGAGCCTTTGATACTTCCCATCTGCTAAGAGCAAGAAAGAAACTAGTGCAAGGGGATGTTTTCATTGTAGCTTGGCTGCAACAGAAAAACCCCTCCTGAGGAGAGCTGTAGCTTGGCTGCAACAGAAAAACCCCTCTCTGTTTCAGAACTGAAATTTCATCTTGTGAAACTAAAGGTTACTTCCATTTTCATTTATATGTTTCTGATATGAAATAACTGTGGAAATTTGAGTGGAAATCGCCAAATAAGCTCTACTGAAAACATTTCAAGGACTCTTAGGTTCTCAAACTGGGCCACTGGCAGTTTTAGTACAAATGCTCTAGAATAAGGTGTGCATAGGTTCTTCAGAAATTATTCTTTTCCTTACCAGACGAGTGTTGCCTGGATTAGATTCTGTAGATCTCTCAGGTGCTAAGTTTTAGTATATGAGATGGAAAAGACTTTGAAAAGTAGTGTACAATTGCGTCTTTCTGCATGACACAGCTCTGAAGCTGCTAGCACACTGACTCATAGTTCTGAGGTCAAACCAGGGCAAACTCCAAAGCTAGCGTCTTATTTCAGTGATAAACAGTTTACTGAGCCTGTCTACCTTATTTATCCTCTGTAGCCAAACAGTGCAATCTTTCCTAAAGGAATCTATGAAAAGGGTGAAATAACCCAAGGTTACATGTCTTATTTTAATCTAAGAGGCTTCTATTACAAGGAATATTCCTTGTACACCAGGTTCCCATAAAATTGTACTTGTATTATGCTGTTTTCATGGATTCACGGATTTGACAGAGTTGGAAGGGACCTCTAGATATCATCTAGTCCAACTCCCCTGCTAAAACAGGATTCCCCAGAACATATCACTCAGGACTGCATCCAGGCGGGTCTTGAAAATCTCCAAAGGGGACTCCACAACCTCTCTCAGCAGCCTGTTCCAGGGCTCTGTCACCTTCACTGTAAAGAAGTTTTTCCTCATATTTGGGTGGAACTTCCTATGTTCCAGCTTATGCCCATTCCCCCTAGTCCTTTCGCTGGAAACCACTGAAAAGAGTCTGGCTCCATCATCCTTCAACCCACCCTTTAGGAACTTGTAAACATAGATAAGGT
>JAOXNO010000013.1:117630813-117647205 GCA_028565335.1 Limnodromus scolopaceus
TGCTGAGGATACACTCTGTCCCCTTGTCCAGGTCATTGATGAATATGTTGAACAGGACTGGGCCGAGTATTGACCCCTGCGGGACGCCGCTGGTTACAGGCCTCCAACTTGATCCTGTTCCATTAATGACAACCCTCTGAGTTCTGTCACACAGCCAGGACTCAATCCACCTCACTGCCCCTTTTGTGGTGAAACAGTGGCTAAAATGTGATTTATGCTGTGAGGTCAAGCAAGTCCTTTTAAAATCCATTAAAATTAGCAGAAAGAGAAGAAAGAGAAACTATGTCCAACAGAAAGTACAGAAAGACTTCAGGTACCTAAAGGAAATTTCCTTTTTATGCAGCACAACCAGGACTCTGCAATATCTCTTTACCATCCTGAAAAGGCCATGGGAACCTTGATACCTGAAGCAGTTGTGAGCTCTGTTTCTTGCTGGCTGAAAGGAAGGAATCCTAGCAGTGCATCCTTCACCAGTGTCATGGGAGTCTTAGAAAGAAGTCTAGGAGATTTAGAAAGAAAGACTACAGCTGAGCAGACAACAGTAATGACTGTAGCCACAGGCACGAGCTTCCTAGAAAAGAGGATCAAAAGTGCTTTCTCTCAGCACTGTAAAGATTCACTTTTTTCTGTGGTGCTTCAAAATGCTTTAAAATATAAGGCTATGTGCAGCAATAGCACATGGCTTTCCTTTTAATATCCAAATAGACTACTTGAACCCATTAGATGTCTCCAACGAATTCTGTCGGTAGAGAGTGTTCATTGTGAAGGTGTTCATTTTAAAACACAGTTTGCTTGAACTAGTCATAACCTAATTAAAACTCAATATGGGAACTGCATTTTGAAGTGTCATTAGCAGAAGAGAGACCATCTTGTTATGAGTAAACAGAGAGTCCCTGAGGATGAAGAGGCCAACACCTGACTCACTGGATGTACAGAAAAGTCTCAGGAGTTTTACAACCGACTGAGATGGGAGGGTAATGATGTTTTTTTCAGCTAAAGAGAAAGCCATGGCTTTCGGGCTTGAGAAGAGCTTGGGCTGCCACCCAGTGGAGGCAGGTACAAATTTTGTACGGATTCAGCCTCCGTCACGGTAGGAGAGCCAGCCCTACAGAGAAAAAAGCAACGTCTTAATGGTGTTTTTGCTTCTTGCACACAAGTTATTCTGGATCAACACATTCCATCTAGAAGTTCAAACATAGCTTTTCTAAATGCTAACCTAGAACCTTAGTCAGGATGTGAAATTTTGTCTTGCTAATCTGCAGTAATAGTTTCCCTAGGACAGAATAGAGAACATTGCAGAATATTCTGTAATAGTTTTTGTAGGACAAAATTTGACTGATTGTTGAATAAACTTCCTAAACAAATAATGTCAATATACTTGTTATATTACGGTTTCAGCCTGTTACACCATTTTTCTTCTCCATTTTCTTTGGCACTGTTATTGCTATTTGTGACCAAATATATGATTTTTATAGAGATGGGATTAGTTGCAATGTAATTTTACTAGCAAAAAAATGCACTGCCTTATGGAAATAAGAACAGAAGTCATTCCTATAAAACATCTAGACCACAGTTGAAGTACTGCCAGAACAGATGAGAAAGAGATGTTAACCTGCATGTATTGACAATTAAAGAAAAATTAGGCAAAGTTCTATATCTAGACTGACTTATATAGGTGCTACATCATTTTTTATTACTCTCTCTAGTAACTCCCATCTGGCATAATGCCATGCTCCAGGAGATAGCATAAGCCTACTTCCTGATTGTTTTTCTTTTTAGGTATATTTTCCTGCATTGCAAATGGTATTTCAAACATCTTTCTCATTTACAAGAACCAGAAAGTGGAACATCCCATACAGAATGGGGATAAACTGGCAATATCAAGAAGTTTTTCACAGAAGACATCTTAAAACTGCTTACTTCAATTTAGATTTTGTTTTATTATAATCAAAATTTTTTTTCTCACATAAGGTATGATGAGAATGTTTATAATAGTTGCTGAGTACTCAGGCTTATAAAAGCACTGAGATAGCTATCATATCCTCAGAAAAAGAGAGTTCTGATCCCTAAGACACCTAAACTGCTCACAGCATAACCCACACTTAGTCCATGATCTCATGCTAACTTAGATATTATCCTGTCTCTGTTACCTGCAGTGCCCAATCCTGGAAATCCCAATTCTCAGGCTAGGTATATCAGATTTTATAGAATGTTTCTGGTAACATGGAATTTTTTTCCTCTTTGTCTGATAGGTGTGCAAATCCTTTACGTCTGACTGCAAAAAAGATCATTTTCCTTGTTGACATTACTCATTTTCAGATCTGCGCATTATCTGACTTAGATCAAGTGATGCTTAGATTTCTGAAATGCCTTTAACTACCAGACCAGGAATCCTGTACTTGCTTATTAGCAGCCTCTTCTGTTAAGAGATGTTGTACTTATGAGAATTATTCACCAGACCAGATGACATTCATCTACTTTCTTTATAGCTGTATTGTTGAGTCATTCTCCTTGGAAGCAGAAACTTCAGACTCTTGCCTCAGTTGTAATAAGACGGAGTGTTTGAAGCCCATCACCCACTCTTTCTGGGGATGCCTTTTATCTCATGCAGTTAAAAAAACCCAACAGCACAAAGCCAGAAAAGGTTCCCAGGAGCATCCCTTCTGGATCACATTACAGAATATGAGGACACTTCTTTTCCCAGGCTATAAGAGAACAGGTGAATCCTTAGGACTGCAGCCAGAGAAACAGAGAAAGAAAACTCAAAATGAAAGGACATTTTCCCTTGTTTGCTGTGTTGTTTCTAAAGTCTGGAACAAAATAGCACCCTAAAGACTTTCTTTGTTATTTTTAAATAGGAGACTAAAACTCTGTGACTGCACTGGCCGCTCTGGATATGTGATTATTCTGTCCTAATCATGGACCTACAAGGACAGATGTTATTTAGGAGTCTAAGAGTTTGCTGCTTCTGAATTCTGCTGTCTGATCAAGCTCATGTTTGAAGGACAGGTCTGTGCCTTCAATTCCTTCTGATCTGTACTTTCTGGTTGCAGAACAACAGTCTTGGCACTTGCAAACATTTTATTACCTTTGGGCACTCTTTATACTCAGCTACATGGCAGTGATTTCTTAAGATCTGGTTTGTTTTTTCCAAAAGCAGGTTATGCTTAAAGAAACACACTTTGAACAGAGACATCTAAATTGCTTTTTGTCTTTGCTGTGCTTTGTGTTCATCTCTGGCCTATTAGGAGATGTGATGCATACTTGGTAACTGTCAGTCCTGTTTGCCTTGGGAACAAGTGAGTTTAGGTAACTACATTCAAGAATGTGGTCTATCAAACTGTTGCCAGGATGTATCAGTTCCTTTTGCAAGATAATGAATGTGTACAGGACTGAGGACATTCAGCATTCTGTATAACATGGGCTTTAATAACGGGAAATAGTATATATTACTTCCTTAGATAGCTTTTTACACTACTAGATTTTCACTAAAAGTTGCCACTATATACCACTATACCCTGAGGTAGGGTCCTCATTTTTCCTGAAGGCTCCTTAAGCTTTGAGATGTTGCCCGCCATTCCTGAGAAAAAATATACTCCTCCACTTACATAGGCAAGCACTTTGGACTATTCAGTGTGCAAAAACTGACAGAGAATCAAGCCAGAACTCATGAGTCTTGATGAGCCAATAGACCACTGAGTCCTCAGAACTTCAAAACCAGAAGCTAAAGTTAAAACAAAATAAAACGTTGACGAGCAGAAGAAAACTAGATTTTGAAGGGGTTTTCTGCAGTATCTGAGATGGATTTTTTTTTTTAAGATTTAACACCTCTGATGCAGGTGCAGAGCAGAGACACCTGGCTTAGTATTTGACACAGTGACCTTGGAAACAAGTCCTGGGAGGAACATTGCAGGCACATTAGAGTAAGCTGCGTACAAACTACCTTGATCCCAAAACAGGACAGCAGGGTTTGTTAGGCATGACACAGAATTCATAAACCCTTTTTTTTCTCTGAGAAAATTGAGGTCTTCATATTAATTTAACCTTAAAAGCTGGGACTGAATACTGTGCAAGAAA
This sequence comes from Limnodromus scolopaceus, assembly GCA_028565335.1. Lineage (NCBI taxonomy): Eukaryota > Metazoa > Chordata > Aves > Charadriiformes > Scolopacidae > Limnodromus > Limnodromus scolopaceus. The sequence continues at coordinate 117,634,891 of JAOXNO010000013.1, forward strand.
AAAAAAAGTTCAAAGTTACCCTTGTTAATGCTAAATTTATTTTTGAGGGACATCACAGTACAAGCCCAGTGAGTTTAATTCTGGCCAAAATTTTGACCTGAAGCTTTCACTGTACCTCTAGAAGAATCCTTAACAGTTCAATTAAAACATCGCACAGACTGAACATTGAAGAAGTAATAGCAATGGGCAAATCTTAAATGAGGAAAGGCTGTGTTCTTTTTTGCTCGTTCTGTTATGATAAAAAACTTCTGGTCAAAATATTTTCATGCCACAAGAGGGAGACACAAGCACATAATTTATTAAAAATGAAGCAAAAGCCTTAACATCCTGTAAATGATGTTTATCAGGAAAGTAGTCTGGCCCATTTGCTCTCTCTTGAACACAGTACCAGCTCTGGAACTGACGAGGCTCACATAGAGGATTTTCAACTCCACCCCAGCAAATTACAGAGAACAGAATTAAAATTCAGGGACATTAGACTTCCATTGAGATACAGGGAAGGAAATATGCAAGAAAATTCTAAGTAACATTCCAAGGAAATAATACAAAAGATGAACTTCTAAGCTTTTCTCTGAGAAGAAGATTTTGTCCTAGGAATTGAGATGTGGAAAAGATGGGTTTGTTCCAATTAAATTGATCTCACCACTGTATAAATTAGATTAATTATAGGATCATTATTTTATTTTAGCCATAAGGGAAAGTATTTAAAACTGCCATGATAAGAAAGAATCCTTCATAACTGTAAGAGAAAAAATCAACAGCTAATTATGTGATGCTGTTAATATAAGTATGAAATGTCATAATTTGTCTTTTGTACATAAACTTCTGTTAATGAAACAACTCACAGTCGTCAAGAATACAGAACCACTCAGCACCCAGATATCTCTAAAGCTGGTTTACCTCAAGGCAATGCCTTGAAATTCATTTCTCCGCTACTTTTGTAGCTGGGCTGCTCTGAGCTGTCAGTCAAATGAATTTTAGTATTGCTTATTGTCCATCACTGCATTATATCTCCATTTTGTTAAATATTTCACAGAACAGATTAAAAGATGCGCTACATGCCTTGAAGCACTTGCAAAACAGTATCGACAGTGATACAAACTGAGGCAAGGAAACACTGGGGTATTGGAGAGCTGTATTCACAGCAACACATGGATTCAAACAATTTATTCAGCACTGGTACTTGACAAGGGTCAACTAGAGAACGTACTTGTTCTGGCAGCTGGTAAAGCTCATATCTGTGTAATTTCTGGCAATATAAACCGATTGAAGAATGAGATACAAAAGAAGAATGCAAAGCATAAAGCAGTAAAGGTAGGAAGCAAAACAAACACTGCTAATGTGCATTATTCAGAAAATAAGGCAGCCCCTTCCCTGCAGTCATCACATTGAGCTGAGTAATATTAAAATTATTTTCTAGTCCCCTGTTCTTCAGGAGAATGATTCTCTCTATAAAAATCAGTACATAGCTTACACTGTACAACGTTCAACAATTTTATGTCTGAACGCATAACAAAGCAGTTTGTCTTGTGTATTATTTCAATACATAACCCCCCCCTTCATTTTATAGTTTGAATGCCATAGACCTGTGTTTCTTTTAAAAGGGTTATAAACTCTGGAGTTATTCAGCTTGTTCTCAAAGGTCCTTAATATAATAAGTTGCTCTGCCTTGCAAACACATTTGTTAACAGTCAAATAAATTAGCCTCTTGAAAGAAATTCTTGCAGATTTTTGAGATATTTCCATATCAGGATTTGTAATTGCAGTGCCTTTCAAAGAGGTGAGTAATTATTGAAAGCTGAAACTAAGTTGACCAGAGGCCTAAAGAAAAAGAGATGTTTTGTCTTGACAGAAACATGTTAAGGGGGAGGGGAGAAAAAAAAAGACAAGCATTGCAGTTCCATCAGGATTAACTTTTTTAATGGGAATGGTTGGTTTTGAAAACACTGAAACACTTCATTTTTAATTTTAAGCCAGTGATGGTAAGATAGTACAGAGAAAATTGGTTCGGTTGATTAAAGTTTCAAATATCTCCATTTGTAATCACAATTTTTTCTTTATGAACTTGAAATATTGGTATGCTTAGAAAAAGTATTTCTGACGAGCTCTCTAGAGGTCCCTTCCAACTCTGACAATTCCGTGATTCCGTGAGCTCTACGATGCTTGTGCAAGCACACAGTTATAATTTTCCATTAAACAGAGAACCTGACAAATAAGGTAGTCCCCTGCCATGCAAACAACAAAATGATGTTTACGAAAGCTCTGTAAGGAAGTTTCACTTTCTAAACAATACAGAAAAAGCTACTAGTAGCATTTAGAGCAGTGTAAACAATACAGTAAAAACACAACAAGGATGTATAAACGTGGCTTTGATGTCTATAACTTGATATTACAGACAAACTATAAGTGTAATCCCTAATGACACTTCCATTAATTTCAATTTTTTCCTGGTTTACTACCAAGGAGCGTTCACACTTGCTGCAAATCTTAAACACAACCTCTTTCAGATGTGACAGAAAGCAGTGAGGAACTGCAAATAGATAAAAAGGTAGCATTTTTCTGGAAAGAGAAGTCTCATAAAAGAGAGAACATCCCCTGTGTATAACATCAATCCCCTACTGACCATAGGAATCCCCTTTATTCGCTTATGAAGAAACCAAACTTCTTTCTTTTGCCTGTGTTTTCCACAGAGAGTTTTTCTTGGTATCCATAATGTTTTTCTAGGCGCACAGATCACCCTTAAATAGATCAGTGGTCCATTTCATCAGAAAGAGCCACTTCATATTCCTCTCTACCTTCCTTACAATCTACATCAGGTTTACTTCTCACCTAGCAAAACTTCTGAGCGTTTCCCCGACATCTGAAGATGCACAAAGGTAGGCAAGCTTCAAGCTACAATTAGGAGCTGATGACCCATAATGTTTCCTTACCACACCATCAAGCATAAGTGGAACTGAATATCAAGTTATTGACAAGAAGCTACCCTGCATATGCTCAGCTGAACACAAGAAATGGATTAGAAAAGTAGAAGATTACTGAATGCTGAAAAAAAGCACCACAAAAGTGCAGTTTTGAAGGTTGTTCTAGCAGGTTTATCACAGCTTTTATAAAGCCAGTTGGTGACTATTATACCTCTGTTTTAGACCCAGGATTCCAGGCTTCTGCTGTAGCTGCCATTTGTTTCCTTCCTCGTCCATCAAGCTTGAAGAAAGTTTCCTAGAGCTTCTTCAAAAATTGTCTTTCCAAAATCTGAGAGATTTTCTGTCTGAGAGAACACAAAGCAGAATGAAACATTTGTAATGCTTGCTTTCATTCCAGACAGATGAATTAAATAAATTATTTTTCCCAAGTTGTGTCTCTTTTGCCCATGACAGTAATTGGTAAGGGATCTCCTCACCTTTGTCTCAGCCCAAACGGTTTTTCATCTTATTTCCCCCCACTCCCAGTCACCTTAGTCACCTCCCAGCCAGCCAAGGTCAACTCACTACAGTCACTGTCTTAAGAAAAAAACAGCAGCCAAAATCGTAGCACACCTGCACTACAATCCATGTGTCCATGAATATGTCTTCTTTTCTCTCAATATATAGATGCACAGCAATGCAGTGGTACCCCAGTAAATACAGTGTGGCAGCTAATAGTGGATTCCCAGGCTGTGCTGGCATCCACAATGAAACTTTGTGCAGGACAGACCTTGCAGCTTTTTGACTAATCTATTTATAAAGAGTACCTGAAATGTTGTTTTGAAAGATAGTATTAAGTTAGTAACTATCTAAAGATAACAAATTATCTGAGTAAAACTTTGCTCAAAGGTCTGCTAAGTCTAATAACTGGAGGAACATGCATCTTCACTGACATATCAAAACCACATATAGCTTTTTAGGCACTCTTACCTACCCGTACATTGTAGCATAGTCATCATATTTATAACAAAAAGTAAAAACACAGGATTTATTACATTAATTAACATTATACTGAAATATTATTTCTTCCTTTGAGGGGAATTCACACAGTCATTCCTTGGTAACATAGCCTGTGCAAGGCTACGTAAAACTATGTAGGGATGTGAATGCCTGAGGCACATGTGAATGTAATACCCAAAAGTGAATATCCAAACAGAGCTGCCTGAGAAGGTGTTTGCCCAAAAACTGGTAACTTTAAAGAGGAAATGAACAACGACCAAGCTTCAAAGGACGACTAACAGATGGGCGAAACAGTAACTGGGATTCATTTGGGGCTTTTAAAAGAAGGAGTTGGCTTGACAAGGTGTGCAAGAGCTGTGAAAATTTGTGATTGCGGGGAGAGATCTGGGTGTGGGAAAGCACTCAGAGCAGAAGTCAAACTGTGTCTGACACTGACAGAAGTCACCTTGGGGCCATCGAGACCCTGTCTAGGCCTGACACAGCACCCTCCCCATCCCATGCAGAGAGCAGGCTGCACTCCAGCTGGCAGGCTGACAGTATGAGGTGCAGTTCCAGAAGGACCCGCAGCTCAGGGTGCACACGGGAACTCATGGGGTGTCATGTCACCAGCACACAGATTAGCGAATTGCAGGGAGCTGCATGAGGCAGGAGCAAACCCAGCTTCAGCAGGGCAGGCAAACAGGGAAACCTACAATTTCAGTGGGAGTGGGCATGTGAGTAACCATTCGTACAAGGTATGTGTATATAGGGCCAAAAGAAACCCTTCTGTGCCCTACTGTGCAAGACTACAGATTTTTGACATTACTTTTAAAAGGGGTATTTAGAACTTTTTAAGCATTCATTAACATTTTGTAAGTATCGAGTGAAGCATATCTAATCTGCTGATCCAGAATCAGTTCATTGATTTACAGATAACTATATGTCATTAATTAATCAGAAAATGTTTAATTCCTGATTTGATTTAAACCATGAGTTGATAATTTTCCTATGATAACTTCCCCTATGAAGAGAAGAACCTGAGAAGGATTCCTGGACAAGCTCCAGATATTAAATGATTCACATGTGATTCAACTGCTCCATGTGCATATCTAAACTGGTTTAGTTTAAAGATAACAATGTTAAGGAACTTGGCACTGTGGGATGGATGATGCCAGGCTGAGTCAAAATACTAGAAAAGGAAATGCTGCAGTATTTTTCTCTGTTTCTGTGGTCAGGGTAAAATGTTAGACTTTGATCAGCCTTGCCTAGAAATTTCAGGCTCCTTGGCCACCTTCTGTCTTGGTTCTCTGAGGCACAGTGTTGTCTTGTGAGCTGAAGATAGCAAGAGTTGCATTCCTTGCAAAGATCAAACATAAAACCTGAGCTTGACCTTGATTGCAGCTCTCTCTCTCTGTTTTAACTTCTTACCAGAAAATTGTCAGTTCTGAACATTCACTCAGAAGAAGTTTGCCATCCTCAGGCCACATGGCAAAACTCTCAACCTTTTGCCTTCAAGGGCCCAAAAATAATTGAAAAAAGAAAACAGGTATCAAGAACAAAACCAAAACCCAGTAACAGAATAACAAGGTAGGTGGGGGAGGAAAAAAGGCATTTCTAAAGAAAATTATTGTCCTCTAATGAAAGCAATCAGACACTGCAAATGCTTTAGGAATCAGCTCTCAGGTTTTCAGGGCCAGTAAATGCATTTGTATACAAATTTAAAATCTAAAATGAATACATACTCCATATATAGAAAATCCACTTGAAGAAGAAGGCTGCTGTAGGATGGAACAGTCTCCCATAACCACTGTGGATACTCCTCCCTCCTGGGTGATGACTAGCAGTACCTTTAAGCCTGAAGAAGTACTCCAAAGAATCAACTGAATTGGTATTCCCCCCCACTATTCCACAACAGAGAAGTGAAAGCTCTCAGACTTACACTGTCGGTAGCAAAATAGGAGTACAGTATTCGAGTGCCCTTTGGGGGCAGAGGGGGAAGAGAGGTCTTGTCCCTTTAGTACCGAGCACAGTGAGCCAGTCTATTAATAGATATTAACAAATCTTTTCTTGCAATTTCAAAATGGACTGGTGGACCCACCATATGTATCTGTTGCAAGCCCTGCTAATGCAGAAGCTCTGAGTCAGTGTAATTTTGAGCTAACAGGCTGTGACAGTGACTAGAGCCTTACTAATAACTCCCAGTAAACAAACCACTGGCAGCGGGAGTAACAGAGCCAGACGTTGATGAAAGGGGTTAGGGCTGAACCTAAGAATAATAGCTGAGGCAGGGAATTAGCATCTTTCTAATCATGACCCCAATTACAACTCAAGACAAATGATATCCTTTAAAACAGCACCTGGTGCTAAATGTGGCCACTTTAAAATTCACCCTCAAAGGATCTAGCAATGATTTCTGGGCTTCATGTCAGTGGTTATTAATTTCTTTTCTTATGATGGACTTCTCTGAAGTTAAGGCACTACAAAGACCTTGTACATTAATATAGGCAGGTAATAAAGGCACTTCTGCCAGTGAGAATACATAAGGAAATACAGAAAACACACTGGAATATGTTGGTTTAATACACAGTCGTGTATTCATAAATATGTAGGATATTTTCTTTGGCATATTTATACTCAGAGACACATACAGGCACAAGTGACCACACAACACTAGGTCCTCAGGTACTAGTGGATAGTTTTATTATTTCTCCCCACGTTTGTGAACTTTCATTTTCCTGTGAAAATTTCAGAGTACTTCACGAACAGGAGTACTCTTGCCACTTACCTAAAGAGTAAAGAGACTGGGCCTTCAGCAGGAACCTTATATGCATTTCTACAACATTTTAGTCATTATTTTCCAGGCCAAGCTCTATTGCTTAAAGAAAAATATCAGTGATATTTTTTTTCTGTCAGCTGAGATCCCAGATCCAAATTAACCATGGAAGTTGTTTGACAGGAAGAACAAGAATCATTTGTCAAAACAGAATCAGTCCATTACCTATCCTGTCATTAATCTTGTTATCTTGTTACCTTTGAGAGATAAAGAACAATAAAATACTGAACACTGAGGTAGAACTCAACTTTTATGTCCTCTGACCTCTTTATCATTTTTATCATTCATATCAGTTTATATCATTCAAGCTTATTGCCTTTTCTCCTATATAACACCTGGGAGAGAAGAATGGAAACCCACATAGTGGTGCAGTTCATGCCACCAAAGCATGGCATTGTACAAAGGGTGCCAACAGTTGGGACCTGACAAAAGTACCAAGGGACATTTACTCTACAGATACCAAAGTAAAACAGTGATTCTCTGCTGTGTCAGGATTTACCGGCCTAACAAACTGATGGAGGAAGTAGCAATGAGTTATTTTGAATATAGTTCAACATATTTAGAGATAAGTAAATGCACATTTGATACTGCAGTGTGCATTTAAGTCTGTGCAAAGTATAAACAACCATGTCTTAATGTTTATTTCCCGATCTCAGCATTTGACTCCTTTCCCAAAGGAACTCCTCAACACAATCAGGATTGTCTCTGAAAGGGCAATTCTGGTGAGATCCACAGGAGTTTTGGTGTAAGAGGCACAATGCCGCACTCAGGGAGCTTGCTTCTACCTGGAATCTCAACTTCATTTGGGTTCTTGAGAAGGAAAGTCATCAAAGGCAGAGAGTTTCTTGGTTTTGTTTTTTAAGCAGAATCAAGGCCTACCAGAACAACTGCCAATGCATGAAAAGATCAAATACTATATAATAAACCCCATGAAGCAAGGTTAAAAAGCAGTTATGTGTTTCCTTTTAAACACTAAAAGACAGTAACACAAGGTGGAAGTACGGTAATATAAAAAAATGCAGAAGCCAAATAAGTTTGCAACAATCACAGTGAGATACCTTAAAAAATTTTGAATTTTACAGGAATAGGGTAGTTTAGAGGAACTAAACTCTGAAGGGAGAATTCAGTTAAGAAAAGCTGTTAGGACTGGGAGGTGTTTGAAATGCTTGTTCTTAAAGTGAAGACAGGTGGCGAATCAGAAAGGAAAGAGATTACTCTCAGTAATTAAATACTGCAGTAGTGGACATTATGGATACAAATACGTACGTGAGTAGAAAAACAAAGCCCAGCCTTAGAAGACAGATGATGCCACAGTATTATTCACTGTGGTGACAGAGCTGGGGCAGCTGTTTCTTTCCTGAAGTACATTTCTGGACCTGGCTCGCAAATGGTTATACCTCATCCTGCTGCTGTCTGATGTCAGGGGAAACTGAATTTCCTTTAAACACCCACTAAGAAAAAAAAGGCATTTAAACATCCCCGCTTAGCTGCCCACACTGGCAGATGGAAGTTGTTGAAACCTACATCTTCAAACAGAGGCAGGACAGATACTGATTGCTGCCTGACAAAAAGGTGAGCGAGTTCAATGGAGCTGTTTTGGGAATCAGCCTTAGACAGAAGAGGTGGATCCACTTATAACGTGGCAGGCTACCGTCTCAAAACCCTATATCCCAGGACATGGTGGTGAAATCTTGTAGAATGACACTGATTCCAGCTGACTCAACTCCACCTTAATGGACAGGACAGGACAGTAGTCTCAGCAGATTGGATGTTTGGAAAGACAACAACTACAAGAAAGCCCTTATTAATAGCTCTGCAAATTGGATGAAATTGTACATGTGCTGTTTCTGCTAATTTTTATGTTTTATGGGATTATTTAGAAAAGCTAAACTTTTTAAGGGTCCCGATTTTGAACCCTTATAATAGTAAGTCTACCAGTACTTAGCCTAAATTCTGCCCATTAACATTTTGTTAGCATGGACATTAAGAGAGCTCAAGCAATAACAAAATGTGAAGCAGAGAGAAGACTGTACATAAATGATTGGTGTGTGAGGGGGGTGATGTCATAAGAGAGATCATAACAGAGTTGAAAATTTTGTCTAAGGGTATAATTACAAATATGCTAATTCCCCCACTTCTGAAACACAACCACAATCGATCGGGAAGGGGCTTTTATTTCAGCCACTTTTCCATTTTATTCTCTACCAAAGGTAAAGTGATAAGAAGAGTATCTCATGGGTCTGACTGAGGGGGCAGAAAGACGTGCTTCACATTAGAATCATGATCATCATTATTTAAAAAATCATAAAGCAGTACCCACTATTGCACTTTAAGAGTCCTGAAGAATTATTAATCTGCAAGTGAAATTAACATTTTTGAGATTCTGCACCATATGATGAGGACGATTTTCCAAGGCAAAAAGTTAATACGTGTAAATGGCAGAGTATGGTAAAGTTTCCATCTTCATAGGACTGGCAGTTTCTCCTTAACCCCTTATTTTATTCAACCCCAATGCTACCTCTCTGGGCACTAATAGCCCAGATTAACAGCCTATTTCTGTAAAAGCAGCTTGAACAACAGAGAAGGAAACATACTGAAAACATATTTAACAGTGCTGCAGCTGGGATTTTTTATCATTATGTTAAATCCCTAAAGCTGCCTTTTCCAAAGTAGTGAACATAGTTTCATCTCTGGTCATAGTGCAGAGGAAAGTCAATTAATTCAGAACTGATTAAAAATAAAGATAAAAAAAAAAAAAAAAAAAGAGGGATATTTTGTTTTGCAAAACATTGTTGCCATGCAAAACACAGACCAGATATCTCTGATCTCATTTTATTTGAATTTGAAGTTTTAGACTCTCTCGCGCAACTGAACTGTCCTCTGCACGAAATTGGAGAAAGCTGAATATAAACCATGCCTGCTTCTTTATGGTCCAGGAGTGGCATGTCCAACTAGTCAAGCAATTAAAAATGTTTTGGACACATTCTTGTAGTAGAAAAAATTTAAGAAAATTATTTTTAAGGCAAACATCTAAGTCATTCCTAAGAAAATTCATCATCTTCACGTTTTGTACATGTGATAATAGGAATGAGCTCCTCAAGAGCTCAAATAATATAAAAAATAATTTTTGATAATTCCACTGAAGGTTGATTAAAATTGTAAGAGAGTACAACCTACAAATATTCTTTATCATGAAGGATTTCACAATGGTATAGTTTTCTCTGAGAGAGGTTCTGGACATTTTTCTGAAGATATCCACAAATAAAACTAGTACCTTGAGTGTGAGAAAAATCTTTCCAATTTCTCAAACTAATTGAAAGGAATGAAGAGTGGAGGGCAACTCATTCTCCTCAGGTAATCACAAATTTTTATGTGGGACTGTAGCACATTGACAAAAGCAACCTCACAAAAGAAGAGTCATTCATTTCACTTTTGAAAATCCTTCTTTCTTATTTCAGTTCACGCTCTCTGAACCACTACCTCAATTCCAAGAGAAAGGTTTCTGCTGTTACCCATCAAACTTAAAAATTAAAATAAATACAGATTTCCTTCATTGATATCCAAGGGGGAAGTTACCACTCCAGCACCATAGGTCATGTGTTCATGTTTTATTATCTAAGGAAAAACAGATCCCATTCATTCTGAAAACATAAAATTTCCTATCTGGACCTATGTAACACCCTTTAGTGACAATTGCCTACAAAACCCAAAGACAGCATTAAAGTTTCTGTCACATAATTATAAAATCAACAGGTTGCTGTATTTCACATTAACTTTTCCCCTTCTTTCTTTAGCATTTTCCCCTGTCTCCCACCTTCTTCTTTCAAATACCCATAATAACACCATTTCACACTAAATTTCTTTTCCTTTAAAAAGAAAAAAAAAATGTCTTACTTGTTAGAAGTTAGGAAAACAGCTCCATGAGTAAGGGAAGTTTATAGTGGCAAACTTTTGAAGAACTCTGATATTAAAACCTGATCCTCACACAGACACACACACACAAAAGTTTCCACAAACTTTGAACTCATATGACCAACTTTATCCTCAGCAGCAGCTTCTCCTTTTCTCATGTACTCATATTCAAAACTTCCATTCCAATGTACACAGATTTACTTACTGCATGCAGGTTACTTTGCATTTACTTCCTCCTTGTCAACTTTATTGCTTACTTCTAGTACTCCAGCCCTGCAAATACTTATATACACGAATGCAGCATGCTACCTAATTATTTTCCCCCAAATTACAACAGCCTTTTGAGGATTACATCTTAGGAAAGTAGAAGCAACACTACTAAACTTTTGTTACTTAATTAAAAATTGATTTTTCCATTGGACTCAATGATCTTAAAGGTCTTTTCCAACCTAAATGATTCTATGATTCTGATTTTATTAAAATATTCCAGGCAAAATAGAAGATAAAATCCATGACATCTTTTTGGGATAATAACCTTGTAAACTGCCTTAAAAGGGGACTTTGAAAACTGAAAGTCAAATGTAAATGACTCCTTGTATTATCTTTAATTCAATATTGAATGTGTTTTAGAAATTATAATTTTAATAGTTTAGTTAATACTTGATTTTATAGTTGGTTTATGCAAGATATAAATCTTCCCTCAGAACGTTCTCCCATTTTTATGTTCTTCATAACTTCCTATCACTATCTTTTTCTTATCAAGCTCATCTTGATTATTTTATACCCAAGAGAAGTATGGGTCTGAAAAAGGTTAAGAAACAGCGAATTTCAAATGTTGTTCTGCATACATTAAGTGCATTTTTTAAAGTCATATATCTAAGGTCTGATTTCACCTGGCTGATTTCAGAGTCCACATCTGTCAAGAGCTATTTGCACAAAATTTCTGCCTCACATATACACTGTAATGATGTATTCTGTTTGGGGAACTCTTCTTATATCCAAACTTGTCTACAACAGAATTTAAATATCAGCACTGCACATCGTATGAGTATACAATAACATAGAGGGAGAAAAAATACATACATTCATACATCCTTATTCATATATCACTAACTAGAATTGCCTCTATCAGATTTTCTTATAAAGCCATGGCTGAAAGTAATACAGCATTGCATTTAACAATTTAGTTCAAAAATTTTTTCTACAATATATAGAAATGCTCAGAATTATTTAGAAGTGACTTACCTGTTATAGTTTGGTATAAAATCTACATAAGTAGGAATTTCTCCATTGAAAATGCTGGAATAGACTTCACATGAGGAAGACTTCATATAATCTTCATAAGATCTTCATATGAAGACTTCCAGAGGAGGGCACCAAAAATGATCAGGGGGTTGGAGCACCTCTGCTACAGGCTGAGGGAGCTGGGGTTGTTCATCCTGGAGAAGAGGAGGCTCTGGGGACACCTAATAGCAACCTTCCAGTACCTGAGGGGGGCCTACTTGAAGGCTGGGGAGAGCCTGTTTACAAAGGCCTGTAGTGAGAGGACGAGGGCAATGGGTTTAAACTGAAGAAAAGCAGACTTAGATTGGATATTAGGAATAAGTTCTTTACGATGAGGGTGGTGGAGCACTGGAACAGGTTGCCCAGGGAGGTGGTTGAGGCCCCTTC
>JAOXNO010000013.1:117680847-117692905 GCA_028565335.1 Limnodromus scolopaceus
CCCCTCATCCAGCCCACACTTCCTTAGTTTCCCAATGAGGATGTTATGGGAGACAGTGTCAAAAGCCTTGCTGAAGTTAAGGTAGATGACATCTGCTGCCCTCCCTTCATCCAACCAACCAGTTATAGCGTCGTAATAATTGAGTCTTAATAAGCTACAGCTAAAACGTGATGCCTGAAGGAAAGCTGCAAACTTTTGGAATGCTTTTACATTGTCAATCTTCAAAACTGCATCTGATTCTTTACCTGGATGTGGATTTGCTGTGATACATACGAGAGTACCAACCCATAACAATCGGAGCTGAAATAATTTTAAATCACAATAAAAGCACAAATACATATTTTGGTGATAACATTTAAAAGTAAAAAGTTCTATGCTTTCCATTACACTTTTAGAGTTCTCAGAGATAGCCCTGTCTCCAAGTACGTACACACAACACACAGAGAGCTATTATTTCTTTTTTTTTTTTTGCAGTTAGCCAGGCTGACTATTGAAGATTGAAGATCATTGACAGATCAGGAGTTTAAGAAACATATATTAGAATTAATTCCAAGGTTGTATGTCTACAAAGAAGACATGTTATTAGGATTAAAGGTTATTAGATAGTGTAATTACCAGGCAAATTAAGAAGATCTGTTTTCCAGCTTGAGAACAGTGACAGACCTGCAAGTATTACTTACTGCTCAGAGAGCAACATATTTCACATCTTTCACTTTCTTAGTCTTGTTCGAAGAATTAAACTACACATCTTTAAGTTATTGAAAGGCCACTTATGTTTCAGGTAAGAAGAAAAGATGAAAAAAAGATAACATACAGGAAGAATAGATCTGTCACATGAAAAAAAGGAAAGTATTTAACTGAATAGTAGAGCCAATATGAACCCTGAATAACCTGTGGTGCTTTCTCAAAGACTGGAACATGGTTCTCCAGGAAAGCCAATAAAGATAACTTTTAATGTCAGCAGAAGCAGGAAATTGGAATAGCAGCTACTATCTGGAAGGTCAATTCTTTTTAGAAGTAGGATTCAGGGAAGAAACTAAATTGCAAACAGATGAGAGAAGTTGTCTCTTCCGTTATGTTATACATTAAACGTGTCTACATTTTAGGTCCTTAAAGGTGGAAAATGCCAGAGAAGCTTTAGTCAGTGACTAAAAAGAAGTGCTTTGGCAGTCTAATCAGCAATATGTAGGTAGTTACTGATTCATTTTGCAAGATTGTGGGACATCTATCTGCCTGTAAATACTGGAGGAAGTATTACTAAATACTAAATCACTGGTTTTGGGAAAGCCTCCATTGCAATGGTCCTCGCAGCTTACTCTTCAGCTGGACTGGATGAGACTCTCCAAATTGCTCAGTTCTGCCTTACACCCAGCTGACCTTTCTTACATTATTTACAAGTAAAGGAAGGCCTATCAGGGGCAGCCTGAGCAAATCTTCAGGACTGCCTAAAATTCCCACCTGCAGAGTTCCAGTAACAGTGAGTCAAATAGTTCTTGTGAAAGTGGCTAGAAGTTCAGCCAACCCCTTTCTCTCAAGTCAATCTAGTGTCTCATCTGTGTAATGACTAGATGGGGAGTCTCTGGACTACCCAGGGAATTAACAACCTAAGCGTACAGTGTGTATTCAAGCTCCTCCCTTATACTCAGGGGCACCACAGCTGTAGTTATAGGACAGACATGAATGTCACCCTTTCATCACACTTACAACTTAAATTCTGCAGTTCTATAGCTCCTGCCACAAATAACACTCCCCCTTTTCACAAGTGTACTGGTGTAACAGCACATGCATTATTTCACCTTAGATCTCAATACAGACTACCAAAGTATCACGCAGTTTCAAGGTTTTTCATCTGGATTTGGAAAAATGTCAGTATCGTTTCCTGGGGGCACAAAAATGTATTTTCATCTTTCCTACTCCTTGATAAACAAATGCCAACAGGTCAACCAAATGGTGGGACCATTTCCCTGAAAGTTACTGTTCCCAGTATTCACTTGTGCTGGTTTAAATATGAAAGCAACTGCCCATTACACTGATAAACATTACCACCTGGAATTATGTTTTATACTTACATTTTAAGACTGTTTTGGGAACCCAGTTCTTTGGCCAAGTATTTGCAGTGTGAGTACACGCCAAGTATAATACTAAAGTACAAAATAGAAAATGGCATTCCAAGATGCTAATGCAGTGTAAATAATAATTTAAATTACCTTTTTTTCCCAGCCCTTTCTTTAAAGTTTGTGCTGCTTCCTTCCCATGTACCCTATGTCCTGTCTCTTTCTACAGCTGCTACAACTATCAATAGAAAACTATGTTTCACTTATCTAGAAAGCCATGCTTTCTACCAAGACTAGACTCCAGTATGACTGCTTCACTATTTCATAGTGTTGACTACCAGGTTCGTTATCTTCCCTCTAAAAGAGCAGCCCAGTACCAACAGCAAATCTCACAATTCTTTTTTCTTTTACAAATGTTATTAAGTTGACAGATATTCAGAATTTGCATATCTTTAAGTTTACCATTTAAATTTCCAAGAATTTTTTCTCCCATACTTAGTATGAAATAACCGTTAAGTCTGCAAAACTATTTGCAAGTCTATCTACATGATGTCCACCAAAACTTGTTTTACATTTTTTGGTGAACACATTCCAGAGAATTCTGAGTCACATTCATCTACAAAGGTTCCATTAAATACTTTTATGCTGGAATAAACAACTGTGATACAACTACCACTAGATAAAAAAAAAAAAAATAAATAAAATTAAAAATTAAATGGTGAAATTAGAAAAGCTTTAAAAGAAAAACTTTCCAAGAAGATAAGGCTGTATGCTGTTCCTTTATCATATGTATCATGTAGCTGTAAAGCAGTCTGTGCTCCTACAGTTTTCTTGTCACATGCAAAGAATCCTCCTGCAACTTTTCAGAGTGATATCAGCAGTTTTATGTACCCAATTCCAATGGCATTCAATAAAATACTATCCCTAAAAATCAGGTCTTTAGCGTGTTTCCAGTGTACAGAACTATAAACAGATTCAGAAAAGAGGACAGCTACTGATGTCAGGTTTTTAATCAGATCTTCTTCATGAAAAGTCAGGCCTATACCACACATGGCCGGGCAACATCTTATCAACACATATTTTCGTCTCATCCATTCCTGATCAGACTGCAGCTGCCAACACTCTTGCTCAGAGAATGCAAACTGGCCAGCCAGGCATCAAATAACCTGACGTGCTCTGGTAGTTTCGGCCCTGTATTCTAGTCTGTAAAAGCAGAGAGTAGGAAACAAAGGGCAGGAAGGTATTTGCAGTGCTCCTAGCATTAGTCAGGGTTGATAAATAAAAAATTTTTGGTGTCTGGCTTTACTATTTGATTTGTGTGCCTTTAATGCAGATAGATAAATGATTGATTGGCAAATCTTTTCAGATGCAATATTTTGTTTGGTTTTAATTTGTTTAATCACTCTCTCCATTTAATGTTTGTCTAAGTGATCTAGTTTTAGCTCGCAAAAAAACATCCAAAACTGCCTTTTTCAGCCAGTGACTTCAGTGGAATCCAATTTTTCCCCCTGAGCATTATGGAATTCACGTTTCCTGCCTCTTGGAGCTGTCTACTCCTTAGAAAGGTTGTAAAATCTCTTTGTGGACAAGCACAGAAGTAAAACATTCTAAGGGTGTTTTTCTCAAAGAGTAGGTTAAAACACATGAAACCAAAAGTTTGGTTAAGCAGTAGAATCTCTCTGTAAATGCTGTGCTACTGCATTAGAGGACACGTGGAAAAAAAAATATCAAGGTTATATTTTCTCTTCCTTCTCTATTTATAAAGGCTTTGGGAGAAACACTGCTAGTATGCTCCGAAGGAAAAGACTAAAACTAGTCCGTAGCTTATTTCTCAACAGTGAGCAGCAAGATCTTTTAAGAATATAAAATCAGAGTTCAATATGGAGACTTAAAGCCAGTTTAAAAATAGACTCATTTTCATTCTTTTGCTGAATACAAGCAATAATTCTTACCATTCACGGATAGCTTGTCTTCTTGACTCATATTTTTGAAAAGTACACAAAGAGGAGCCAAAACACTTAACTGATGATTTTTACTCTGCTGTTTCACTCCCACAGCCAGTGGTCCCAAAACACTTGCTCCCTTCTACAATAAGACTACTGGCTTGGTGAATGAGGGGAAAGCAGTGATTGTTGCCTATTTCAACTTGAGTAAGGCTTTCAAGACTGTTTCCTACAACACTCTCTGAGACAACTGAAGAAGTAAATTCAAGAGGATGAAGTTTGCTCCCTCAAAACAGGGCCCCTACTGCACACCCCAGCACGCAAAATGGGGAAACGCAGTAGGGGCCCCTTTTCGAGGGAATATGGGGAAATGTGCATACTTTACTTAAAATAAATATTTTGTATTTTAGTGTACCCTTTCCTTTGACTTTCTTAGCTTATCTAATAAATACCTGATGTCCCTACAACATCTACTAAAGAATATTTTCGGTCATATTAGGAATTTTTCCAAAGTACAACAGCTTTTACCTGAATATCTTACCAAATCACTTCCCTACAAGATAATTTAAAAGGCTCTACCTTATGACTCCAGTAGTTTATTTAGACCATACTGTCCATAGAAACTGGTGTTGCTGGGTCATGTTATCATACCCATACAGTTATGGATATTTAGTTTATAGTTCCCTTGAAGCACAAGTTTCCTCTACAGATTCAGCTTTAATGACTTGGAAGCCTAATCCTTGTTGTAACTCATTTATGGAGGTATTCACAAGGACAAGCTGTGATTCAATAGACTTTTTTTATTAGGCTTCTCTCTGTTGAATGGAGAAAGAAAAGGTCATTCAGAACCTTGTTCAAAAAGGATCCTAAGCTGTAGGAGTTTGGAGTTGTATGACTAGCTGAGGTGCTAGCCAAATGTGTTCTGAAAAGAGGATGTATGGTTTGGTCTTTCACTGTCAACTTTCTCTGTTTCGGTGCTATAAACTTCTGGAATAGCTCACGAGGTTAGTTTGACCTACTGTTCTTAAACATCCAAAAAATACAGTAATCACACACTATTCTACACAGCATACTGAAATTGAATTGAGAAACTAAAGAACTAATGTGAAACCTATATATGTTTTATTCAATTTTCTATTCCACAGAAGCAGTTACATGTGGACATGTGTGAGATTTTTAGTTTGTTTATTTTGCATGTGATTTTTCATGAATGCAGTTTAGTTTCTTGCAAATTAATTATGGGTTTTGTGAATGTGCATATCTTCTAATTACTTTTATTGATTTGTAGTTGCTTAGAGATCACCTCATTTTTCAGCTCACACTTCTCAGCTTCATTGTCTCTAGCTGGTTACGTGTCACATCACATCTGTTCTACTTTCTAATTTGAGGAAGGAATCTCTTTAAATATGGAAAGAATGAACAGCAAAGAATCCTAGCTATCAACAATTATCTTTGCTTGTGTGTTAATACAAAAAAAAGTTCTTATTTAAAACTTTTACAAAATTCTGTTCACCTCAGTTTTGCAAGGCAGTCTATTGTAAGAAAATATGAATGGAAGAGACGTGAATTCTGACCTGCTCTTCTATACCTGAGACTTCCTAAAAGACTGACAGAAATGTCAGGATAACTTATAAAGTGTTACTGTATCCAGTGCTTTGTGTCAGATATTTCCACAGTCATAGGCTGTGTCTCATGTGGTTGTAACCTGGGCTGTCTAATTGAAACCACAGGGTGTTTTTAGTTGAAAACCAAAAGCATAGAAATTGTCCTGGTGCAGTGCATCACTTTACTGAGTACTCACTTCTAAGAAGGAATACCAAATAAATGAGCAGAGGTTATGATGAACTTAATTCTTATTTGATATGGTTCAAATATGAGATACCACATCACTATGAAAACCTCAATCCTGAATGATGACTTGCATGGGCAAATAATTTTGCTTTTTTTTTTTTCAATATCAGGAACTTCAGCAAGAAAATCCATAAAAGATTTAAAAGAATACATACCCAAGAGTTATAATGGTTTATATCTCAAAGTTATTGTGTATGAAAATTCTGAAAAGAATAGACAATTGATAGAAGATAAGATTAGGTCTCACTAACTCTTTTACAGTTCATTCATTTATTCGTGATGTTACTACCTCATGACAAACCACCCTTTTCCCCTCAGACTCAGAGAAAAACGTCACAGCGTTGACTTCATGGATGTTTTAACTTTGCCAAAAGGGAAATAAAAGAATTGTTAATTTTACTTGATAAAAAAGAA
Source organism: Limnodromus scolopaceus (assembly GCA_028565335.1). Lineage (NCBI taxonomy): Eukaryota > Metazoa > Chordata > Aves > Charadriiformes > Scolopacidae > Limnodromus > Limnodromus scolopaceus. The sequence continues at coordinate 117,687,110 of JAOXNO010000013.1, forward strand.
AATGTCAGTCCACGCACTCCACTGACCAACAATAAAGGCTTATGCTGCACAAAGTCCTGCCAGGCTTTTGTTGAAGCTTAATGATTATAATGTTGCCTTGCAATGCAATCATATAAGTTTGTTTTGCTCTGGTTCTAATTAATACATGGTTTGTAAGAAATTTTAGGCTGAGTTCTAGAGAGTAAAGCAACAGATGCCAAGATCAAATGTTATATCTCCCCTAGATGTTAATTAAACAGTTATGTTTTAAAGACAGAAAAAGACTTCTGTACTGAAAGTGAAAAAGTTTTTCACTTCTTCATGGATTATGGTGATGGGTAATGGGTTTTGCCAAGTAATAATAAAATATCTATAGATATTCATTCTGGCTCTTTGTGGAAGCTTCTGTCAGTTCCAGATTCAGGTGCTGAACTCCTGATGGGAGGTTCAGGCTTATGGGAAACAACAGAAAGAGAGAGATCGTCCCTCTCACACCAGTTCGTGCGGCTGAATCCAGCTGGGATGCTGCTGCCTGGCCCTGAGGCTGAAGAGATGGCCTGGGACACCTGCCCAGGGCTGGGGAACCATTGGCCTCTCACATGGGAAGTCCACTGTGAGTCAGCAGCTGGAGGAGGTGCAGGAAGAGGTGAGCAGGCTGTGCAGGGAAGGTGAAGAGATTGACAGTGTCTTTGCAGAAAATCTGCAAAGATAAAAGCCTGAACCATGCAAAGCAAGTGTAAAAGCAGAATGACTTTGAGGGCCATTTCAAATACCTGTACATCAATGCATATAGCATAGGGAATAACCAGGAGGAATCATGAGTTTGTGGACACCAAAGGAAGTATGACCTCATTGGGACTATGGAGACACATAGGTGTAACTTGTGATTGGAGTGCTGCAATGGAAGAATGCCAGTTCTTTCAGAAAGATAGGGTGGGTGGGCATGGAGGAAGGGTTGCACTCTTTATAGAGGGGTAGCTTCAATGCATGGAGCTTTACTCTGTGGCAAGTGACACAGCTTGTGGGCAAGGAACAGAGGACAGACTAGTGCAGGTAAAATTGTAGGAGGTGTCTGCTACAAATCTGTTCAAGAAGACAAGGCAGACAAAGCCTTCTTTCAGCAACTGGAGACAGCCTCGCAGTCACATGCCCTGGTGCTCAGGGGTGACTCTAACCACACTTTTTGCCGGAAGGGCATCACCGATTTCTGGAACCTAACAAAGGCAATTTCTTGATGGAAGTGACAAAGGAGCTGACTTGGGAAGATGCTCTGAGGAGGGATGGTCTGTACAGCAGATGCTCTGAGGAAGATCCTCTGAGGGAGGATGCTCTGTACAGCAACCAGGAAGAGCTGTTGTATGGGGCAGTCTCAGCTACAATGACTGTGAGGCCATGATGTCCAGAGAGCAGTAAGCAAGATGAACAGCTGAATTGCAAGCCTGGACTTCAAAAGAGCAGATTGTTGCCACTTCAAGGACTTGGTACGAACCCATGAGAAACTGACCTAGAGGGCAAAGGGGATTAGCCAGGAGAGATGGCTAATCTTCAAGGACATCATCCTCAGAGCACAGAAACAGTCCATTCTAATGTGCAGAATGCCATGTATGCATGGAAGAAGGCAAGAGTTGATGAACATGTTCCCCACTATCTCAAACACCAGAAGGAGGTACACAGAAGAGGGAAGCAGAGACAAGCTTCATGGGAGGAATACAAAGATGTTGCCTGCATGTCCAGCAATGGAGTCAGGAAAGCTAAAACTCAACTGGAGTTGAAACTAGAAAGAGAGGTGAAGGGTAACAAGAAAGGTTTCTAAAAGTACAGTGTTAGCAAAAGGAAGGCTAAGGAAAGTGTAGTCCCATTGTTTAGTAGGGCAGGTGACCTATTGAAAAGTGATTGGGAGAAGGCTGAAGTACTCAGTGCTGCCTTTGCCTCAGATTTCACTGGTAAGGCATGTGCTCAGGCCCCCCAGGTGATTGAGACTCATAGCAGAGTCTGTGGGAATGCAATAGTATCAACAGGAAGAAAGAGATCACTTAACCCACCTAGGTATACACAAGTATGCATTCCAGGGTGATAGAGGAGATAGCAGATACTGGTGTATCTCTGTCATCTTTGAGAGGTCAGAGTCAGTTCCTGATGACTGAAAAATGCAGACATTGTATCTGTCCTGAAGAAGGGCAAGAAGGAGGACCTGGGGAGCTACAGGACTCACCTGTTTTTGGCCTCGTGTTAGTCCCTTAGGAAGCCATTTCCAAGTTTTGTGATATTCACTTACATTTAAAAATTCTAGAGAGTATTCTGAAAAGTCTGGAAATGTACTTTGAATTCCAACGAGAATTTTAACATGAGTTAAAATAGTTAACATTGTAATTTAGGTACTGTTATGTGTTACTTTTTATATACTTTCAAATGGAAGTTTATCTGAAACATGATTTTTAAACTGCCATATTTATTTATCTAAAGATAAAAAGCAAAAGGAATTTGCAACTATGATTGAATAGCTATTTGTTCATGTATTGTCTATGTACATGCATGAATATGAGCTTTTGAAATGCATTTGCTCTGAACACTAAAATAATTGTAAAAATATGTTTTCTTGTAAGCTTTTACATGAGCTACAAGCTGAATATTCTGTTCCTTAGCCAATGAATATCACTTACCTCTTCCTTAGCAGGATGTGTTGCTCCTACACATTACCTGCCAAAGTGTCTGGCACATTTCCAGTCACAGGGAGACCCAAAATAGGCTAGTTAATTTTTGTGGAGTTAACACCTATGCATATTTGCCTGTAAAAATATGATTGCTTCCTTCCTTCATTTATTTATTTCCTGACTTTAATGGTTTTGTTTAAAACATTAGTACACGTGCCAGAGAAGTTATTGCTTGAAACTTTATGACCCAGAGATTCAAAATATCAAGAGGGCATGCATTTTTATGTAATTGGAAGAGAACTCTTCCTAGCTTTAAATGCATATATTCCTATCCTGATAGTTTACAAAATAATTTGTATTTTTAGAAAATAAAATGCAATGCACTGTTGAGATTATTGTATAAAAGCCACCAGTACCAACTAAAATGTAACCTTTGTCTCATAGAAAAAATGTGAAAAAAGTTTACCTTCTTCTAATACTGCAAAATCATAGTCATAGTACAGCAGTGCACTGCAAAGTTCCTGAAGACTAATACTAACAGGACCAGATGGAGACATGGATGAAATTGGCAGCTGTCTGGGCAGCAGGGCATTTACTCCTCCTGGTGGTACCAAGAGGGTGATACCTGGGATGGTTCTGCAGTCGAGCTACTTCAGCTGCAGTGTGGAGAGAAAAAAGCAGGATCCTACTAGTCAGCTAATGTGAGCCTGGTTCTGCCTTTTTCTCAGCAAGGGTGGGCCCAGTCCAAGTCCTTTGCCTCTCTAGCTCTGTAGCTGCAACGTGGAAGAGTGTGTGAGGCCAGCTGAAGAAAGTGTGTAAAAGTCAGGGGCAGGACAGAAAAAGGAAGACCACATTTAGAGGAGATGGGAGGGCTTGGGCAAGAAAGTCCTGAGCTCTACAGGGGCAGAGCAATTGGTAGGGGAGAACAAATACCCACCCCACATTTCTTTCCTCCCAAACCCTGTCCTCTAGTGAAGTCTACGAGGGCTCTTCCATCACAGAAAATCCAGTCTCCTACTGTTAGGAATTTAAAATCCATCTCGTCACCTAGCTCTCATCCAAAAACCCACTGACCTTTTTCAGACTCTCTGTCTTTAGCACTTTACCCCCATCAGTCTCTTCACCAAATCATAAATTCCATTTCAGTACAACAGTGAGGTGGGATTTCCCTGAGGGGCACTGAAGCAACCATGAAATACAGGTGCTTCCTTAATACTCAGGAGCTATGCTGTTAGTGAATAAAAAAATAAGAGCTCTCTGGTCTCCACAAAAGTGATGACTCCACCTCCTGTGTCTCCCGGCCTCTGATGAATCTTGGGACGTGGTGCTGCAAATTCTTCTACTGCTTAGTTGACACAGTTGCAGAATAAGTGTTAGGCTGAGACATGAGCTCAAGAGGGAAAAGTGACTCAACTGTGCAAAAGTTGGGAGTTTTGGTGGTTTGTTTGAGATCTATGGGTGACTATTTCTTCCCAGGACTCCATTTCCCTTTTTGTTTTGTGCACATTTCAGCTTTTACAAACATTTCCTATTATACTTGACATTTGCAGGGAATTTAGAAAACCAATTATAGTTGACGTTTGCAAGGAATTTAGAAAAGCACATATGTGTCAATAGTATGAAGTTAACAACCTCCCAGGCCTGCACTCTTCCTGGCAGGGGAAGCTTCATGAGGTTTCTAAGCTTCACAAACCACTGGAAGAGACGACGTGGAGAACAAGAGTAGGGGAGAGAACATGAAAAGTTAAAAATGGATGTGTAGTAAGGCTGGAAGCAGGCTGAATAATGAAAGCCATCTTATACCTCTCCTTTGAGGAAGAGATCAGTAGAAGGATTGGGTGACTTCCAGACCTGAAAAATGGGAGGGAAATGAGAGACCAGCTGAACTGATAGGAAGAGTGACCCACATGAATGAAATGAACACCAAACATCTCCAGAAGATGAGGCATGAGGGGAAGGTGTTGCAGCTCAAATCTCTGCTACTGTAGGTAAGTGAGATAGACATAACTCCCTTAAATAAAATTTTTAGGCATGAGATAAAATTTTGAAAGAACCCTTGGTTTTCTAGGGAAACAATATTTGGGCAAAAAGGCTGAGCCCATAAGCGTGGCTTCAAGCCACAATAATATGCTGATGTCTCCAGGAGAAACTAGAGATGGACAAGTCAAGTTAACTGAGTCAGTGTATTTCTTTCTTTCACAAAAATACCAGTGTTTACTCCTGAGTTTCTCCACAGGTGAATGCCAGAAGTAACATTTTCAGTACCTCATTCATGGCTGTCTCCTGCACCCTAGTTTGTTTCCAGCTTATGGCAGGTGCACAGGCCATAGATCCTATTCTGCAGAGCTGCCCAAAGGAAACAACCTGCTTTTCACTCTTGAACACAAAATCACCATCAGGTAAGGCTAATAAGTGTTCTTGTGACAAAACGGGAGAAAGGACTTCACTGAGAGGTTCAAATTCACAATTTATTTGGACTTCACTCACAGGTCCAATACGTCACTATTGCAAGTTCTATGTGTACGATGGCGATTACACTATTGCAATTTAAAAGCAATTCACGGAATACACTATTGCAACCTACAAATGATCCCGACAAGTAACAACACAAACCACAAGTGCGCTAGATATTAATACCTTAAAAAGTGCACCAATCACAATCTTAATAGCATGCCATATACCATACGTATGTTTCTTAGTCACTTACCCTCTCTCTCAGGTAAGGTCACTCAGTCCCTGGGAAGTTACCCTGCACAGCGTCCTAAACAAGGGGGGATGAATCTCATACAGGCCAGCTGTATCATTGGAAGATTCCCCATTTTTCTCCCCAAACCTTGAGGTTTATATTTCCTGATTCTGTGGGGTTGTGGGATTATGCCTGAGTGGATTACACTATCTGGGATATTTACCTCTGGTGGTGTGATAGCTAAGCCTCTGCTGCCAATTTGTGATGTCTAGCACTCAAAGTCATGAGAATAGTGGTGGGATAAGACTCAGGGCATTTTGTTTGTTAAGGGAGCTAAGGCTCCATTTGGTTTTGGTTCTTATTGTGATGCAATCTCGAGACAACCCCAGGCTGAGCCGTTTTGCAGTTCCCCCAAGTTATCTCTGCATAAAGGAGGCAAGGCGGAGATGAAGCTGAGCCGGATGACAACTTCCTGCATCT
>JAOXNO010000013.1:117693005-117716822 GCA_028565335.1 Limnodromus scolopaceus
TGAGTGGATTACACTATCTGGGATATTTACCTCTGGTGGTGTGATAGCTAAGTCTCTGCTGCCAATTTGTGATGTCTAGCACTCAAAGTCACGAGAATAGTGGTGGGATGGGACTCAGGGCATTTTGTTTGTTAAGGGAGCTAAGGCTCCATTTGGTTTCGGTTCTTATTGTGATGCAATCTCGAGACAACCCCAGGCTGAGCCGTTTTACAGTTCCCCCAAGTTATCTCTGCATAAAGGAGGCAAGGCGGAGATGAAGCTGAGCCGGATGACAACTTCCTGCATCTCACCTATTGTGCTCTGAAACTGGTTTGGCTGGGTGCTCCCACACATTCTGTACCCTTCTTCTCCAAGATGTGGTAGACAAGGTTTCAAGCCCTACATTGGCCTTGGGACCTCCACATGAGTTACTTCTTACAGGATATGTATGTGGTTCTCCTGCAAATACACAGGAATATTTGGGCTTGATCACTCATATTGTCCAATGGAGACTGGAGTAATATTTCAAAGAGTTGCAACTCACCTGTCACTTCAGGCTTTGTAAGTGCTTTGGCATGGATATCTTTTCCCATCACAGCCGTTCTCTAGGTCTCAGGTTATTGTTTGAAAGAGTCTCATTTCCGGATGTCCTCTGGCAAGGTTTCCTCCTGGCCTGTGAAGAATCACAGAATCATAGAATAGTTTGGGTTGGAAGGGACCTTTAAAGGCCATCTATTCCAACCCTCCTGCAACGAGCAAGGAAATCTTCAATTAGATCAGGTTGCTCAGAGCCCCATCCAACTTGACCTTGAATGTTTCCAGGGATGGGACATCTACAACAGTAGATGTAGTAGATAGGCTGCTACAAAATCATAATGGATGACATGAAAACATGCATTTAATTCAATAAGATCTGTAAAATTTGTACCTCTTTAAACTGTACCTGGGAAGGAAGTTATTTTAAGTAGGATAAAAGGTACTGGTAGTTATACATTACAGTATAACTGTTGCCCTGTAATTAAAAATTATTATAAACAAGACTTCAAATATTTTTTAAAATAGTACTAGACCCTATTCCAAACACAGACTTGTGTTACTGCTGAAATAAAGGTAAACGAAAGGGCCATTTTGATCCAGGGTTTCCCATGGCTATTTTGCAAAGGCTTGTGAATGACAAAAAGTAAAGCACATTGTTAGGAAGCAGCAAGTGATAAGAACAACCCTTAGGGACCTGACCCTGATAAACTCCCTGGACTGTATTCCTGTGGCTGTGAATAGGGATTTTTTTTTATTATTATTTTTTTTATTCAATCAGTGCTTGCGGAAGTCAAAATAATTGTAAGATAATTGCTAGTAAATAGTCAACACTGTCAAAACTGAGTGCATTCAGTCAATGATCACTCCCTTTTCCAAACTGGAAATATCCATGGCACAATTTTTTTAGCTAACATCTCAAATCAAGAGGAGTAATACTTCTCTTAAAATCACACCATTTACAATCTGCCAGAATCTTTAAATTTCTGTCCTGTCTGCCTCTGCTATTTCTTTACAAGTTCCGTGGTGTTCTGATGTTAATGTATTTTGAACAAAAGATGTAAATCTTACATTAGTAATGAAGGAGGCAAATTCTACTCTCCGACACACACAGTGTCATAGAAGTATGATATCGTTCTTTTTTTCTTTTGGGTTACAAGATCCAGGCCTTTATTTGGTACTGGAATTCACATTTTCCCTGATCTATGGGAATCTTTTATGTATGTTTTCCATTATTCACCAAATGTACTGTTATATATATGGTTTTTTTACAGGACTGGGGTTTTAGATCACACTCCTTGCAGTGACTGTTTTTTTTTCCTTTTGCCTCATTTCCGTAAGTGCTAACTCTTAAGGAGTACATGCATGAAAAGAAACTGACTTCCTCATAGGCCATGACCTTTTTGCATAATATAAATTCACATATTATGATTATAGTATAGTTATAGTCATTCAGAAGTACAGCAGAGAGCTATTTGACATTATTGTATATAGAGTGAGGGCAAAGGGAGTTGAGCTACAAAGAGAACCAACTGTTTTTATTAATGCACAATTTCAGAACTGATCATTTTGTCGAAGCATAACATACATCTTGGGAACTGATGTATTTGTGTTAGACATTTGTAAATCTAACTAAGCGTAAACACTTGGCTTCAAAGCATTCCTGGGAGGGAATGATCATATTTTAAAAATATGCTCTAAAAGACTCGTCTTTTTGTTTGAAATAGTTATACCTGAGGGAAGAAATGTATTATGAGATGTACTTCTGAATACTACAATATATGAACTTTCTTTGGCTAAAAAGTATGAGATTGGGTAAACATAGTCTAGCAATGAATACTTTAGGGACCTGAATTTCATCATTAAGCAGCACTAGAATATTTGTTTTGCAAATAAAAAAAAATGCCCCAAAGTTTCAGCTTTTGCATTCTCACTCTATATATAATTCACTATATAAATTGACAACAGCAGCTTCAAGACCAAGATGCACAATCATGTTTCGGTGCATTATGCGAGCCACAGTAAATGATACATACACATATATCCTGGAGGAAAAGAACAGACAAAGTCATTAGCTTGGAAGTTTTATTGAGTCATCTTGCACTGAAGTTGATAAATTTTACCTACTCCTTTCAGTGAAGCATACACACTGGGTTAGTTAGGACGGCTCATCTGACAGAGAGAGATGTAGTAATCCTCAAATTTACTAGAGGTGCTAAGTCAGACTGTTAAATATAGTCCATATCATGTTGCATTCTTAGCTTGGAAGCATTCTCACCAATTTCGATAACCATTTGTTAAAAACACTAATTGTCTGCTTTGGAGGATGTGTTGGACATGTGGAAATCCAGGAAGAATGGCCACTGTATGCTGAGGGCAGCTCTACCACAGATGGGTTCAGAAGTTTGACAAAAGCTCTGTTGGTGTACCCCGGTTTTGTAACAAGACTGGTGTGGAGGAAGGATTGGACTTGTGTAATTGATTTGCACACTGAGGTGTGCCTTGGGTTTGCTTTGGAATTTTCCATGTTTCAAGGGTCTGTAGGAGCACAGGCAAAACATGCCTTAAGATAAACTGGCTTATGAACTTCTGTTTCAAAGTGCCGAAGATGGCCACATAGAAGTGTTTGAAAAAAGTGGTAAAAGAGAGGGAGGAAGTTATTTTGTGAATATTTGGTAAAGGCTAGTGAACAGGACAGGAGGATAATGCACTGCAGTAAGAATTAGTGACAGTAAAAAGTACATATGTCTCCACTACTTGCTGGTGCAAATCAAGGAGCAAAGGACTGCAGTTTGAACACGCCACAATTTGGGTACAGTCTGCAAGTATACTTATGTGGTGGGTTGAACTTGGCTGGATGCCAGGTACGCCCCAAAGCCACTCTATCATTCCCCCTCCTCAACTGGACAAGGTTAAGTGTCTTGATATAATCAAGCCAGATGAATTGGGATTCCTATTCTATTTAAGAACTTGTATTTCTTTTATCATTATAGCATCAGGGATCTTCATTAATAAGATACCAACTGACTTAAGAAACTTAAACTCTTTTCATTAGGTCATCAAGCCTTGAAATTACAGCAGGGCATTTTTGTATGTCTCTGCTAATGTTTGCTTAGCATTTCTGTTTGCAAGACACAGGGACCAAAAAAAAAAAAATTTAAAAAATTAATCTTGAGAGACTGACAGAAACCACAAAGGAAACACTTGCTGTCCATTTTTTCTATTAATCTACATACAAAGACTTAACTATCCTGAGAGATCACTAGCTCGAAAAGGTCAAATTCTACCCAGTCTATCAAACATACTGCATGAGCAAGTTAAAACTGAGAATATAAAGTTAGGGTTAGCAATATCTGACTATGTTATGTCGCTACTGTGGTTCCTACTCTAAGATGCTCAAAGGTAATAAATAATTTCCAAAGACAACTCTAACTTGCATTCTATCAATGGTGGTGTGTCCCCACCACTCAGAGATGCTCTCTCTATCTTAGCGGTTTTTTTGTCATCTTCTACCCACAGGACTTCTAAAGCTGCTGTTTGAATACGAGCACAGTACCTTGCTCTCCCGTTCCCAGCCCATGACTTACCATCATCCATATTTGTAATATTATAAATCCAGAAAATTGATTAAAAGTATTACAATATCTTTCACTTTTGGTGTACAAGGCTTAAATGTCAAACAGTAAATAGAAAACTACCCTGTAAAACAACCATAATGTTACTGGAATAAATTGAAACAAAGCATTTAGAAAACGGAGAACAACTGAAGGCACAAGGTGACAGTAATTTCTGTTGAAGAAACGGTTTCTTCAGGTGTATGTTCTGTTGAATTTGCTGTGTTCTTGGCAAGCACGTTTGCAGCCTGAGAACCCAGAATAAAGATCTGCTTATTCTTAATTCTAACCTATTCCCCTTTAGTCACACTCTTGTTACTCTTGTTCCTGCTGTTCACTCCAGCAGGTCAAAAGTTTTGATTGCTGTAAATTTTAACACAAAAGCAAATCCATTTATCCCTGCTACTTCCATCTTTATGATCTTTACTGATTCTACTTTTCAGTTACTTACAGATGGTTCTATGTTGTAAGCCAGCAACTACCAAATACTGCCTTTTCATCAGAGTTTACTGGGAAGTGTTAAAACATCTCCAGCATTTACCAAAAAATTCCCAATAAAACCAACTTTCATCCGTGGCCTACAGGTGTCAGAATGCATGCACAAGTTTAATATGGGTTTTATGGCTTATTCGTAAAAATAAATAAAATTCAGAATTGGTATAAAAAAATAAGCTAGTAACCTCCATAGCTGTTTATTAATGATTTCTTATTTCAGTGATTACTTTGTTTGGAGAATCAGTACTTATTGGTCTTTAGTGGTGGGTGTGAAGAGCCAGGCTTTTGATTTCTCCCACCTTGCAGTAGTGGTTAGGTTCTGATTCTCTTTTGAAGAGACCAATTGCAATTGGAAATTAGATTTAATTTGGCTAAATTATGAAGGGAATGTGCTGAAAACAGGCCTGCCAAGTGAACATCGTGGTACCCCTTGTGATATAGGGCTTCTTTTTCAATCAGACCATAAACTGCATATGACAATCTCTCATGGATAAATACATAGTGTTTCATCAGTCACTGGATTTTGCTGCTTGAATGATTCAAAATACAGTCCTTACTTTATGAACTATATTAGGAACAATGTGATCTTATTAAAATAAAAGAGAAAAGTCATGGAAAGTTCTTCAGAACCTAACTGCAGCCCCTATAATATCTGCAAAACCATGCAAGTAAACCAACTACTCATCTACATGCTCTCAAGTAAATCAGCCGCTGGCCTTCAGGGTTTGGGGTGGTCCATTCAGGCCATACTTATCTCCCAGGTTCTACCCATTATACAATCAAGGTAACAAAAATATCTCTGGTCAGTAAGCAGAAGCAGGCAGCGTGGAGATGCAGCAAGTGGCACTCAGCCATAGCTTCGTTCTGTCTCCCTCCAAGAATGTATCACAATTCTCAAAATAAAATTCTACACAAATATTGTGCAGTTGAAGGGTCAATTGTTGGTGAATTAGCACTTAATTCCCTGGAACAGTGACATAGGAATGAGCTCATTAACAACAATATTTATTCCTGGAACAGGGTATAGAGACAGCTACTCTCCTGCTGCTCAGTTTTGCTTCCCTCCTGCAGTAATTCCCTTACCCCATACATTTGATTTCTTTTGACCATGTTATTATCTGGCAGTAGCTGTACCTTTAGCAGCAGTTGCTGGATGTGCCACACATGGATCCAGCCAGCACGCTGTGGACTCGTACCCTCTCCAAGGTCCAGTTGTGTTGCTTGGATAAAGCACATTCCCCAGATGCCTGTTGCTTCTCTCCTCTTCCTCCATCTCCCAGCTCTCCTCTGCTACATACATGCATTTTGGAAGGCATTCTGTGAGCTCTTTGCAATCTCTTCAGACAAAATCCTCCAGGTTAATTTTTTTTTTCCCCTCACCGAACTGAGCTGACCTTGGTGATTTTATCAACATCACTCCTTAAAAGTTCTTCAAAGAAACGGGAGCACAATCTACCCCACCTAGCACACAGGTTAGAAAAATGAACACCTTTAAGACTACAATTTTTGTTCAACGATTTTTTTTTTAAAAAAAGAAAAAAGTACATGGTTTTATCAAAATGAATCTAAAATGAAAACCTTTTATTCTTCTAGTAGCTACATTTCCATTTTCTATAAATTGTTCTCAGTAGTTAGCAAATAGGGTTTAGGAGGGGTATTCACACCAAAAACTCCTAAAATTACAAAACCTTATGACTAAGTTTCCACTGGTGTCATTTTTAGTCTTGATATGTCATCTTGTTTCCATTTTAAGCACCTTTTTTCAACCAAACTTCTGCATCCTCTGCCTTGTTTTTCAAGTTGTTCTGAAAAAAGTTTCATAAATGTAAAAGAAATAAAGGGGGAAATCCTGCAGCATTTTTTCATGTATTCGAGTGATCCATTTCAGCTCTTCCCTCTCTTCTGGCGCATATCCACCACCACCTATGCAAAGAAGAAAAAGCTTCCATGGTTTACTCTCCCTAGCTTTGTGTGTGTGGATGAAGAAAATGACTCGTTGAGAAGAGCAGTTTTAAACTCTCAGAAGAGGTCACCTGTGGGCAGTGGACCACAATACATTTCAGGCATGCATGTTAAGCAGCTCGCCTTGGGAGGAGATTACTTGATGTTGTACTCCCAAGAGGAAGGAATAAATAACTGAGTAATTACTGGGGAAGTAATGAATAACTGAGTAAGATTTGAACTCTAGAAAATGCTGAATGCATCTCAATGGAGTTCGAAAAGATAGATAGAAGGTAGCCCTATTTTTAAACAATCAGTGACTCTAAAATCAGATAAATATGTAGCCTATATAAAAGAGAGGTGTGACTTTGATGAAAAATTAGGTTAGTTAAAGAGAAATCTCTCATATTTATGAACTACATGTATTTTTAACAATAAAAATCTGTGTGTACTTATGAAATACATCAGGACATGAAATTCAAAAGCTTTTAAAATGTTCAACAAATAAAAAAATTCCCCAACTGAGAATGTGATTTCAATGGAATTAACAGTATTAAGGACAGAGTTAGATATGACTGAGAAACCAAAATACTTGCCAAGTAGATCTGATGATCCTAATTATCTAAACCAAAGTTGTAGAAATAAACATGGGAAAATGCATGCTCCAACAGTCAACAGAAGGCAGGTATATGGATAATATACTTAAAATACAGAAAAACTCTAAATAATGCAAACTCCTGCTCCCCTTACCCTCAAAAAATCACTTTGCTTTCCTCTGACTTAACAGTCCCTTTGACTAAGAAAGAGTCTTTCCTCAACAACATTGGCACAATCAATTTTAGAGCTTAAAGGCAGGTTCTAACACCTTAGTGGAGAAGGTGTCCATCAGTTGTTTGGTCTCCTATGTCTGAGTTGGCTGTTGTTCAGGAGTAATCAATGCATCCTAATTATATTTGCTCTGCTGCTGTGGGAACAGCACTGCATGTTGTCATGTTACTGAAATGATTCTAATATTCATCAATATATAGGATAAAAGAGGTTAGCTCTGCTGAAATTTGGACTGTAATGTGTTTCCTGTAGCAGAAAGAATTACAAAAGAAAAACATAAGACAAGAAAACACAATTCTGGACTATGTTAACTAATTCACAGCTATCTGAAGAGCCTCATCATCTTGGCCAAAGTGAGGCTGTCCGTTTAACCCTTCCTCTCTTCTTTCATGACACAAAGAGCTCTGAGAGCAGCCCATTTTCCTTTCCTTAGTGTGCAGCCCATATGAGGGGCAAACATCTGTGTTTTCCTGTCCTTCAAACTCTGCTTCACACTTACTTATCCCTTGAAAGAAATACTATGAAGTTTACAAATTGATGCTTCAATAGGTTAGCTCATTTTCTGCTCCCAAACTTAACTAACATTCATATTGCACTTGCTTAACTTAGACTGTTTCTTCCTGCTTGCCTTCTGTCTCCGTAACCAGTTCGTGAAGAACCATGAGATGAACTGTGTGACCCTAAAGGTCCTTTCCAAATTCAGCTATCCTGAAAACATCAATAAATTTCACACCTTGAAAAACAAGTGCTTACAATCATCTTATTAAACTCAAAAATATGGAAAAATGGCATAGTTAAGTAAGAAGTAGTTGAAACTAAGTAAGAAGTAGTTGAAGCTAAAATTCTACATAAAAAGTCTGGTAAGCATCTTGTTTGAAGGGTTACTGGACTCACCAAGGGATGGCTTATTTCATTTATAGATATGCATATCATCAAAAATTTCACTTTTCCCCATGGATACCGACATGTCCTGTCCAGTTTGTTTGACTGAGGAAACAGAAAATCAAAGGGGGATTATGACTGAATCAAACCATCTTATTCTTCTATCCCTAGGAAAACGTAATTACACATTTCCTCTATATATGGATTTTACAGCCAAACTATACTTGACCCTTTGACAAAAATTTTTCTCAGTATGAAGCATGGTGCTCTTGTCCTTCTAGAGTTTAGTAAACCTATCTTTCCTGTATAAAAATTGGGCAGCCAAATTGTATGGTCATAAAAAAATTGTCCAAAAATACATGCAGGTTCACAGTTTGAGCTAATAGTAAAAGAATTTTTCTTCTACAGTATAGTATATATTCTGGATTTTTTCCATCATTAAAAATCCATTTATTAACTGTTTTCTCTCTACATCTCAAAATTCAGCTAAAGTTTTACTTTATAGATTCATTCTGATGGTACTAGTAGGGACTACTCAGCCAATTTCACCTGTATGTGCATTCATTTCCCCTGAACTCCATCCTCAGCCTTTTATAAAAGCCAGTTATAAGCTGCAGCAGTGAAACATGGTATTTACTCATACCCCACATAAAGAAGACATAATTCAAGTCTATGTAAAGAAACACGGAGTCTCCATTTCTATGGGTGGCTGTATTGCCCCTAACGTCAATTGTGTTACTGAGGGCTGCAGATACGGAGCTTGAGCCAGATAGTTTGTTTTTCCTCTGCCATCAATTATACTTGCCAGGCAGACATCATTCCAGCTCTTGTCTCACAACAAGAAGTTTAGAATGTAGCTGCATGGGGGTTCAATGAATCTATATATTTTTCAAAAATATGTTTTATTGGAGAGTGCTGGCTGGATTTCCTTGATCCTTCAAGAGCAGTCAGCCACCACACACTATGAAAGAGAAGAAAAATGCACTGTCTTTTAACCAGGACTCTTCAAGTTCTTCTTGCAGTTTTGTAGCTTTAACAGACACTTAATTAACAATATATTTTATAAACACTGTATGGTGGCCTTGCAGAGTCATGTCTGCTTAGCATAAATATGTGACTGTCTCTTGTCTTAAAAAGATATAAATGCATGTCGTAGGAGAAAAGGACTCCATGGATTCATGCCAGTGGAAAAAGAATTGCTAGTCAAGCTGCGTAATGTGAAGCTATACCATTTTTGTTTTAATAACACTTCCCCTTTCTCAGGTGTATGTGTGCAACTAAGGGGAGATAAATCCTTTTGTCTGAGATAGTTCTACATCACTTTGCAACAGTACCTTAGGTTTGTGATCAAATGGCACCTGAAAGCATTTTTCATGTGAAACTATAGTCCTTTTTTTCTTTTTCAACACTAAACCAAAAGGAAGTATTTCTTTTCCTCCAAGCACATTCAGCATTCCCTGTTCTATTTAGGTCTGGTCTGTTGTGTGTTTCAAAGCTGCATTTGAAACTTGTGAATCAGCCGTGCTGTCATGTGAAGGACAGCTTCCTGACGGTGGGAAAGAGACTAAAAGAATGACAGCTCTCAAGATTTAAGTGGTGCTGCAGGGTATTAAGCTCCATAGGAGAGTTTGAACATGTCAGAAGTGTCAGATACTTTATATTCACGGACAATTTCACAAAGGAGCTGATCGTGCTGTCCTTGTGTTATGTGAAAGGCAATAGGAATGACATGGGTACCAGCTTAAAGACTTTGTAGAACTGGGCCTGTCGTGTTGGCTGCTAGAGAGCTCTTTGTACTGAAGTGTTTCAAGGCAAATGTTCTGGTAGGTATTTGCTATTAAGTTGTCTAATAAAGAGCACATTGAGCTTTTAGTCAAGCCCCCTAATGTTCTCAAAATACTGAAAATTTGCATGAAAGCCTTTGGGCAAAATGCTGAGCTGATATAAGTTAAAATATCTGTTGCAGGATTTAACCCTGGGTAATTAACTAGAGTTAGCATAATGGAAAGAAACAGATTTACCACTCAGCTATATAAACCTGTTGCAGGGAAATAACTGCTGAACTTCTCTTCTTCTTAATTATATGCAGTATTTTGCTTCATTAAAATGAAAAGAAAGCTGGGTATCCTACATACTAACACATAAAATTGCAGATGAGTTTCTAGCATCTTTTTTCTTTTAAATTCCAGTTTGCAACTCTTCTATGTCACGTGAAAGAGTGTGCAGATCATTAAAAACCGCAAGTTATTTCAGGTTGGGGCTTATTCATTATCTCTAAGTGAAGCTGCTCCACTTTGTGTGAAACACCTAACACATGACACCAGCAACTCTAGATGTTACATCACTGAATGAGTTTGGTTTTTCTCTGTGCAATTAGCCCGCCCCTAAATGGAACAGTTTCAAGCAAAAGAGCTGGGACCCTGTCCACATACAACTTTGCCCTCTAACTTGGCAATGAGGAGTATGAATCATCTCAAAAAGTTGAGGGGTTTCAGACTGGGCCTTAGAGTGATCAGAACTGACCTAAGAGGTTGTATTTTTCTCCCCTGTGGTGTTTTATTTGGGGATAAGCATTATATGCTTATATAACAGAATGCCTCTCTTCTCTGCAGGGTCTGGAGAAACATATATAAATCTACCCCATAGGTTTGCCTGAGACATCTGAGAGTTCCTCTGCCAGCTCTCCGAGCTCACAGACATAAGCCAGCTGTGGCCTGGAAGCTATAGATCCATCTGAGCATGGCCTTGTGCCCAAACTAAAACATCTTGCCTCAGCAGAGCTGTGTTCATGCCTAGGTGGCTTCTGGACTGCAGCTGGTAAGCACGGCCAGTTGAAGTAAGGGCAGCACGAGATCACTTGCCTGCGTGACAGACATTTCCTTGAGACGTATCTCTCCCTGCAAGACCTTTGGCTATTTCGGCTAATAGAGTTCACCAGTTCTGTCAAGGTTTCAACAGTGCTGAACATGCCAAGCAACAGATGGGCAGGCACCCCTGGGAATTGTCTGCTGAAAACTCTAACGCTTAGAGAAACGTAGTCTTCCCCAGGCACAGAAAAGGTTTTGGGTGCCAAGTAAGTGGTTAGGACAAGAGCATCTTTGCCTCCTTTGTGCTTCTAGTCCATAGTCTCATGAAACAGTTGAATAACCTTAAATTGAAGGCACATTAATGCATTATTATTAATGCATTAATGCATTAACCTTGCATAGCATTTAGACTAAATATTCTGTTTATACAGTGTATAAACTAGTGTATTCTGCTCAGCCTAATTAGGATACTAATGATGCAAATTTACAGAAAATGTCAAATTGTTAAACAAAACAGAAACTGTTTTGTTTCCATCCAGTTTGTGCACAACTACTGCATACACTTCAGAAAATACATATGGTAGAAATTTGGTTTTAGAATGTTCCCAGACAAGACAAACTGACATTTCCAATACACTGTCTGAATAATTCTGAATACAAAATCAGTTGGGGGGGAGATTTATTTGCTTTTGATTTAAAAAAAATTGCATGAGGCTAACACACTACCCTAGTCACATGACTGACAAGAGTTAAATGTTTTGATTTCTGGCTGGGGCAGTTCTACTGAGTATTCTGGGATTTTAATTGCAAGTTTCAGGTTCAAATCTGTCAGTGACCACATTAAGCAGTAATTCATTTGTTCACAATTTAGGTGGATGAACAAAAACAAAGAACAATGCCTACAAATACTTGAATGATAGTAATTGCTCAGTAGATCACAAGCATTTCATATGGGCCTTAGATTACTGCTGGAATGTTATTTACCTCTATGGAAATGTTGCAGTCCTAATATATATTATGAATGGGAACAAACACTCTCACTTGCTACATTATATTAAGCAAATAGTAATGAAATAAATCGCAGAAGTATATTATTTTATTTAGTAGCAACAGTGTAGCATGATTAAAATTTGGATGGGTATCAGAAAATCTCAGATATCTGAGTAGACAGCATAAGTATTCTAAACTGTGAGCTGTGAACACGCCAGTCTTATCACTGTGCTTGAGGAAAATCCAGGCTAATTGCTACCAAACCATGATTGATGTATTAGCTATTGCTGTCATTATCATTTTGCTATTTTGAACAACCTCTAAGGATGTCATTGCAAAGAATTCAGACACTTTATATTTCATGTATGATGATGCATGCAGATCAAATGGTTCAGAATGGTAATACATTTTAAAACAGGCATTTTAAAATGTCTATGTGTACTCAAACACTACTTAGGTCTGCAATAAGCTGCAATCAATATAGTGGGCCAAAAGCGATCTTGATTGTGTGAAGATATTCAAATCATAACACTAAACCAAATCTATCTAACTGAATAAGATTTTGATCCAAACTTGGTACCACTAACAAGGAAGTGTTGTAACAATAAGAGGAGTAGTACAATTTTAGACTCTCACAGGTATCTAATATGCATTGGACTAACAAATACAAAAGAGGACATCTAACGAACCCCATGTTTCTGGATTTGGGATCAGGCAGGATAACCAAGGGCATCTAGAATGATGTCAGATTCCAGTCTTTGAGTTACCTTCTTCATGATCTGGAAGACAAATCATGCTTAAATACACCACTATAGAAACTACTGGATCTCAGTATTTAAGAGATTGCTCCAAATACTTTATAATACTGATGAAATAAAAACTGAAAAACTAGTTATAACATGCCAGTTGCTTTTAAATTGCAACTGTTAGTTTAGTAAAATATCATTTGAGAAACAAATGGAGGAAATACAGACAAAATCCATAGGAATTCTTCTTCAGCAGAAAAAAGAAAAACTCACACAATGCCTCTGAGAGCTCTTTTTAACCACTGTTGCTTTGTTCTTTCCTCATACATGGAATTGCATGAATACTTTGTTGCCCCAATCATATGCATGAAAACACACTTTAATCAGGAAACTTTAGGCCAGTCTGTAATGATTTTAACTTCAGCTTTGCCACAGCTTGTGTTTGAGTCTCTGTCACAATCTTAACTCAGGTATTAATTCTTGACTGATTTTAATAATCTTTAATGATAGGTGTGCTGCAAGTAATACAAACACATTATTCTGTGACTTTATCTGCTGCCAGCATTCTAACCAACTTGTGTCCTTCCACCAACATATACCCAAACATAATAATATACCTTAATTTCCACTTCTATTTTAGCATTGCTACTCTACTGTCATAGTTCTCTTATACTAGTGGTCAGGTTCTGGAGTACAGATTGTTTTATTCAAGCTTAATACAATATAAACATTTGTGGATACAAATACAGTTCCAGCATTTTATCAAGCTGGCCAAAAGCTACTCACATAACTGTTCCCAGGGATTTCACTACTGGACTTTGAAACACTGAAATGATTGAGTTGATCAACAGTCTAAGAAGGGAGGTGTCCCTGCCCATGGCAGGGGGGTTGGAACTAGGTGATCTTTAAGGTCCCTTCCAACTCTAACCATTCTATGATCCTATGTCAGGTGGTTTAGAGAACGAAACAGATTATTGAATAGTGAATATCTTAAAGAACAGATTCCTTCTGAACCACAGAAAGCGTTGCTCTCCTGCTGTTTTTTATTTCCCTATCCTATTATGAGCTTAAAATGATACATTTTGAAAGATACAAATATGGAGATATTTTTTGTTCTACTGTTGAGCTCTGTAGAGATGATAGTTGTGAGCCTAGAACAAAAGTAGTGACCACAACTCTGGGCAAAGCACAGGCCGTATTATAGAACAGAAACCAAATGAAGTGCTCCAAGGAGTGAAAAAAGATTCTGGAGCAGCCAACAGAGCAGTTCCTCCTTGCTGCCATTACTCCCAGAATTGTCTCTATGGGTTTGCATTTTGGGCAGGGAAGAAAGCGTGGCCAGAAAATCTCAGGAAAGTCCTGTGATCATATCAGCTTGCATTCAGGCAGGGAAAAGCAAGTGCAATCACTCTTTAGTTCCAATTTCTGCTGCGGATTGGGAAGAGGGACTGGAGGGGATTGGGGGAGGGATTAGGAAGAAGGGATTGGGCCAGGGAAGAGAGCAGGGCATCTATCCCCAGGCCTCTGTGGAGACAGCTGAGGAATGAGTCCAGTGTGTGCAAAGGCTTAACTTCATCTGTCTTCTACGTTTCTTACGTAATCAAACTGAGCTCTGCAATAGCATGTGCAATCTTGAATGTCTTATTAACCAAAATAAAGAAAGGCATTGCTTGCCAATCGTGTTTTTCCTATCTCCCTCGGCTCAACTCTGCACCATCTGTCTTTAAATCATAAATATACTAATAACATTTATCCTTTCAAGTTCTAATCGCCTAGGCTTGCTGATCTCTGTGTTATTTTTGATTATTTTTTGACATTGCATGTCACCCACTCATCAGGTGCCATTGTTGAACTATCACACAGAAAATAAAGACATTTAAATGAAATTAATGCACATTTCATGGCATGCCTTATAAACTCACATACAGGTCTTTTCATGTATAACACACTGTATTGATACCCCACTATTTTGAAGAGCCCTCAGACCGTAGACGCACACCCAGCTCAAGTCACTGCACAGACAAGGTGCAGTAGAGACGAGCTCTGCAAGATTTTGTTGGTGATGAGAGCTTCTGAGAGCAGAATCTAATTCAGAAGCAAAGGCTTTTGGGTATCCATTTTTTTATATCAGGACTGTTCCCCACAGTATATTTCTCTAAGTATTCATTCAATTAACATTTAAATATTCAAGCAGTAAGTGTCTCACTGTATTTCTTGGGAAACTATTCTACGGAAATCTCTACTAAATGAAAACTTGAATGAACTGTGTTCATAGTTTTCCTTTATTTTTTATTTTTTTCCTCATTCCCCAGTTTGAAACAAAAGACGCTCATACCAAAGCTAAAAAATTTAGGTGGCAGCTGTATCACTTAATGTTTTTTACACTATATTGCTTTTAAAACACTTCAGCATCTACTGTAGCTCCAAGCCAGCTTGTGAAGAGGGAAGCAAAGCAGGAAAAACGAGAGGCTGAAGAATGCCAAGGAAAATCCTCTTGGTCTCTTTATGCCTTCCTGTCAATAGTTCTAGACTCAGATTTAGGACGTGACTGTTCCTAGAAGTCTGGTTCTGACACGGTAATATTTCCTGTGCAGATACATGTGTGGGGATATACACATCTGCATAAGACAGGAGAAACAAAGTAGACATCCTGAAGTAGAAAGGATACAGAACAAGCAGAAAAGCTGGGAAGTTGAAAAAAACCCACCTTGAAATAAAAAGCCAGAAAAAAGGTTGGCCTTAGCAGAATGTACCCAAATATTTATATTCACTCCCTATGAAAAAACACACATGTTGCATACTCCTTGCTCACAGTGCAGCAAGAGTGTCTTTTTCAGCATATGTGCCCACTTATCATCTCCATGAGAGTGTAAGCAAAAAGATAGCTACATAGAAACAGAAAAGAAAGACTACACTCCATGAAATTCTCTCCCTGCTTTCCAAGCAATACTCCTTTCACCTAGTAAGGTTGCAGTTTCAGCTGTCTTCCCCAGCCCCTAAGACTGATTTTGGTGGCAAACATAGCTTATGCTGCAAAGAGCACTGCCAAAGCCACTGGGATATATTTTACTGTTCTTCACAGTTAGTATTTCCAAATTTTTTTAGAAATTTTCATAAGCGAAGTCCCACAACAGCCTATTTAGAAAATCCTGTTATATGAACTGTTATATTGTTATAACATATTCTGTTATAACATATATCCTGTTATATTGTCACCACACAATCAATATTAAAGACAACAAATGAAGAAAAAAAACAATGGGTAAACATCCATAGAAAAGATGGAAAATTAATAATAAATCATTGTCTCATATGTGTGATGGTTTGCTCAGACTTACTGTATTTTTTGAATGATATTTTATGCCTTTTGAATGTTTTAAAAAGAGTACTTTTCTCCTTGAAAGACAATTACAAACCTTGTGTTTATTATATTTGAAAATATTACTGTTATCCTATTCTCATCTTATTAACTTATTCCATGTTCAAATGTTTATAATGGTATAATTAATCCCCTGAGAAATAAGTAAAGCCTACAGCACTTAGGCAGATTTCAGATTTATGTCCTTGCCAGAGTAATTATAACAATATTTATTCAAAACCTGGTTTCCATGCCTGAATTAAAAGAGAATACAACCAATGACTTGTGGTTCAAATCAGTCTTGAAATATACACACTATATTTGCATCTAAGTCTATATTGTTTTCCTCTGTACAAAATTTAAAATTATGTACTGATATATTATTTTCTTATGCTTTAGTTTAAGTCTGAACGTTATGGAACCAGATTCAAAATTATTTATCCTCAAAGTTAAAAAATCCTAACTTTTAAACGTCCTTTCAGTATTGAAATTTTAACTGCTGTTTCACAGACTTTAGCTGCTTTTCAGTTTCAGTTTTTCCTATTTTCAACAGCTAATTAGAACCTGGCTGAATTGGGCCTCCCTGATGTCACCAGAACAGACTCTCACATGGCTTTCAGGAAAGGTCTGATTTGACACAGTCCTACATATGTCCTGGGAAAGTGCTGACCCAAAAGAAAACTTCTTCCCTCACCAGGGACTACTCCAAACTTGGTATTTGAAATTCAGGTCTGCACTTTTGAAATTTTTCAGAGAAAATGGTCCTTCTACCAAATAATAATCTTTAAAAACTTCAGAGAATACAAGAGGGCTTTACAAACAAAGGTGGCATTACCAGCTCTGCAAATCTCTTTCCATCACATAAAATAATTAAGATGGAATAGCACGGAACATTTTTTTCCTGCTATATAATGCATGTTGAATTGTTGGTCTATACAGATTTCTCTTGAGATTTACCATATCGTTAACAATATTGAAACAAAATTCTGGGTCAATCCTAAAATACAATGTAAACAAGAAGGTTAAAATTCTGTGATTTCTTATTCTGCCTAGTAATTGAAGCAAAAAACCAGGGGCTCACATAAAGCTCGAGCACCTGGAGCAGCAAACCAACCATTTTAGATAGGAATAGGGATTTTGATTTCAGTAGAGATATGTTGTTGAGGGCAGTGTTTACCAATGACAGCAGCGTTCTCCCTTCTTCTTCCCTCTCTTCCCTTGTGCAGTGTGACATGGGGAATGGCTCAGTCGTGTGACAGGAGCAATGACATGGCTCCATGGTCACCCAGTTCTGCAGAAAATAGGAGCTTCACAGTCTCCATCCTGGAAACTAGAGCTTAAATATTTCATACCTCTATCTGAGCAGGGTTCAATCTCCATTTCCAATGAAGCATCATGCTTTTCCTCCTCGTTGACTCACTGAAATTCATCATAGAAAGCGGTATGTGTAAAATTTAAATAAATGTGTTGGTTTTATCCCTGAACTATTTAATTTACATATTTTTAAAAACACATTTTTACAATAGGAATTTCTAAACTTTTCCCAAATATAATTTTTCAAAATGTTAGCTGAGTGAATATTCAAGTAGTATGAGTCATTGCTGCTTTGTAGCAAATTTCCTGATGCCTCTCAAGTGAAATCATTGAGATGCACAAATGATTTGCTTCATAACTTTAGGCAGAGAATGTTATAAGCCTGTTTTCTCAGTGTTTCTTTACAACAAGCGAAGAGAAGCTGTGCTCTAAAAAAATATTCAGTGGAACTTAACCTTTCTCACTTTACCACCAAGAAAGCCTAGGACAGGTATCAAAGGTTAGGAAGTAGAAAAACACTCCACAGACTTCCTACAAAGCAGCAGTAAAGCCAAGGACTGAAGAACTGGATTTCATTAAAAAACAAGCAAAAGCAAGCAAATAAACAAACGGTGACCACATCCCACACACACGCGCGCGCGCACTCAGAGGAGGGTGACTTAGGCACTGCCATGCAATTCCAACTCAAAACCTCAAGCCCTTTCCTGGAGTCAGATTTTGCCAACAGCCTATTCCTTTCCATTACAAAGCACAAGGTGGTAAAAAAAGGATGCAATTTCATCAAGCTCCAGTGGATAAATACGCTTTATCTTACACACACCTCACCCCACCCCCAAAATAAATCTGTTTTAATTTTTCTTACTAGATTTGAGTCTATACCTATTGCCCACAGGGATCCTTCAGTGTACGTAGCTTTCCTCTCTCTATTTGAAGTTATTTCACTACACAATAAACTAAAATAGGCAACTGTGAGAATAACCAATAGTCCAGGTAGACTGCATTGGGTAGACAACAGAGGTTAGTCCTCCCATAAATGATTTCATATATAAGGTACAGAAAAGCCTAGAGACAAAATCATGGTCCAGGGAGATGGGAGAGATTGCTTCAGGTCTGTCTTCAAGATCAGCTCCTTCTGATCTGTGGGCATAAAGCATGAATGAAGCAGTAGTATTATTGCTTTCTACAGGTATTACATTGGGATTTGTGTTTTTTCCAGGCTTAGCAGATTCATTATAAACACTGTGTGGTTTAGTTCATAGGACAGATGCTGTAGGGTCTTGGTCACTATGGAAATATTGAGGTGATATTTTTTATGTATCTCAGAAATATACTAATTTTCAGGTCTGGCAGCAGCTAAAAAGTAACTTTGAGGATCTGAGGATCTAAGGATCAAATATAAGCCGCTAAGTCCTCATTATCTCTGCATTTCCATTTCTTAGAGGTATAATACAGTTAACACAGATTTTCTACCTCCAAAATTTAATTGTAAGGATGAATAAATTAAAAACTGAGAAGTACTCAGATGCCACAGCAAAAAACAAATGTTTCAATGTATTGCAAATAGATTAAGTTTTGTCTTCTCCATTTAACTTGATTTGTAATGAATAAGGACCTTGAGTAAGAAAGCTGGATTGTTGCTTTAATTGCATTTCTGTGTGAGCAGATGGACTTTCTGCCAGGAAATACTATACAAAGTGATACCTGCAAGGTGAAAACTTATTATAGTGATGTACACACAACAATGTAAAAATCACAGAAATATTAGGTGGAAGGAACTTCTGTAGGTCTAATCCAATCTCTCAAAGCTGGGCTACTGCCATCATTAAATCATCTCTGTAAATATAGAAGTCAGATGGAGACCGTGGAGATTTGTGTATGTATGCATATACATTTGTACATATATCTGCAAGATTACTGATGGATAAATATGCAGAAAACAAGTAGAGGAGTAAGGAGTAGAATATGGGGAATGATGAGGATACAAAGCTAACCTGTAGGCCCAGGTAATCCCCTGAGGGGAGACCTTATTGCTCTCTACAACTACCTGAAAGGACATTGCAGAGTGTCAGGGACTGGTCTCTTCTCCCAAGTCACATGTGATAGGACAAGAGAAGACAGCCTCAAGTTGTGCCAGAGGAGGTTCAGATTGAATATTAGGAAAAATTTTTACACTGAAAGGGTTATTAAGCATTGGAATGGGCTGCCCAGGGAAGTGGATGAGGCACCATCCCTGGAGGTTTTCAAAAGACGGGTTGACATGGTGCTTAGAGACTAAGTTTAGTAATGTAGGGGGTTCTTTTTTATGGTTTTCTTTTGGTTTTTTTTTTGCTTTTTTTTTTAATCAGAGTTAGGTTGATGGTTGGACTAGTTGATCTTAAAGGTCCCTTCCAACCTAGACAATTCTATGATTCTGTAATCTGGACGGCTATTGCTGCAGTCAAATGGCGTGACTGGTTTTTCAGCTACTTCCCATGCAGTTCCCACACAGACAACGTTCTGGCCCAGCAAGAGGGGACACCCCTCATTGCTGCAGAGGGACAGTTCTGCAGCCTCCTCGTAAGCTGAGATGGGCTGGGGCAGTGGGACAGGACATGGCTGCTGGTGGCCTTGCCAGTTGCTGTCGCCAGAAGGTCTTCAGGGCCCCATGAATTTTTCACTTAGCAGTTAAAAGTTTTGCCTGGCCAAAGCTAGTGATCCCTTTTCTGAGTTGTTCACTCATAAGTATGCATTGAGACTTCCTCTTTACCATGAATAGTGAAACTATCTTCTATCTTACAGGCTGACCCTCCAGGTGCATTCATCAAGTTCCATGGACGTGGTCCTCTGCTCCTCTTTCCCCACTCCTTGCTCTATGCCATAGTCTCCTTCTGTCCTAAACAGTTTCTGCTTGCCCCGTTTCCGACCCCACTGGCAATGCACTCTTTCCACACATTCGTCCCTTCCTCACCTGCCTGGGAGCTGTTGTTCTATGCAGGGCAAAAATAAAACAAAACCCAAACTAACAAACAAACAAAACCAACCAAACAAAAAAAAAACCACAAAAAAACCCCAAAAAGCCACACAGCCACCCTCACTCACCCCCCCAAAACCCCCAAAACAAAACAACAACAAAGAAACCCCATGAATGCTGAAGTGGAATGGAAATGGAACATGCCTTACACGTACATCTACTGTATCGAATGGCAGTATTAACATAACCTTCTCCTTACAAATGGAAAAAATTTGCTCCATATTTTAGAACAATTGATATTGTCCCCTATTTCTTTCACTTAGGAGGGAGCACTTTTACATCAGCCCACAAAATCCTCTATCCACCTTCTTCCTCCTTTTTTATCTTACCAGTAATTTCTCATCTCTATATATCAACACCAGGATTTATCTATCCAACTTCCTCAGTTTGAGAGAATAGTGTTTCATTACAAATATCAATGAAAAGAACAAACCCCTCCAGCTGAAGTTAAATTGTAGATTTTGGTTTTATGTGGACTCATGGAATGACTCTACCTCCCTTCTTTTACTGCATAGGGAAATCAGACAAATTTACTCTTAATTTAGATAGGATGCACTCAGCCCTAAACAAATGACCAAATCCCAGGAGTCAACAACAATGCTCCTACTTAGAGAATGAATGTTTATGAGTATCTCAGTGTATAGAATTTGAAATATTGCTTTTGAGGGTAGAAATATGAACAAAAGAAGCACTGCTCAAATCACTTTTCCAGCCTTGCTAATTGATTTTGGGCAAAGCAGCCAGTGACAAAAATAACTAAGTGCTGTCAGAATTTACAGCTTTCTTAAGACGGGCAACAAGTTAGTTGACACTACTGAAAGTTTAACCTAAACCATCTAGGGACTTTGGAAATAGTGATTTTACTGCCTTACAAATCATCATGAATTATTCAACAAGTAACATGTAAGAGAACAAGAAAAAGCACTCAGATTGCATAAGCTTTTTAGTTCTGTAGCCCATAACACAGAAAAAAAAGTTGTGATTTCAAAGATTGTCTATAGCAAGAGAACTATCAAACAGATAAAATAAAGGATGCAGAGTAGTATAAATACAGGAAACAAATGCTACCACTTATTTTTCAAAAGCATACAAAGGATTTTTCAGAAAAACAGTTACAATAGAATTGGCTTCCTTTTGAGCACTCACAGCATGGACTACACTGGCAATAATTTCTAGGTACACTGGCAGATTAAAGACATTTTCGGACCACGTTCAGGTACCTTTTTGATACTAAACAGTAACTCTCCTACACAGATATAGGACTCAGCTCTCCTATACTTTATTAAAGCTATCTGGAGACGGAGTCTCAGGGTGTTAAGTTCTGTCTAATGTACAAGTTAATTTCCTAAACTTCCTTACCGTTTTCAAAGTAGATGCTAATCTTTCCTGCTAAGATATAGCAGGAAAGTACTCTGAGCTGATCAGATAAATCCAGACTAGTTTTAAAGACAAGTGGTGCCTGATGACAGAATTTTATTTGGAAATAGCAGCTAGAACACTTAGCATTGCTTGATCACACCAAAAGAAGAAAATCTTTCCTATAAAAACAAGGGGGAATAGCTAAGCAAACATGGGACTTCAAATTATGTGCTATACATTCTCCCTAGTAGCTCACTAGTATTTCATTTATCTATTCTGAGCTAGTAAACAATTTACATCATATGAACTGTTGGTAGCAAAAGGCCAGTGGTGATCCTTACCTGAGAGCACCACTGCGCAAGGTACTCAGACAGTTCTGGCTGACAATAGCACACAACAAAACACAAATAAAACAGAAAAACACAACTTTCCAAAAGGCGTGTATGGAACTACTCATATATTACACACAAGGTTGTTTAATGATATGCTAAAATTCACACTATGCTATTGTTTTCAGACTGTCTATTATTCTTGCAGTTTTCTGACATGTCAGAATATCTTTCATAAGGCAATGCAGTCAACCCTGATGATCCAGAGCACCGCAGTAATCTGTGTAACTAGAGTAATTGGTTTTCGAATCACATCTGTGCTACAGAATAAAGCATTTTCCTAATTGATGATCTGTATAATTATCCTAAAGATCAAAGGGTCAAGATATATGTGGTTCTATTGCAGAATAGGTCTGGCACAGTGAACATCGTGGACAAACGCTGCTGAGAGCCAGATGGCATAAACGTAGCGCTAACGTGATCGTCTTCTGCACACAACAGCAGCTTCACATTCTTTGAAGACACACACCACTGATGTGAATTAGTGCAAATCTGCCCCCTGCAGTCACAAGGCTCTTGCAAACATGGCCTTCATGTCTCTCCTCATGTTTTATATCAGCTGATCCTTGTCATGATTCAGATATACAAAGGATATATGGTGCAGATCTCTGGCATGCGGGGACTCAGATTTGGCCAAATGGGAGTCAGGCCATGCAGGACACAGAGAGAAGGTCACTTTTATCACAAGCCAAGACTGTGGGAACTGTTCTAGACATTAGCTGACCTATATGTAGAAGTTCAGCATGGAAGAAGACGCATAGCCTATTCCATGACAGCCAAAGTAAACAGTGCTAGCAGGACTCCCTTATTTCTCTATTTTTATACTAGACATCAGAAACCTTTCCCTATTTGATGATGACATATATAAATTCATTGCATAAAACATCACCTTGCTATTTATTGGCAATACTTTAATGCTGCCAGTGATCATCTCCTGTAATGACTAGTTAGGCAAAAGACAGTTACATATCTCTTTTTTAGGTATACTATATTAGGGGAAGGCATGCAGAGAAACTCAGAAAACTCTTTTCAAATGCCAGAAGACTTTGTATTTTATAAAATTATTGGGTTGGCATTTTTAATCATAGCCTGGTTTTCATCCTCAGACAATTTAATCACAGTGCATCAAGAATTCCTGAGTGTTTTCTAGGTTGGATTGCTCCAGAAAGACATTGGCTTGTCCATTTCTCTCTCCATAGCAATTGTACAGCGCTCACATAGCTGCTCAAAGTCAGCCATAAAAAAAGGTGCATCAAGTATAGCATTAGAATAATGTTGTGAAAGCATGGAAGTGTTTTAAATATTTTTAAATAAAAAAGAAACATTCACTGTGTTCTGTCAACTTCAGAAAAAGTTAAGTTACACAGAGCAGTTGTTTCCTTTATCTGATCTCATGTCACATACACAGCCACTAAAAGGGAAAATCAAAACTATATGATGTATCATTACCTCTTAACTCAGTCATATAACATGGTTATTTGGCTTGTTTGTCTCCGTTTCTGTTTAGAATCATAAAATCATAGAATCTTCTAGGTTGGAAGGGACCTTCAAGATCATCTTGTCCAACCGTC
>JAOXNO010000013.1:117716922-117731744 GCA_028565335.1 Limnodromus scolopaceus
TCAATGTCTTTTTTGTGGTAAGGGGCCCAAAACTGGACACAGTACTCGAGGTGGGGCCTCACCAGTGCCGAGTACAGTGCCGAGTACAGTTTGTCTCTGTTCTGTGTGTAGAACAAAGTTTTCAAGAAAGAACCCTAATTTTAACAGCTTAGGGAAAAGGGGAGGAGAAGTGTTAGTCAAAACAGTTTATCTTTCTGACAGAAATGCATTTGCATCTGAAATTTCAGATACATCAAGCTTATTTGCATGGTATAAGTACAGTACCAATAAAACTGCATTTTCTCATGGAAAAAGGCAGGCCTATGATGTTTTGCAGGATTATCTAATTATAGAACATAGCTGTTGCCAGTCTCCTCCTAAAGTCCTGTTTAGAAAGAAACAAGCAGAGTGAAAAGCATAGGGTTTAAGGCCAGAAAGGAACATCAGATTATCCAACTTCTTATATTTTGCAGGGCAAGGGATCTTAATATGTTTAGCTACTTCCTAAGCCTAGCAACTTATCAATTAACCTAGTACATTTTTTTAGAAAAACCTGCATTTTTAATTCTTTCCTGATTTTTTCCAGAGAATCCAACATACCTTAACAGATTAACTTTTTGAACAGATGACTAGTGGTTTAGAGCCATTCCAAGTTCGAATCTGCATAACACCAGCTTCCAGCTTTTCATCTTTATGGTACTTCTCCATACAAATTTATGAAGTCCCTTTGTGCCTTTCCCTTGGGAAAGTAATTAAACATGGAAATCTATTCATTACTTGGTAGCCTTTAAAAATCAGCTAGGCAGACTGAGCCCTTTAATTCCAACATATACTTTCCAACTCCCAGACATTTATATTCCTTCCCTGCTTTCTCTCTCCACTTACACAACAAATCTGCATACCTTGGAGCCGTACAGATAAGAAACAGATAGGGAGCTATAAAGATAAAATAAGCACTGTGATGTAAAATATCACAAAGGCAGTGCCACTTTTGTCTCTCAGTAAAAAGCTTCTTAGCACACCTAATATGAACCCAGAACTCTTTCCAGAGTTTTCAGGATGCAATCCTTTATTCTGTACATATCTTCTGTGTTCCGTATTATTAGATGTGTAGCCTTAGTTTTGCCAATATTAAAGCAATATTAAAGCGATATTAAAGCAGGCCTGTCTTATAAATCAGTCTGGTCATCTAATAATACATATGATTACCACATTTGTGATTACTTGACATGACTGTTACCAGCAATAACTTCATGCTTCCAAAACATAGATCAAAATATTTAACAGGCTTTAAAGTCATTAATTTCTGTGTAGTCCCTTTTCAACAACTCCCCCAGTTAATAACAAGTCGTCATCAAGAATTCATTTAAGATCAGTCTGTTAGTGATTTGTAATCTGTCTAAATGTGTCTTTGAGTTCTACACAGACAAAATGTAGAATATATAGAACACAGAAGACAAAATCTAAGTGAGATTTTGGAAATTATAAAGTTTATTAAAATGAGAAAAGAGCACATACTGCCTTCTTCAAGAATAGCTGTTTGAATTCACCCGGTCTAGCACATAAAATTCATACAGATAAATGTGTCTAGAATATTTTGGGGAAAAAAAGCAGTATGAGTTCTTACTTCACATTCTGCCCCTAAAATAGTCATTGTCAGTTAGGATCTCACAGACTTTGAGACAATGAAGTGAATAGACATGCTCTCCTCCCACTTATCTTCTGGTTTTCCAGACTGGCAGTCTACTAAAACAAACTGCCCATCTCTCCCTATTCATGTACCCAAGATTGCACCAGGAGATGGTAAAAAAATAAAGAGCATATATTTTTAGCAAAGACTACAGCCACAGAAACACAGTGCAGCCTGATTGCAGATTGCACTTTTCCAAGACATGTGGTGGGATTGGAATATCTCGATTAAAAAGCGTGATGTTACTGATTTTGTTGTCCCTAGGCAAGTCTTATAATTTTCTCCCCATTTTCCAGATCCTTTCTTTCTTATGATTAGATGTCAGAAGATAAAATAAATTAATCTAACTTTTATCAGTGAGGGAGGGTCCTAAATCTTGTAGAGAGTGAGTCAAGTCTTGAGGTCACTTCCAAATGGACAGTTTCTTTAGTTAACAAGTGACAGGAATTCTATTTAGGAATGACAGATTTATCAAACAAACAACTTCCTCTAGAGGAAGTTTTGACTAGATCTCATCATCCTTGAGATATTTTGCAAATATCATGCTGCAAGCTATTATTAGGCCTTATGTTGATTTAAAAATAAAATTCCCACATTGCGAAAATATTATCGTACATGTGCCTTCTCTGGATCAAAGTCAGCAATCATCATGATGGAGCAGACATAAGTTATGAGATTTCCATGGAGGAAAGAATACTGGACCAGTGAGAGAATGTTATAATCCAGCTGTAGCAATAATTCCAAGTAGCTTTCAGACAGTGAAGTCTTAATAAACTTAAACACTTGTGTAAGCCAGATTTATTGAAGCAACTTCACATATTGTTGTTCTGGTTTAGTGTTTTCTATTCTGGGCAGAGCACCAACTGGAAGGGTGCCTTGGAATATGCACTCTCTAGTCCACCAGAAAGTCTCCTGAAAACATCACATACCTTTTCCTCTTCTCTTCCCAGTCACTGCACTGCATGTATAACCAATGTTAAATAATAATGCAGTTCACTATTTTATGCTGGGAAAGGTTACAATTAAAACAAACCAAAAGGACTGTGTTTTATTCACCAAAATAGGATGCATTTTACCAAGCTTACACCTTACGCAGCTCACACGTGGGCTTGCCTTGAATATCTGGAAAAGCTTTCACACCCTGTTTATTTCCTTTTTTAATTGGGAAAGAGTCAGTATGCTCTAAATTTTGTATCTGCATACTTCATGATACATTTTGTCACTCATTCATGCCATCTTGCCCCCTTTTCTGTTTAATATAATTTGCCCTGTGTTTCTCCCTCCAGAGTTCTAGGATGCCTTCTATTTAGATTTTACATTTTAGTCATCTCCAGGAGCTTTTGCCATTTCCATGGTCACTTGTTCTGTCAAGAATATAGGGGTTTTTTTTCACCCCTGAGTTATTCTGAGATATTTTTCCATTGGTATCTGCATTTCATTTCTGTTTACAAATTTTAAGGCATATAATTTAATTTTGGGAGTTCTAAATATCATTCCCTCATTTCAAACATAAACCAGTCTGGAATTCATCTCTATTCTTGCCAATAATAATTTACACATATGAAAACAAAGCTTACTTCTCTTTCAAAGCATATCAGTCTTCATCATACTGTGAGGTCTCCAGGATCTCTTGAGTCCAGGGAGATTCTAGCTCAGTTCTAGTCTAATAAACTAGAAGCCATGCCTGAAGTACACTGCTTTGTCTCATGCTAATAAGACTGAGTCCCTTGCTTCTCTAAAAATCGGTATTGTGATGAAAAGATAAAGAGCGTGACTCGAGCAGTGCTTCTTGTTATTATTCAAACATGAATGATGATAATTAAAATGGAAAAGAAAATTCTCTCAGATTGTTACTATTAGTGATGCCTTCAGGTTTTAATGAAAGATGACTAGAAAAATCTTTCAATCCAAAGTCTTCTTTGAGCAAAGTACTGACGCTCTTAAACACCTGCATAATTCATGTTCAGATATCCCTGGCCAAATATGAAAACCTGTAAACTCAGGTGTCACTGTACAAGTGTGTAGACTTAATTCCAAACGCATTCTTGCATTTAATATTTGAATATAAGAAATACCTGTTCTCCCTGCCATTCACTATGAATTGATTTGTTGGGAAGTAGGACAAATTATGATTTCTATACAAGGTGCTAAATAGTTAATGTTCACAGAGGTTTATAGATACAAAAACTTTAAGCAGCATTTTCATATAGCACATTGACTTGCATCATTCACTACATAAGGAGAGACAAAAAAAGCCTGCTCAAAGTGCTCTCAAGACAGCACTGTAACATAAGTATATTATGTTCAATGGAAGATAAGATCATTAAAGACAAAGCAATAGTGGCTCCTGGTTGGAAAACAATATCTAATAAAACCTTAGAATGAACTTACAAAGTAAGAGACAACAATTACATCAATGCATTGATTAAATAGATAAAGGTAGAAGTTATAGATTGTAACAATCAACAGAGTAAGATATAAGGTGTAAATTCGTAGGTTGCTTGGTAAATGTTTATAAATGTAGCAGATGGGAGGAATGATGAAGATGCTTTGATTTGAAAATATTCCTAAGTATACACTACCCTCAAGACTCAGTCAATTTATATAACCTTATTTGCTCAGTGGGGATTTTACTTTGAAGTGAAGAGGAATTATCTCCCTGTGAAAACTCTCCTATGCACTTCTGAATATCCTCTCAATATTTGGAAACAAGGTATTCAGCTGTAAAAAAAAAAAAAAAATCCCTGAAATAAACTGTCCCATTTTTTAATTATGGTGTTATAAAACAGATATTGCTAACTTTGACTCTAAAGCACAGTTCAGATGGGATAGCTCTTGTTTTACTATGACTGCCAACATTCTCGACTGTGAAGAACTACCAGTGGATCCAGATAGAGAGATAGCTGTGTCTGTGTATCAGACAGAAGCTCTGAGAGAGGGTCAACTTCCAGAAAAGTTTTGCAGCTTTAGGTTTGCAATGATTATATACAAGTGACAGAGCTAAAAAATGGCAGCCAGCCCAGCTCTATGAGGTGCGGTAAAAGTTTTACCCCTGCATTTGGCTGCTTCAAATATTTTGTTTCTTTTGTATCATGAGTGTTCAATAAAATGTTTCAACCCCCCAACTACAAAAAAAAAAAAGGTAAATTAAACTTTGCTAATAGACACTGCCATGGTAAAAAGTTCCACTGGACACATGTATGAGCTTGTTTATGAGTCTCCAGGGCCAGCTCTTTAGAACTTGCAGCTTTACATATTTAAACCCATAGGAACACAAAATCTTAATTGTGCAAATAAGAGTTGATAATTTAAATGAAGAAAGATGAGTTGTTAAAAAAGAATCACGGTAGGAAAGCAGTAAAGCATAATGGCTATTATTTTCTTTTTAAAACTAATATCTAATTCCATGCGGAAAATTCAGTTTCCGAGCCTTAAGAAGTCTTTATACCACCACTTATTGCCTATGTGGGTTTAGAGTTGATTTTTCTTGGTTTTTATAAAAGCTTCCAAGAATCCTCTCTCCCATCAGAGCCCTCATCATGGGAAGAATTCTTTAAAAAATTCTGATTGGTGGTCTTGCTCTCTGTTGTCACATCTCTCTTCCAGTGATGCCTTTGAACAGCTCACAATGGAGCCATTATCCACCTCACTGGTCATCACAAGGTCATTGTTTCCATATACACAGTGGTTTACTCTACGGCTTTAAGTAATTTGAGATGAGAATAGGGTCTTTGTCCTACATTTGCATAGCACCCAAAACACAAACTAGGACCCCTTCTACAGTTTTGTGGTAAAAAATTAAGATAACCAATAAAGTCATAAAGAGAGAAAACTGAACTTTGTTTTATAGTAGCCATTCACCCTGATCAGGTTAAATTGCTGCTGGCCTTGTGAACCCACCTGCAACATGGCAGAGGAACAATATAATTTGCCTACAGTGGTTTTCTTTAGAAATTCAGAAGCCTGAAGCAATGAAGTTGTTTGAGAAAGGTGATCATTTAACTGGAATGAAAGATCACAATGAGGCACTACTGTAGCTGCTGGTCCTGTTTCAAACTGATATTGTCTCAGGATAGAAATTTGACAGAACCTTTCGAACATGCAAGGGCAACATGGTTATGGGAAAAGCCATAAGCAGACCTTATTTTTGAAGCCAGAATATTTAATCATATGGAAAAAATTAAAGGAAAGTTGGAAAACAATTGTGTGTGAAATTATTTTAACTTGGAAAAAACATAGCTTGCTTACAAGGGTATAATCTCTCAGCTTCTACGGCACTTGGTTCTTTACTGTGTTTCCAAATAGCTGCCTTCTCGACTCAATTCCTAAAATGTAGGCCCATTAACAGATTTTAGAACAGAAGGAATACATGGCATGTTTCAGGTTAAATAGTAAAGTGACTATGCTATGCTACTTTGTGAGTTTTAGACTACTAACTGCAGTAGCTTTGCATCTAAAACCTATGACAAGAAACAGTGACAGAAGAACATATAGAGGAAGGATACAGAAAACCTGGTTTTAATTCCAGACATTCAGAGCATACTGAGCTTCAAAAAGTGCCCATGATAAAACAGAAAGAAGGAATCCATGCCACAGCTCAAAGAGTAATCAAAGAGTAACTCGCCTCCAGAAAAAACAACTAAGCCATACGACTTCTAGGAAATTAGAACAACTGGGGTTTTTTAGTCTCTTACTCGTTTCACACTTTTTTTTTTTCCTCACCAACATTTTAATTCGCCATACTAATCTATTCTTAGTATCTTTATATCACCTTTGAATCTTCCCAAAGATAGGGAATTGAGCACTCATCTACTCAGTAGGAAGAGGATGCCTTTCTTCTTAAAAAGTAAGGTGAAGCTCTTGATTTGGCACATTAGATTTGAGCCCCAAAATAACATTAAATAACTCAAATTGGTTTTTTTATTGGAATTAACATTTCACAAAAAATCAATTGTCAGAAAAAAACATTTATCTTCTTTTGCTTCTCTTTTCATTGTTTTCAGTCCTTTGAGGAGAGAAAGGAGGGACTTTTTAAAAAAAGTGGGGAAGAAAACAAATTAGAGTGGAAATACAAGAACAGGACTAAAGACAGAAGCTTTTCTCAGAGTCTCTGATCTCTGTTCCGTGCCTCATCCTTTCTCCTCTGTCTGCAGTGCTTCCATTTTGGCTAATAATCCTCCTATGACATACGTTGTTCACAGAGAAAAACAAGGTTAGCCATCTCACCGTTCAGCCGCTAGGACTTCCCATAGCTACCATATCTTCAGTATGAATGCTGTCTCCAACAAGGATTAAAATGAGGCTTGAAAACTTCTTCTTATGAAAAGAACATGGTGGTAAAAGGTTTGAGAAACGACTGTGTCAAGCATAAATACAAATGGCACAGGACAACCTTGTAGCCAGGACTACAGAGGGAGTAATTACTTCAACAGCTGTGACTAAGGAGCTGCTTGGAAACAGCTGGTGGTGTATATTGTTGCCCAGACAGAACATGGCAGTACCTGCAGGCGCTGTGAGCTGTGCTGACTGGTGCGTCATAGGACACTGCACAACTTTGGTGCTGAAACACAGTGAACAATGCAGAAAGAAGAAACAAAATCCCTTTGGATAATTAGGTAGATGTTTCCTCTTTGACAAGGAATCCCAGGACAGAGCTTCTCGGCTATTCTGTGGAGGGAAAAGCATTGGCTGTAGAAGTTAAGGGGCTCATGAATCCCACACTGAGGGAAATGATACATCTAATCAGAGGGGTTAGTTTGAATGGTCACTTAATCACAAGAATTGTGATCTGGGCACAGTATTCCATAGGTGGTGTCAGTTATTCCAGGCCTGATGACAAAAACCTCACTTCATACTAGATTCTCTATGAACAATCATATAAGCTTGCAATAAAAGAGCTGAGAAAAGCGGGTAGCAAATGTTATCATCACAACTTGATTTTAAAGAAGAAAGATGCAGCAACTGTGCTTTGGATTCTTCCCAAATAGCTAAGCTTGATGTGTCACCAGCCAAATTCATTCATTACACCCTCGGTTCTGTGATACTTTAAATAATTGTCTCTTCTACTGGGGTATTTCATTACCCTCACTTCATCCTCACAAGAGGTTTCTGTTGTTCACAGTGGGTGCATGATGCATTTTTGTTTGCACCTCATTCAGCTGAAGCATAAATATCTGAATAAAATTTACCACTTGAAAATGAAATGCTGTAAAAAAATAAACCTAGAAGTTTGAATCTCTCAGTAGAAAGTTATTTCAATTTCACCAGTTAAACTAAATTTATATATTAAATAAGTAACCTCTTGATAAATTTAAATAACCCCTCTTGGAAAATAGTTTATTTTTATGTTCTTTATTCCACCAAAACTGCATTGCAGTTTTCCAGTCTTTATATTTACATTATTTGCAACTCTTTCCATAAGTGCCAGTACAAATGTAACTGATGAAAATCCAGAATAGTCATACAAATGTTCCTGAAAGCAAGGTGCATTTCTGAGCAAATTTTTTCTGATGCGCAATAATATATATGTATATATTAACAAAGCTTCATAATATAAAATATCTTCCATGGCAAGTAAAACTTTCCCACTTACAGCTTATTCAGGTTTCAGTTACATAGACTTCTGCATTTCAAGTTAGTGCAAATAATGAAAGTAAGAGCCTGAGCAGAATGATGTAAATACAATGGAACAAGAGAAACAGCAAAATTTTACCAACTCCCTGCATACGGTTATAACATTTAATCAGTATATAATTAGTATTCTTTATATACAATGTATTTAAATAATTGGCTTGTCTGAACTATAGGCAACAAATTTACAAATTAAAATAAAATAATGTTTCACACAAATATGGAATGTCCAACAAATATATGAAAATAAAATGCATCTAGTAACAAAACGTTGTAAATCAAAAAAGGTAAAAGATGTCTTCTCTGTCTTGGAAGATTTCAAGGCACTTTCTTGGCAAATCAGAGTTCTCTCCATAGTAGAAAGTCTGCAAGAGAAAAGAACACGGCGTTTTATAACCAGTTTCAAAACACAGAAGCAGACCACTTAGGATAATTATGTCTATAAGTCACAGTTTCCTGTGGATGGCATAAATCTTAAGACTAACTCCAGAATGCCAGTGGGTCTTGCCCTCCTGTGAACACTAATAAGTTTTGCCGTGGCAAATCCTCCGCATTGATGCCAAGAAGTTTAGCAGAGAGCTGTCCGTGCCGCTGCACCTTACAAGTTCCCCATTCGGGGAGTCGCGTGCCTCTCGAGATCCTGGGTTTCATCCAATGTTTTACGTCCGTTTGCGAGGATCTGAACTAGAAAAACCAAAAAAAACCCACCCCCAAATGCTGAAACTGGTGCCGGCGCGTGACGGCTACGGGTGGGCTCGGCCCCAGCCCCCGCCGCGCCCCTCTCCATGGTGCTGAAAGGGGCCGCCCACGCCCCCCGCTCCAGCCCGCGCTGCCGGCTCCCGTGGGAAGACCGGCTTTTCCCAGGCACAGCTTCGTCTCCAACAGGAAAAGACCGCGTCCCCTTTTCACACCCGGGCACTTACAGGAGAGGGAGAAAAAATGTTCACATCATAATAGCACTGCAGTTCTTTTTTTTTTTTTTTAATGGGGAAAATGCAGCCTATTTTAGTACATGCAGGAGAAATGCTTAAAAATAGTTGTCAGTTCTTCGAGTGGGAGAGCCTCCTTCTTCAAGGCAACTGAGAATCTCCAAGACTCTCTCAGACATTAAAGCAAAAGCAAGTTCCCTTACAGTAAACAAGAACTATGACTCTGTCCTCTCTAAGCTAGTGCGAGGGTGGTGAGGAAAACAGGTGCTCTGTGCCAAAAGATGGAGTAGAAGCAATCACAGAATCATGCTAGTAATGCAGAGTTATTGAGGGATGGACATATAATACTCTTGTGCTGCCCTGTCTATTTGGAGGGAAGAGAGAGACACTCCTGCCACCCTTCATTCTTCTCAGGAAAATGTTTCTATTCCAAGTAGATATTGCATATGAATAAACATGAAGACCTGAGCCTATCTCTAGTGGAAACCACTCTACCTACTTGGTGAAGGAACAGAGTGAGGCAGCACAGAGGCAGCTGGGAAACACTTAGATCATAGCTCTGCTCTGCTATGATGTTTTCTCTTTTTACTAAAATATAGAGAAAGCTTAGATACAACTTTAAATGAACACAGTGCACGCAAGCTGCTAATATTGCTTACCATTTAAACACTCCCTTCCTCATGTGTCATCTCTTTGAGTGTATTTTTGGCAGGCAAATTAGAGCACCTGGATTTGAAAATCAGAAACTTTTAATCCTTTTGTATTTTAAAGATGGAAATAGGATGAGATAGATGCTTCTGTACTGTGGGTATGGAGGCAGATCTTTGACTCATCCTCTTGAAAGAAAAGGCAAAAAAGTATTGGAACACCCAAAAACCTTTCTGGAAGCCCTGAGCCATGAACCCAGAGGTGTAAAGGGCTACAGGTGAGGGAAAACAGACTAAATAGGTGCAGAAAATGATAGAGTGCTGGTATGTTTTAGAAAGCTGAGATTTGAAAGAGAACATTAACAAACAAAAAGGAATACCTAAAAAAAAAAATATTAGAAAAAGGGCATTCAAAAAAGGATTCCTTAGTCATGAAAAGGAGATCCAAGTAAAGCAATGAGATCCCTAGTCACTCTCTGGTTCAGTGCTCCTGATATATTCAAAACCATCTGCAAGACCTGGAAGGCAAGAGGCTAAACAGACTGAAAATAGTTAAGAAAAGAAAAGGAGAAAGAAATGATGTAATTTCTTCTCAGCACTGAAATATTGCCATATTTTCTCACAGCCACCAAAATGAATCCCACCTCCACTTGGAAATCAAATCAGCTAACACTGACTCATATCCTACTCTTCCTTTCTTATTCTTGATTAGTATGAATTGAAGTCTTGATGCAGGAAGAAGTGACATACACAACTCCCCCAAACTCCAAGCTTGCAGTATTTGTCAGGAGGAGGTGGTGAAAGGAAACCATCTTTGAAGAAATTTAAATAAATTAAGTTCACTAATTTTACATATTTTATTGGCCAAAATAACCAGTGCACTTTTTCAAATTACTGTTGGAAGTGTAACCATCTTATTGATATCGAATCAACTGGAGAAAACAGCTCACTTGAAGATGTTCCTTTTATCAGTGACAATGTTGTTTGATTTGCACATTTAACGTGCTATTCAGAAACAAGAATGGACTGGTTCCTTCCACAGCTTGTTACTTGAAGCCTTTAGCTTTGTCACATCCTTCTGTTCAGTTTACTTCCATCATCCTTAAACTGGTATTAGCTTTGGAGAAATTCTCAGGAGACAATTTTGGAATGAAAAGTGGTCCCAAAGACGAATAAAGTGACAGGTTATCTATGAAGACTGCATTGGCAGACCTAAGACTGAGACATTCTGCTTCTTCTGTGGATTAACAACAAAGCTCTCTTACTGAAAAGCCTGAAATAAATGTGTTGATGAAGTCTTCATGCATTTTTCTCTTTCACTAATCAGACTCCTTTTCAAAATTTTGAACAGTGAGAGGTGACCCAGAGCACAATTATGGACTATGGTGCCACAAGTGACTGCCTGGAAATTACAGTGGGTCCTTTATTACAGGTATCTGTGCTTCTACGTATTTTCATGAGGAACAACTTGGTCCTTACAGCAATGCCAGAGCTAAATGTTGATGCACTCTGCTGATACCACATTTCTGTATGCAAGCCTGATAATAAGGTACAAGTGTGAAGTAAATCACTAGACCATTCAACAAATAAGAAAATGAGTGGGAAAAATTATACTTACATAGCAAACATCCTAGGACTGTGTACACAAAGGGCTCATTGCTAATCTTGTTAGCAACCTTGCACACCTTTTATAATCTATAAAACAAAATTACCCACAGCAATCATGAATCTCAGTAGCCAGATACCCTCAAAAAACTGCATAAAATTAAATGAAGAATTTGTACTAGAATTTCAGACAATCTATACAGTGAAATCAGTCTCTGATAGAAATTCATGAAATTACCTGTGAAAGATCCAAAATTAGATCATACTTTATCCTAGACAGGGCTCTATCGGAAATTAAAGTGATAGTAGCAATTCATTTTCTACGAGATTTTCTTCCTAAGGTGTAGAAGACCAGGATCAACTTCCAACTTTACCTGAAGGAATTTAACTCATTAACTGGGAGGCTATTCTAACCAGCAGACTATGAGGTAGTTTGAAGTCAGGCTCCTTCAAACTTTTTTATTGTTCCACTTAGTATTAACATCGATAGGAATCCATATTTTTCATGTTCAAGTAAATTTAATCATCAGACTAGAGATACTAGTGTCCTACTTGCTATCTCTCTCTCTGGTCTGCTTGGTTCAAATGACCACTTAGTTCAAGTGGCCCCCGAGCCACTGCTGCCCTTTCTGATGGAAAGATCTAACTATTTGGTAACAAGGAATACTTAGTGCAATTTTCTTCTCTTGCTTGATAACTAATTTAACAAAACTTAATAGCAATTATGTCAAACAGCAAGAGACTGAATGCTAATCTGGCTTCAGTGCTTTAAAGAATGTTTGAACAGAGTAAAACTGTGTCTGTAGGAGAAGAAGTCACTCACCCTAAGACATCCTATGGTGGCTAAGATGTCCCTGAAACAAAATATCAAACCCCTCTAAAGAAGCAGAAAAAGGTCCTAGCTATGATCAGCCTTCACAGGCAGCCTAAACCTTGAGTGTCGGACAAGGTGAAGACAGTTGTGAGGATTTAACTTTCCTTTTCAGATCAAGAGAACATTTCAGGTTGAATAAAACTCATTGTCCGCTTTGGGTTTGGCTGACAAAAGGGAGAAAAACCAAAAACCCTGCTTTGATTTTAATCCCATTTTTTATTTTATTTTTTGTCTTGACAATTTATCTTAAAAATCAGTTCTTCACACAGTCCTAAACTTAATCTTATTTTTAGCTTTAGAGAAAAGCTATTTAATTAGAAAGAAATATTATGACTGTGTTTTTACATAAACATATAAAGCACTTAGGCAATACAGGGGAGTCCAAATAATATCCATATACTGTGGATCCATGTATTCAAGGTGTGCAATATGCAACATGCGTGGTATTTTTGTTACATGTCATATAATACCTAGCCTACTCTTAAGTCTACTTACAAAGCTATATGTGTATCTTTTGAGGATCAGCCATGGATTACTCCTACATTCCAACTTCTGGCCAGTGTACGGGTGAATGGAGACGAG
Source organism: Limnodromus scolopaceus (assembly GCA_028565335.1). NCBI lineage: Eukaryota > Metazoa > Chordata > Aves > Charadriiformes > Scolopacidae > Limnodromus > Limnodromus scolopaceus. Next base: position 117,729,859 of record JAOXNO010000013.1, read on the forward strand.
AGCTGCTCCATCTCCTTTCAACCAGATCCTCTGAGGTGCTGAGCTTCGATGAAAGAGCATCTCAGCTCCTCACAAAAAGTGCTTACCATCTTTATAAGTGATGCAGACAAAAAGTGTCATTATTTTTTCATGTTAAATCCTGAAAAATTTCCAAAGCACCCTGGGCCATAGCGTGCATTTACACATCACTAATGAGATTTACCTTTTGTAATTAAATGGTATTGCTTATTTTCCACTCTATTGGAATTGTCCATTTTACTAGAGAATGTTGAAGTAACTTCTTTTTAAGGGAATTCCATTTTGTTTAGGTTTGTTTGTTTGTTTCTTTTTATTTTATCCATTTAATTACATCTTGGGATGGTTTTATTTTTCAGTGTCTCTGACAAAATTACATTCAGGCTGTGTTAAAGTAAAACTGTGGATCTTATACTGGAATAGTGTTTGATAAGAACTGCATGTATCAATAACAGAAATGATGAAATAGTTTATTTTTTTGTTCTTTAACAATGAGCATATATTAGAAAATTATCATCACAAACTGAAATATACTCAAAAACAATATATAAAACCACACTATTGTGGGTTAAGAGAAGATAGAGAATTGTTCAGATTTTATCTTATTGCAAAAGTTACTGAGTAGAGCTAAAGGGAGCAGGAAGACGAATATGGCTTCGTATCTGCCCTCTGCATAGGCATGTCCGACTGGTTTTTCAGAGCATAGTTTTCATTTCATTTATGTTAGTCTCACTTTGAAGGAACTCCATTATATGCATCTGATTGCAAGTGTATGGATAGAAAATCTTTGTATATTAGAAGATCTTGTGTATATTTTGTACTATAGTGCTTAAGTAAAGAGCAACAGTTACAAAAGGACCAGCACATCAAACAGCAGCAAAAGCAGGTTTCTTTTAAACAAGTATCTCAGGTAGCATTTTAAGGTATGTTAATTACTACTTACAAGCTGGCGTCGAGCAGTCCCTTGTGTTGTGATACAGTCGATGAAAGTGCTTGCTACACTCTGATGAAAATGTGACTGGCCCTGTTTGAGAGTAAGCAGGAGTTAATCACAAGCTTTGCAGCGTCAATCAATGATGTCAACACACAGAATTAATTTCCGTGTGCTTCCACAAACATGTTTTGTCTTTTACTACACCTTAAACAAGTATGATGCAATGCAAGTTTAACAATACTACTGAAATAACAGAAAGAAATACTATTGCTATGCTATTATGCTTGTGATCTGAATAAAAGAAAAATGGCCCTTGGAAATGATGGACTGTCTTAGCCTTGAAATTCCAAATTAACAGCCAAATTTCTTATATGGTGAAAAATAGAACGGTGCAATTACAACAGAATTTCATTTGCTTAGTAGTCAGTATTCTAATGCAGAAGGAATAATGTAGATGGAATGCAGATATTATTTCTAAAGATAAATAAAATCAACATTTTAAGCAAATATGAGTTTCTAAGCCCTGGAAAGATGAAGTAGATTCATGTATTAATGCTTTTGATTTGCACATAGATGGTTTACGAACTTCTTAATATACAATGTGGGTGTTGAGGAAAAAAAAATGACAGCTGAACAGCATCTAGGAACCTGATCTCCTAAAGTAGTTTCAGCAAGAAAGGGTGCAGATGTGCAGAGGGCAGCATGTGTTTCAACGTTTAAGTGAGGCAAATCCCTGCGTGCCCAGGGCGGAGCATGCTGTGTCTCTGTTCCCCCAGCCTGCGCTCTGGGTATCAATGTCATAAAATCATAGAATCATAGAATGGTTAAAGTTGGAAGGGACCTTAAAGAGCAACGAGTTGCACCCCCCCTGCCATGGGCAGGGACACCTCCCACTAGAGCAGGTTGCTCAAAGCCCCATCCAGCCTGGCCTTGAACA